>JAQHUG010000081.1:4347466-4361107 GCA_028555095.1 Dicrostonyx torquatus
CTTGGGGGCTTTGCCTCCTGGCGAGATGAGGTATAGAGAAAGGCAAGTGTGCAACAAATGCATAGGGAACTTCCGGATCCTAGGTTGCCACGGAGCAGATAGGAGCCCAGTGGCTCCAGGAATAGCCCCTGACTGTATGATGTATGTCTATTGGGCTAGTTCTGCTCTTCTGAGAACCCAGTGTTTACCATCTCGGCATGGAAAGCCTAGTATTAAATACATACACATTAAATAAAGAAACCCTGGAAATGCTTAGAGCATTTCTGTGTCCTGTGCAAAGATCAGCTAGATTCTGTCATCTTGAGTCTGAAGAGCCTGAGAGACTGGCTAGGTCAGGGAGCTAATGGCAGTGGAGTGGGCAGTGAGCCCCAGGGGAAGGACTTATCAGCCCCTCTGAATCACACTGTGACCCACAGTCAAGACAGAACAGCACTGGGGGAAAAAAAAGCCCAGACTCAAGACAGAGGGAAATTAATAGAGAAACGGCAAGCTATGCTGGAATCAAGCCCCAGGCTTGAGTGGGTGTGGTTTCAGACAAAGAGAAGGAAGAAGGCAAGAGTCCCTGTGGTGGGCCAGGTGCAGTCTTTTGTCTAACCAGCATTTATCCCTCACAAGTGTCTAAGAGCAACACCTAGGCTGCAAGGTCTGCGCTCCATTTCACAGGTTGATAAACTGAGGCTAAGTCCTAGCCCACAGTCACAAAGCTGGAGGGAATGCAGGACCTGTGGCAGGAGGAGGGAGTCAAAGCCAGAAGCTATGGGAACTGCCTAACCCCACCCCGGGGTGCCTCGCCCTGCCAGGAAGGCTCTCTCCCTTGTCCTCAGATTCTTGTCATGCCAACCCAAAGCCTCTCTGTCACAGCAGCCACCGTGGCCAGGCCTAAGTTGGACAGGACAGGAGGCAAAGCAGTTGTGGGGTTTCCAGACCAGACCTCCAGGGGCTGGACTGCAGCCGGGGAAGACTAAGATGAGGGTCTGATACCCTGCTTGTGTGTGATATACATTCAGAAGAGCAGGATGTACTGACGTTCTAAGACTAGGGGATCCTGGGTTTCGTTATTTTTAAATTTAAGGAATAAAGAAGAAAAATACCTTAAAATTATACTATGTTCTTTCACGGGTCTTTAATTTTTTTCTGGTTAAAAAGAAAAGCTAAATGAGAATGTCCTATTGTATGTAGCATTTTGAAGGGAAGCTTTGTTTTTTTCTAGGCACAGGCATTGCTGGCTTTTGTTCATTAAACCCCTTGCCATCCCTCAGGTATTCTGCCTGTTGTAACTTGTCAATGGCTCTGGGCAGCTGCTCGCAGGAAGATCAAGTCTGCTCAAGCCACCTTTCTTCCTACTACCAGGAACCCCCTCTTTCCATGCCTTGGTTCTCACAGATAGATACCCCCTGCTCTCCAGGCCTTGGCATCCTCTGGCTCTTTGGTACCCCATGCCCATTAGAATGCCATGTTGGGAGTCAGCACAGTGCAATACCCTCTGGCATCTCTCCTGGAAGCTCCTATGTACCCTTTACCCCTGTGTTAATCGCTCTGTCCTGAGTTCTCCATGAAATAAGAAGAATCGGGCATGTTCTCTCCCTCCCCAAGCTCATTCCAGGAGAGGCTTGAGACAGATTCTTGCTAAAAGGCAGTTAGAGCGTGGGAGAAGTCTGCCACAGTGCACAGCTCCCAGACAAGGACCACTGAGCCCAATCTGGAGCGTTTTGGAGTTTTCCTGGATAAGGTGGAGAGGGAATCCTGTAGAAGGGCATATGGTTGTACCCGCTCCGGAGAGTTCTGCCTGACTCTGAGACTTTATTTAGCTCAACTACTCTCTTTTTCATCCATTGTCCCCCAGATTCTCCCTTCAATTGTCTAACTGTGGCATCCCTTCCCCCTACAGCCCCAGGGCCTTACCATACTTTAGTCTCCCTGGCAGGTGCTCCCCTGCCACTGCTAACTCACTTTTGCAACTAACCTCAGTTTAATATTTATTTCTTTGGGGGAATCAAGTGATGCACCATGCCCGTGCTCCTACCTCAGGGCACCTTGGGAGGCAGACACAGTGCCACTTGTGGGTCCCTAAGGCTGACTCCCTTGGGTCCAGCCCTAGCCTCTGCTATGTATTAGCCCCATGACTTTAAGTAGGTTTAATAACCAGCCTTGCCTCAGTTTCCTCACCTATAAAATGGATGCACTGATGTCATCTTCCCCATTGTGCAGCTGTGAGGACTAAGGAAACCGAGTGAGCCACTTGCACAGTGCCCAGCACATTCGGTGTGATGCATGGTTTGCTGTGTTAGGACCTCGTATATTGTGTGATACTCACAAGCGGACCTTTCACATGGCTGACTACCCTAGGGAACAGCAGATCCCTTAATGACACAGCCTGAGCCCTTGTTGCTCATTACAGTCTCTACTGTCTGGATAGGGCTGGGAGCTTTGCAAATATTTACTGAAGATGAGAAAGTCAGGAAGCATGGCAGAGGGACTTGTTTGGCCTTGTGATGTTAAACTCAGAGCATATGTCCTGGAAGGGACCTTGCAAACATTGTCATCTAAGCTACTTTTCTCGCAGCTGCTGACCTGTATTGCTGTAGACTTCCCATCTCAGGCTAGGCAGCCCCTGCCTACCCTGTCCCTCAGGGCTTGGCTAGAACCTGTTCATGGCAGTTCCTGTCTTGATTTGGAGAAGGAAAAATGTGGCACATCTCCCATCTGAGGGTGGTTGATCAAATGCATTCACAACTGGGCAAAGCTGAGCCTCCAGCAAGACCCTGAGTTATCCCTATAATTCTTGTCTCCATAGCAACAAGCCTGGACTACACTTTCAGCCAGCAAGACTGGGCAGCTGCTCTGTTCCTCATCAACAGGGGAGTAAAGACTCCAGGGTATGGCTCTCTTCTCAGCCTCTAACTCATTAATTCTTCAGCATGAGTCTGGGGTTGGGGGGAAAGGAGGATAGACGGTTGGAAGGGAGGAGAGGAATGGGAGGGAAATGCAGCGGAGTAGGGTCTGATCCTAGAGTCAGCCCCTGCTACAGAAGGATAAGGGCTGCCCACAGAGAGGTGCCCATAGCAACTAAGTCAGCAACCAGATAAGATGCTGTGGTTGACACCCCCTCCATCTCCTGCAGCCAAGATGAGCTCTGACCAGCTAAGGCTCCATAGCCGAAGGCTGTACCCTAGTCCCACTCAGACTCAACTGGCTGGTTACAACTCTCTGCATCCACACAGAGCTTGTCTTATTGAACACCCAATCTGTGCCACACTGAGCACTGAGTTGAGGGGCAAAGGCCAGCCACATGTGGCAGGACCATTAGTAAGCATGCCAAGTCAGGTCAGGAGAGCCTGAACCCCATAAGTAGGCTTTCAGGTTTGCGAGTAGCCGCTGGATGGTCTAAGGGGCAAAGTGCAGTACAGACATATACAGAGAATGCTGTGCCCTGTATGTACCCGCCTGAAGTACACTCCCCACTTCCTTTTGGAGAGGTCACAAGAAACTTCCAGCAGTTTGCCTTTAGGGAGGGGAGGTGGTAGCCACAGCAGCACAAGGGACTCACTGGTTCGTTTTCTCCTTGTCACTGTTAGAATATATGATGAGGTACAAGTTGAACCACTACAGGTTCTGAACGGCAGGTCTGGGAGGCAGTATCCCTAACAAGGCCCTGAATGCTGTCAGTACCACTGGGCCAGGCTGCCCTATGGAGGCCAAGTCCGCGGGAGGAGGAGGAAAATTCCTCGGCAGCCCCCGAGCTGAGTGGAGACATTGGAGTAGATAGTCGGGCGTCAGCCTGGTTCTCTCAACCATAGTATCGCGCTCCCAGATGCACAGGCTTCACTCATAAAACCACCAATTCAGCCCCAACTTGGCTCCTGAGCTTAAGAGCGTAGAGTCCAGGCATGCCGTTCCCTAAAAGGACATGGGATAAGGGGACTGCAAGGTGTGAGGGTCACAGAGAGCAGTATCTGCTTCATGCTGGTGTCCAGAAAGGATGTGTAGAGACTGGATTGGCCAAAGGTGGCTCCTAAAAGATATACGGTTTAGTTCCCATGAGGCTATAGCTTGCTAGCTGCTGGGTACTCTGCTAAGAATCTACACGCACAGGATTTTAAACTATCCCCAACAACCCAAGACAGGACCCCCTGCTACCATGTGAGCTCTGAATCAATAGGGCAGCCACATGCCCTTAAGGGCATAAAGGCATCCAGCCATGGTATGACATTCCAAGAGCAGACCCCAGAATGCACAAAAGATCAGGGAGAGGCAGCAGAGGAGGAAGGCAGTTGTGGGTCCAGATTGTCTTCGGGCTCCCTGGGGAGTTCAAGTCCCTAGATGGAAACATGCCACCCTCAGATGAGATGAAGGCCGGGCTGTAGCCCATCCCTGGGCTCTGGCTCCATCTGTCTAAATAGGCCAGAAGCCATGTAGACTGCCTCAGGGGTGCTCTGAGAGCAGCTGCCTGCTCAAAGCAAGCTGTTCCAGTGAGGGTGGTGGAAGCCAGATGGTTGAAGATGCTGGTCTGGTTTATATAGCCTCCCAGAGCATCAGAGAGTCCGGAACTCATGAGGGTCCTGAGAACCACATGCATGGTCTGAAGCCTCTCTGTCTACAGATCCAGGGATAAAGGTCAGCCCTAGAGGGGAGCAGAAACAAGTGGCTGAGGGTCCATAGCTCTTAAAGCCTCCAAAAATTGTGGTGACACCCACACCCTAGTCGTCCTGTTCCTGTATGGCTCTAGAGGGTGGACCACTGACCTCAGGTAGAGGCAAGCCCACATCAGGGGCCAGGCTCCTTCTTGACTTTGCTTTTCCTTGACTTGAGGTTCAGCAAAATGGCTCAGACCCTGAGATGGAACCAGAAGAAACATGCTCTGCCTAAAGCTAGAGGTGTTCTAATTAAACTCAAAGAGATACTATCCGGGATTGCTGAAGGGAGTAGCAGCTATTTCTGGAGAAGAGAAACCCAGCCTCCTGCCTGCGACAGTCTAAGTAAACCAGGGTGATTTTCTCCCTCTCTTCCTTGTCCATTTCCCTTCTTCTGTTCACATTTCTCTCCTGCCTTTGGCCTTCAAGGGGACCAAAGGCTTACCCTGCTTGTCCCACTGTTATGGGGACCTTTAATCACGAACTGAGTCAACACCTGCTGGAGGTGGAGGAGCTCAGGCCATGTACCCAGGTAGCAGATCAGACAGCAGCTCTGCGCCAGACCCAGCACAAAGCAACGTATATGCTGAAGGTCTAGCCTCGGGGACCATGGGGCAGAAGGAACTCCTAAAGCAGATTCTGCCCTGATAGAAAGCAGTAGAAAGAGGGACAAATGGGAGGAGAAAGGAAATGGAGAATAAAATACTCACAAATGACAGGCTTGGCCTCAGAGGTAGAGCAAAAAGGGTCTGCTGAACTAAAGGAAGCCTGACAGACCATGACGTCCAAGACAGACTGGCTGATTTGTGCTTCACGGTGTAGGTCATGCGGAGCCATGGAAATACTGGGGGAAAGGCATGGCTAGGATTAGGAGGGTTTCTAGATCTTGCTCCTGTTCTAAGCTCTCATGAAATCACTTGATTCTGAATCCTGAGACCCACCAGGGACTCCCAAGGTGAGCAGTTTGGGTCTCAAGTATTAAATTATTGGTAAGATCTGCCTTGGTGACCCCATCTTTCAAATTATCTGTTATAATTTTAAATTTCTATTCACATTTTAAAAATCATGGATAGGTTTGTGTTCACATGTGAGAGTGTATACAAGAGTTCAGGTGTCTGTGGGGGCCAGAGGTACCAGATCCCCTGGAGCTGGAGTGACAGATGGCGATAAGCCACCTCACATGAGTTCTGGGACCAAAGCTCAGGTCCTCTCCAGCCCGCTGGAGGCCCTATTTAATGACAGAGCTCCGAGGCGTTCCATAGACTCTTTTCTTTCTCTGGGTTTTTGTTTGTTTGTTTGTTTCCATATTATATTACATTTCTCCCCCTAATATAGGTTATCAGCCAGGCCTCGTGGTAGTCCTAACACTTAAGAAGCTGAGGCAAGAACATTGACACAAGTCTGAGGCTAACCTGGGCTACTCAGTGAGACTCTGTCTCTAAAACAGTAAGAATAAATAATGCAAAAAAAAATCAATAAAGGTTAGCTGCTTGCCGAACACCCTGCCTTTCTCCAGCAGAAGGAAGGCCTGGGAAGACAGACTCGTGTCCAGTTTATATGCTTCTGATTTCAGTGCCCAGCCTAGGGCCCAGAGCCCAAGCACAAGCCTACTGTTGTTGAGTTCGTTAAGGAGGAAAGCTTGCCCTGCGGGAACCGGCACCGCTTGGTCTGCTCAGTTTCTGGCATGGCACCCTCACTTCCTGGGGCTTGGCAGTGCCTGAGGCTCCTGGTGGAAAAATCTCAGAGAAAATCAGACAGAACTGTGTCACTTCCCTCCTTGCCTCTCACCCTGCCAGGAATCTTGGAAGCTTTGGGCTGATCCTCCTTCGCTCCCGTCTAAACCACCACTGTCGTCTGTCATCTTGGAATGGAGCCCGTAGCCTGCAAGGCACATTGTACTGAGGGAAAGTGAACAGGCTGCAGGATGTGGCACTGAGAAGAACAGCTTTGTCTGTGGGTCTGACTGAAATGAAGCTGGCCCTGTGCAAGGGCGCCGGCTAGCTGACCGACTGTGGACTCGACCCTCTGCAGGGGGGATTATTCTCTCCATTTTACAGGTGGACAAATAGAGACTTAGAGAGGTCCATGGTCGTGGCTAGCCAACGCCTCTGCACTTGGAAAGGAACTTGGTTTTAAATGTGGGGCCTTTAAACCATCAGGCCTCCCTGGTGCGCAGCCTCTCCTCCGTGGGGATGCAGGGTTAATGGTGCAGTGTGCTCTGTCCAGGGTGCTGATCCGGTGTGCTCTAGGCCAACCTCCAGCCTGCTAGAGCTCCTGGAGCCAAGGACAATGACTTCATGTCTGCTGCCTGGCCTGAACTTGAAAGAGGGTTGCACTCCCTGCCTGGTTTGGGCAGTGGCCAGCTGACCTCTCCTCACTCTGATATGGGCAGGATTGGAATCTAGAATAGGGCTACTGGACTTGCAGTCTCACAGACCCAGATGAAATCAGAGCCACCCTTAGCCAGCGGAACCTGCAGCCCAGCCCATATCCAGCCGTGCTCACATCACGGCTGTAGTTAAGAGGCAGAACTTGAATTAAACCCTCAAGCTGGCTGTATGTGGTTACACTCCTACTCCTCAGAGATTCAGTACACCCCTCTCCCCTGGAGAGCGAAAATGCTGTCTCAATAGACATTAATATTATTTCCCTATAGTTTACAATGTAAGTATGATACATGCAGTTTCTGCTTTCAAGGCCGTTAAAGGGCAGGTTAGGGTACAGGCCACAGGGAGCCATTGTGGATTGTACACCCTGGGAATAAGACGGCTACTCAGGACTTTAGGGAAGTTAATCAAGCATCTGAGTTGGACTGGGAGAGAACAGGCTTTGGTAAGGTGCAGAGCTAATGTGATGACCACTTACAGAATGCTAGAGCTGCTTCCAGCACTTTACAGGTATTCATCTATTTAAACCTCAGTAGCCTTAGGGTTCTACTGTTTCCCCCACGTGATGGTTAGAGACTGAGGTGCACAAAGATGGTGAGGCTGGCAGGTGGCTGCAGAGCTTTCAAATAGTCACAGGGCTTTCCACAGCCATCTCGATGGGCAAAAGCAAGGTTGTACAGTGAGACCTGAAGGGGACAGAAGGAAGTGCTGCCTGCCGCCAGGCCACCTGGCCTGCGGGGCTCTCCTGGGAAAGGAAGAGGAAGTCATAAGGGCTACAGGAACACTGAGCACTTTGCACAGAAAAGGAACTAGATCTAAGATGACCTTAATGGACAACACCAACAATTTCAGTATTCTTGGACAACAGCCCATACAAGGCAGCCTTTTCCTTCATGAAAGAGAGGCCTTAGGTGCTCTCAGAGAGAGCTTATCCTATTAGTTTCCAGGGCTGCAGCATCCTTTCTTCAAGATCCAATCTGCATTTTCACATCTAAAACAGGGAAGAAAGACTCCCCCTCGATGCTCACCTGCTTCTCAACACATCCTACTACCTTTGGGTGCCGGACAAAGAAGTGTGGGTTGGTTGAGATGATCGTATGGTAGGGAAGAGGAAAGGTAACCAGGACAGAGGCTGGGCTGAGGCCAGCAGGAAGGAGGCAGCTGAGACAGAAAGCTTCCTGTGCAGTTTCGACAAGATTACACCTGATTCCTCTGAGATATTCAGCGCCAACATCTGGATTCACTGTTGATATTAAGTGGTGCTCAAGAAGTAAAGAGGAATTGAGTTGGATTAGCTCAGTTAGATCCCTTCCAGCTCCAGCGGTCTGAAGATACTATCTTTCTTAATCCTTTCCAGAGTCAGGGAGCACTCAGAAGAGCATTGCTAGACCTGTCTTGAGCCTGCTCCCCATACCGGAGCAGCTGGGCAAGACCCTCCATGCAGAGGTCCCAGCTAGGAGCTCAGCCTGGGGCATGACCAATGATTGGAGGACAAGCTACCCACAATTTCAGCTTTCTCTCGAGCCTCAGGAGCCTGAGCCCCCTGAGAGAGTGCCCTGTGCAGAGGGCTCAAGTCCCTGCTGCCCCTGCCGGTCAGGTTGTGATTAAAGATGTCTATGGAGGACCTTTCTCAAGTGCTGACTGAACTACTGCAGGCTGAGACAACCAAAGGGCCACATTTCCCAAGGTTGATGGGGTAGGGGGGTACCAGTCTTAGGGCTGTGGGATGAAGTTGGAGGCACGTACCTAGGGCGGCAAGTGTTGATGACAGCTCAGGCTGAAAGGCTATGTTCCAAGGCCTTCCTGTTCTCGATCAGTCCCTGGGAAGAGGTGCTTCCAGGTGACCCCGTGGTGTCTCGCCAGTTCCTTACCACAAAAGTGATTCCTTCAAAGCTCTGTGGCAGAGGGACAACAGAACACTCTCAGGATAGGCAGGCAGGGATCCCAGACCTCTGTAGACAGCTCCTCCCCAAGCCCTAGCTGGCCAGATCCCTCCTAGATACAATGTGCTGGTCAGCATCTTCCCACTGGGCCAGCCTGGGAAAGCTCTGGTAGGGCGAAAGGCATCTCAGAGGCCAATGAGCGCTCAACACGTGACCTGAGTGAGCCATCCAGGCTGAGCAGAGGTAGATGGCAGGAAGGAGGCTAAAGATGGAGCACTCAGAGTTTCAAGCCATTCTGAATCATTCAAGCTGAAGCGCCCTGCTTTCTATCTTGGGATGGGAGCTTTAGCCTGGATACAGAGTAAAGCAGCAGGCCTGAGGTGAAAAGGAGGGTATGCAGAGCCACAGCCATCTCCTCCATCAGAGTTGTCTGAGGAGACCTTACTGAAATGCCTATTGAAGGGCCCTTGCCTGGCCCACAAAGAACCAATGTCCAGGAAGGTGCCTAGGGATCTGCGTGTCCACATCTTGAGGTACAGGGAGAAATACTCATGGCATACACTGGGAGAGGGTAGACACGCCCAAGGATGAGGCTTTGTAAGTTGCATGGCATCGTCAGCCCCTTTCCTAAAAACAACTCAGGGGAGCCCAAAGTCTGCAGAGACTAGCTAGGGACTCTAGGCAGTTTGTGTGGCACATCTCCAGGTTTTATTTTCCTCATGAACAAAATGAAAGGAGAGACGATCTCTTACGGAACCTTCCAGATCCTACATTGCCAATGAGAGATGAGACAAACCCACAGAAAAGGGAACTTAACATGGAAATTCAGGGCCAGGATGTCAGTTGGTGGCAGAAAACTTGCCCAGAATGCATAAGGTCCTGGGTCTGATCCCCAGAGCTTCCAAACAAGAAAAAGAAGGAAGCTCAGGGTAAGACATTTTACATAGCTTTCTCTCTTCACAAGTGATATCTTCTGAAATATTCTTCTTAAATTCTGAAAACAACACACAATGGAAAGAGTCCACTCGAGGTAACTGGTGTAGGAGGGTTCTGTATTAGAGTTACTCTCATTGGTTGAATAAAGGACTGCCTGGTCTATAGGAGAGGACACGGCCTTTAGGTGGGCGGAGTAGACAGAACAGAGTTCGGGGAAGAAAGGAAGTGTGCCAGAGCCACCATGATGCCCCCGCCGGAGATGAATGCAGTAAGTCACCACCTCGTGGTGACACACAGATTATTAGGAATGGGTTAGTTTATGATGTGAGGGCTAGCCAAGAAGAGGCTGGTGATGATGGGCCAGGCAGAGTTTAAATGAATGTAATTGTCATTTGGTTTTTTTAGGCATAAGGAAGCAACCAGCGGCTGAGTGGGCCAGCGGCTGGGGGCTGGGAGCTGGGTGCCGGGAACACAACCCACACCTCTCCCCATCTTTTACAACAGTTTGGTGCTCCAACATGTGTGGTTAATCCACTTAAAAACCTGAGAGGGCTTAAAAAGAAGAGAAAGACTTTAACACTGCTTTTTGCTGTTTGTTAAATCTACCTAAATGAGATTTCCTGACTCAGCAAAGCAACACTGCGGTGGTTTTAAAAGTATCTGTGCCGCCAGCACGAGCTCTGGCTCCAGCGGGAGACAGAGCATTTCAATGGGGTTTTCTGAGTAAAATGTTATGATTTGCTTACTTGATGACAATTTGGACTCGCTGTGTGACTGAAACATTGCGTGCAGCTCAGCGGCACAATTGACTCTGAGATGAGAGCAGCTTGGCTCTGCTCCACCACGCTGGAATGTGCTGATCTCAGGCCGAACCACCTTAATTACCATGATAACCACACAGTTAAGGTTTAGACTGGGCAAGAAACAAGTGGTACCATAATTACCCCTACAAGGCACAAGCAAAGTTTTTAAGAACTGCTTAGCGTTTTAAGAACTGCTCCTGTAAAGAATTACAGATACATAATAAGACAGATTCAGACATAAAAGACCTCTATGGGTCATACTGTTAGATAAATTACATAGGCTTTGGAGAGAGAAGAAATAAGATAAACAATGCCTTAAAAGAAAAAAAAAGGTAAAGTCTTTAAAGAGACAGACTACAGATAGTTATAGATTAAAAGAAATAAATAAGCCACATAAGCATGGAAAGTTCACAGAATGTCTGGATTATGTATTTTATTGTGTTTTCTTTAAATTTTTTGATTGTGAAGAAGCTAAGTACAGAAAGACATCTTATTATATGGACTGCCAAGCTAAACCACCATATATGTTTTAAAGGTATTATGACTTCCAAATATGGCTCTAAGGATATGGTGCTTCGGAAAGGTTCTTTTGTTTTCACAGAGGATTAGAACCTGTGGTCTTCTCCTATACCAATCTGGTATGATAGACCATGCCCTCCTGAAAGGACACCATGAACACCTTCAGAAAATTACTTCACTCAACTGCCAACTGAGATGTACCTGCCACACAGGTTATACCATGAAAGACCTAATTAATAGCACCCCCATTCAGCAGGAAGAAGTTTGGAGAGAAATAACTATGTCCATATTCCCAAATATTGTTTATAAATGCTTTTTTTTACATTTAAAGGGGGAGAGGATATGGATATGAATAATTTGCATTGGTATAAATTTTGATTTATTGATACAAGTTTAAGGTTAATTTTGTTATATGTATATATATTTCTGATCTTGATTAAGATGTTGTGATTGTGTAGTTCATTTAAAAATATAATGTATAATTAGGAAATATAGATTGTTAATGAATAATCATCAATAATAGTCAAGTTTGTAATTATGTTAGTTAGATTTTCTAGATATGCATAGATATATTTCAGTTAGATAGACATTCTTCATATCTTTCAAAGACAACAGAACATGGCATTTAATGTTTTAATAACTTAGGGATTTTCATGACAATGAGACACATCTGCTCCTGGCAGCACCAAGCTACTTCAAGAGGAAGATGGGCATCGAAGAGGTTCCTTATGGAGTTTGCTAGCCATTTGGGCAAGAAACTGCTCTTGCCTGGACTGCTTAAATGGACACAAAGAACCCGCAGAAAGAGAACTGCTGGACTTGCCTAAAAGGTGAGATGATCCTTCAGGGTTCCTGATTCATAAAAGAATCTGCAAGACATTCTGCAGGACACAAAAGAAAGTGACTGAACTGTCTTTGAATTTTCCTGCTTCATGGAAATGTCTACTGGATGCTATGGGCCTGTAGGCTGAAGATGGATGCCCCAACGGTAAACAGGAACTTTGGGTGACTGTCCAGGCAGCGAGATGTCTCTGTCACTTGTAGAGTTTTGGAAGTTGCTTACTTCTTTTTTACTTAGGTAATATTATATCCTTCTGGAGTCTTTGATGGAATTGAAGAATGGATAGTTATAGTTTTCCTTAGTTATGATAAAAGATAAAATAGATATAAATATTGTAACTGTAATTCTTACTTACATAAAACAAAACTGTTTTGTTTTATGTAATTTTACTATGTTAAAATGAAAGCTTCTCTTTTTTGTTTAAACAGAAAAAGGGGAAAGGAAAACACAAACACAAACAGAAAAATGGTGTAGGAGAGGCTGGTGATGATGGGCCAGACAGAGTTTAAATGAATATAATTGTCATGTGGTTATTTCGGGCATAAGCAATCAACCAGTGGCTGAGTGGACCAGCGGCTGGGGGCTGGGAGCTGGGTGCTGGGAACACAACCCACACCTCTCTGAGCCCTCTTTTACAACAGGTAACTACACAATGAAAATAGAATTGGGCAAGCTTCCTTTGCCTTCCCAGGGCTCTGTTGCATCTCTGAACATACAGATAGTTAATGTCGCTGCTGTGGTTTTCTCTATGTTTCCCCAACTATGGATGAATGTGCAGCTTCATGGGCACCTCCATGCCCCTGCCACTCTTTGCTTTGTGTGTTAATGCATGTCACACATCTCTGCATCCAACATCTTCAGTTTTCAATAGTATTCCACTGAATCAAGCCCTACATGTCACATGACTCTAACCTTGTTGCTGGATACTTAGGTGGTCCCTCCATCCCTTTCTGTGACTGTGTCTGGCCTTGAACTTGCTGTGTAGGCCAGGCTGGCCCTGAACTGGCCATCTTCTTATTTCAGTCCCTCAAGTGCTAAGGTTATAGGTGCTGCATGCATCCATGCCTGGTTTGTTTCCTTATGCTTGATGCAAGAAGCTGCAATAAACATTTCTGGGGTTAGCTCTAGAAAACCCTGGGTTGAAGGGTGTGCAGCTCTTACATTCTAATAGACAAGGCCGGACTGTCCTAAAAAATGAAGGAGTTTGCAGAGCCCCAGCAATACCGGCAGTTGCCAGCTTCTCTGCATCCACACAGCATGACACACAATCACCTTTTCAACAATGTTTCCCAGCATGCCTTATTTGTTATTTTATCTAGCAAACTGCAGGATGGGTTTCACGATGACCCTTTCAGACACCACTATATCTATTTCATTTCTGCCCCCTCTCCATTATTAAATTCTTTAGTTTCGCCAATATGAGCTGAAAATGGATCACTTCTCAATTCAGAACTCTTCATTGCCATCAGGTCAGATATTTCTTCTCTCTTTCCTCCATCTTCTCCTTCCTCCCACTCCCCCCTCCATCCAGCAGTTCCCAAACACACACTTCTCAAGTACTTGTGAAACATTCTCCAGCACAGAGTACATCATGTTTCAGGTAAAAGGTGTAGAACATGTTGAGGATGTATGTACACCCAC
>JAQHUG010000081.1:4362630-4379600 GCA_028555095.1 Dicrostonyx torquatus
GTCTATTCGCCTCACTGCTTCACCAGCCCTCCCGAGGTTAGCTAGACTTTAAAAGGTATCACATTAGGGATGGAGAGACTGCTCAGTTATAAGAGCATGCCCTGCTCTCCCATAGGCCCCGAGTTCAGTTCCCAGCACCCGTAATCAGGTGGCCCACAACTCCCTAGAACTCTAGTTCCAGAGGCATCTGAAGTTTTGGGACTTCACGGACACCATATGCATGTATATATACGCCCTCCCCCAGACACACATATTAAAAATAAATCTTTAAAATAAGTGAATTAGAGTCATAAAATTACACAAGACAGTTTCTCCCAGGACTGTGATCACTGTGCACACAGCCCAAATACAAAAGTGCTGAAATCACAGAGAAAGGGAAGGTGGTGGGGAAAGGGCCGCTCAATAAACGCAAGGGACTTATCAAGCATCTCAACGCCGCCTGCATTTCTTTATCACCTGACCTTTATCACCCACACTTCCTTTCCCCAGCTCTCTGCATGGGTTAAACCTGCCATCATCCACTCTTCCTTCAGCATTCAGTGGTCACCTCCTCCAGGATCCTACCCTGGCTCCCTGCGAGGAGTTGGTGCTTTTTCTTTGAAAAACAAAAAAGAGTCAATTTAAACACTGAAAAAATAAGCAAATGAAACCAACCTAATTAACGAGCTATAATTTTCCCTTCAGATGATGTGTGAGTGTGCGTGTGTGCATGCTTGTGTGTGTACATGTGTGAGAAACAAAGTGTTTCTGACAAACCAGAAGTCATTGCCCGGAAGTCTCAGCTCCATTTCCCAAAGATCACCACAGGTGCTGTCACTTGTTCATCTTATTAATCGTATCGACCTGCTTCATAATTTTATTGACCTTATGTCATAACTGATGACATAGCTCTGCAATCTCCTTTTGCAACCATTTTTAGATTTATTCAAAGCAGTAACAGAATACATACATACCATACATATGTATGGGCATATCAGTCTTCTCAAGGTACAATTTACAGAATATAAAATTCCCTGCTAGCTGTGACAGTACACACCTGTAATCTTGGTGTTTGGGAATGAAGGCAGAAGGATCAGGTATTCAAAGCATCTGCTTCCCACCTAGTAAGTTTGAGACCAACCTGAGCTATGTGAGCCCTTTCTCAAAAACTAAACAGAACAAAAACTTCAGACAGAAGTTGGTGTAGGAGGTCTTTCTGTCTATGTGTTGCTTTCATTGGTTAATAAAGGAACTGCTTTGGGTCTATGGTAGAGCTGTAGGGAAACAGAGCTAGGTGGAGAAAACTAAACAGAATGCTGGGAGGAAGAAGGTGGAGTCAGGGAGAAGCCATGGAGCCGCCACCAGAATGGATGCCGGTAAGCCACTGCCATGTGGCGATACACAGATTAGTGGAGATGGGTTAAATTAAGATGTAAGAGTTAGCCAATAAGAAGCTAGAGCTAATGGGCCAAGCAGTGATTTAAATAGTATGGTTTCTGTGCGATTATTTGAGGTGTAAGCTAGCCGGGTGGCCAGGAAAAACAAACAGCCCTCCCTCCAACAAGAAGTGAGTGATATACATGTTTGTAATCCCAGCACTCAGAAAGCTAAGGCAGGAGGATTGCTGCAGACCAGCCAGAGAGACATAGCAAGACCGGGTCTCAAGAAAGTCAAACTAGAATAAAATAATAAGATAAACAGCTCCCATTCTGCTGTGCTAACTTGCAGGCATCACAGCTTCTGTTGTCCCTTCCATTATCATCGGTGTTGAAGCTATGGTGGCCGAGACCTACTTTTTGCATTTCAGGTGTTGCTGCCCTAGATATCCCAGAGACTGACACCTTATGCACAGGCATGAGTGTCTCTAGGTCACTGCACATCCAGACATGAAACCATGGTCATAAAGCACAGGCAAGTGAATCTCCATGGGTCCCTGTCAGAAGATCCCACCCCAGAATTCTACATTGCCACCGTCATGGAATGTAATGATTATTTTCATTTCCCTGCCCTCCCCATGGGTTACCGGAGACATACGTGTGTGTAGGACTCGAGAACCCTAGGTGATCTCACTGCCTAGGCAAAAGAAACAGGTTCAATGTGCAAGACTTTCGGAACCTCTTCTAGCCGAGATCCATGGAGGGCTTCGTGGAGGAGGTGGCAGGCGCACTGCATCTTAAAAGGTCAGGAAAATAACCAGATGGGGACGAAGACAGATCTGGGATCGTCTGTCAGAAAGCCATCTCTTCTTTCTAAACTCCACTTTGCCAAAGTCACACTAGGAGTGGAGACAAGAAAATCTGGGGGCGTTGGCCATGGCAGCACATACAACCCTAATCCCAGTTCTCGGGAGGCAGAGACAAGCAAAATCACTGTGAGCCTGAGACAGTCAGTTCTACACAGTGTGATACTGCTCAAAAAAGAAGAAAGAGGAAGAAAAGGAGGAGGTGAGGAAGAAAACCTGGGGGGGGCATTGTGGGAACTTCAAGGTGATCAATCATCTCTTCTCATACACAGAAGGGGACCCTCTGAGCCTGAGTGAGGGCACAGCGTGTGAGGAGTGGTCCTGACCCCTGAGAAGGGCAGTGGAAGGCTCTGGGACCAGGGAGGAAGGCCCAGGACAGAGGTAGATTCAAAACTGACCTGTGCAGTAAAAAGGCAGAGTCCCTGGGGTACCTTACCTTACCCAGGCTGGCCTGGAAGCCTGCTTTCCCCAGCATGGGAAAGACCAGGGCTGCTCTCACCTGGCTTCCTTTCCTAGACCCAGTGGAGGACTCTGGGATAGGATTCCTCCTGCCTGCCCCTCTCATACAGAGGACCTTGAGAAACTGCTGTAGGTGGGAGCAAAGTCTAGGTCTCGACCCTCTGCACATGGGGGTAAGGGCGGAATCTTATCCTTCTGCCTCCTTTGCTCTTGTGACAGAAACTGTCCTTCAGCTGCCCCAGCACTGGGCACCCTGCCCAGAGTTGAGGGGAAGGGGACAAACCAGCAACCTTCACTTCCAAGTGCTTGGGTCTTAAACAGCTTCAGCAAAACCAACAACAGCACAACAGAGGTAAGCCCCCCTCCCACCTGACTGCATGTCCTGTGTGCTGGAGTCAAAGCCCTGTATGATGGAGACAGAGCCCTGTGTGCTGGAGTCAGAGCCCTGTATGATGGAGTCAGAGCCCTGTGTGCTGGAGACAGAGCCTTGTGTGCTGGAGTCCGAGCCCTGTATGCTAAAGTCAGACCCCTGTGTGCTGGAGTCAGAGCCCTGTATGATGAAGTCAGAGCCCTGTGTGCTGGAGTCAGAGTCTGGTATGATGGAGACAGAGCCCTGTGTGCTGGAGACAGAGCCCTGTGTGCTGGAGACAGAGCCCTGTGTGCTGGAGTCAGAGCCCTGTATGATGAAGTCAGAGCCCTGTATGATGAAGTCAGATCCCTGTGGCCATATATGCAAGGCTGTGGCTCACACCACCTCCACAAGGCTCTGTTTTCTTCTCTATTGAGTGAAAGCTCACTGGGTCCTCTTCTTTCCTGGAGCCTAGGGAGATTTCAGCAGTAATAACCAAGCACACAAGACCACGGAGCACAAAGACTTAAAAAGATGATCCCCGACCTGATGTCTGAGTCTTCCCAGGTCTGGTCTAGCTCATACCTGGACACATAAGCCTGGCCAGGAGGGGGCCCCGACCCCTCTACCACGTGCTACCCACATGCCTCCTGGTTCCCGGATGACTCCCTTCTCCCAGACCTTCAGGACCCTGAGGTTCTTCCGAAGGGAACCATTTAATTCTAACGGTGCCTTGAGTAATTTACATAGCTGGCCCGCCGTCACTAGACATTTAATGGTGCCACCAAAGCATGGCCTGTCATCCCAAAGGTCCCTAGAGAGTTGGTGACTCAGAAATGAAAAGACAAGCAAGTGGAAAGGGGACTCAGTGGTCAAGCATCACCCAGTTACAGAAATGGAGTAGGTAACGATGAGGATGGGTGAGTGGAAACCCAGCCCCCAGCAACCTCTGAATCCTGTGTCAATGTGTGTTCCTCCATGCTCCGGTCCCCCCACAGGGCTTTGAGTACATGCCCACCTATTCTTTGCAGCATTTCGATGCTATAGCCAACTGTCATTTGGAAATCCAAGGTGATAAGGACTTCATGATCAGTAGCTCAACCATCTTCTTGGTTGACTACAGGACTGTACTGCTCCTCTGAGTCTCCAAAGACCTTAGGATTTCCTTGCTCTTGAGCCAGGGGCATGGCCTGAGGCTAGTATCCATCCGTCTGAGCACAATCCTGAGAAGACTCAGCCAGAAGGCTTCTATCTCCAGGGCCACCTCCCTTGGCCAGGCTATTTGGGATGAGAAGGGGACAGCTTGGCTTCTCACTAGAAACTGGCATGAAGTTTGGCTTCCCACTAGAAGCTGGCATGGATGCAGCTCATGAAGTTCTAGCCTCAAGATGTTCCTAGGAGCTACTCTCAGCCCCAAGCAATCCGGATAGCTCTAGGACAAGAACTCATCTTCCATGCAATGCCCACATGTTCCTATCAGTGGCCCCAGGTTCTCGTCTGAGCTCTGACCATGGTCCTGCGAACTCATGGGTGAGAAAGTAGAATCCTGGGTATACATGTATGCATGTATGCTGGTGTGTAAGTTCAAACCTGAGCTCTCTCAAGAGAGGGGGAGCAGAGACTATTGGGTCCCAGTCAGGCAAGACAGGGCATTAAAAGCTGTTGATCCAACTCAGTCGCTCAGCACTTCCCCTAAGCACTTCCATTACAGCTTTTCTAAGTGAAAGCCTGCCCATGGCCTGAATGCCACACAAATTCCCACAGCCTGGATTATTGCACAGAGCTCCCAGCCCTTTTCAACCACTATCTCTTTGGTTCTTCAACAGGTTCCTTCCCAGAAAGGGCCATAGTAGAGGGTCTGTGGATTTGGTGTGCTGGTAAGAGGATACAGGCATATGGAGAAGCCCAGTGTGCCCTTAGACATCAGCATCTCTGTGTTACCTGTTACTCTGGCAACCCTGCTAAATATGTTAATATCAGTCAGCTGGGGAGGGGGCCAGAGAAGTCCTCAAAGGCCAGAAGTAAGACAGGAGGGCCAGTCTAAGACTGCAGAGACCCTAGACTAGCCATGGAGAAAGGGGACATCCTACACAAAGAGGATAGCCATAGTTCCTTCATTAAGGAAGGAAACAGATGTCTTCCATGGAGGCCAGAGTCTCCCAGAAAAACACTTCCTTTCTGTAAGAAATACTTGACTCATTTTCAGAGCCCTCCCACCCATCTGGAGAAGGTGTGTTCATGCCTAGATGTCAGAAAGGGTAACTCAAGACAGAAACTCCAGCAATAGGAGTTCTTGGTTCAGAAGTCCAGAACAGGCCCTCGGGTTCTATAGGCCTGATTCTCCTTCCATGGGAGTAAGATGGCCCGGAGGTAAGATGGGGACTTTTTGAGGCCTGACCTTTCATGGCAAGGCTGAGACATATCACCAGCTTCCTGGACTGTGAACAATGACCTTCCTCCTAGGGAAGGGCCCCAGTAGAGGTGGTAGGTGGGCAGGTCCTCCTCTCTGGACCACCCCATATAGTGCTGACTCCAATATAGTTTTCTAGAGAATCCCTCCTTTCCTAGATCACCCCCAGAGAATCCCAGTGACCACCTAGCAGCCCAAGGAATGCTCCCCTTTCTGGAACCCAACTCCAGGGACTCTGTACCCAGAGAGTATCTCTAGAAAGCAACCAGGCATATAGTAGTGCCTTTCACTAGGCATATGGACTGGTCAGAACCTCTTGTCCTGTTGGGGTCTCGGAGAGGCAGCAGGTCCCCTTGTCTACAATTCATAGCTGTGTTTATGTGCATTGCCGCTTCAGCAACTGCCCAAACAGGAGAGACACCTGACTTTGGCTTTGATGGGTCCATAGGACAATAGAGCCCTGTTGGGACATGTTGACAAGGTAACCAAGTGATTTTTGTTTCCCTCCTTCAAGCTCCTTCCTTACCAAGTAACTAGCAAACATTCCTTGAAGAAGGAGTGTGTTGGAGTTGCTCATATTAACCCTACCTTCCAGGAGACAGCCACACCTTCACCTCCCAGGGCTTGGGCAGTGGGGGAGGGGGAGAAGCAAGGATAAGGTCCCTTTAGTCTGCCCTGAACTACCCGGGTGAGAAGTGTGGAGCAGCCCACAGTACCCTCTGTGCCTCTCTGTACCAGGGTGAGAGCTGATTCTGGTTTTAAAATACCACTGCTCTCGCTCTGCCTTGGTTGCCTTCCGAGAAAAAGACCTGTCTCAGGGAGAAGGAGGACAAGACAACTTGAGAAGTTCAACCAGGATGGCAGCAGATGTAGTGGGGCCACAGATCAGAGATGACAAGAGAAGAAGGGAAGCTGAGAAGAGGAGTCCCCCGAAAGACTTAGGCACCCTTCCAGGACATCTTCTTGTTCCCCTCAGCACCATCTTGCTCCCTACAAACTTTCTATAGGTTTCCATCAAGGCCAGCACATGGGGAACACTGGGGGATTTCCTCTGTCACTAAAAGCCATCTCTTACTATTTTCCTGAACCCACAGATACCCAACATCCCTTCTACAGCCCAGTGAGCAGTTTTTAGCAGTTCCTTCCTGTCCAATTCCAACCCCAGCGGGTGTCTTCTGGCTCCCCAAGACTGCTGAAGCCGTAACTCCCTGTATCCTCAGGGATGAGGAGTGGGGAACACGGGTGGGGATCCAGCCCAGAGGGGGTCAGGGATCTAGAGTGCAAGACTAGTCGCCATTCCTCCAGAGGGGGTCAGATTATGCCTGGAATGGGCCAGCACTTCTGTCAAGTCAAAGCACCCGGGACCTCAGTTTCCCCAGGATCCTCATCCAAACCCAAAGTTTCTTTCAAGTTGGGATTGGAGGAAAATCCTGTCTTTGAAAGTACAGCCAGAAAGGTGGTATCCTTCGCCCCCAGGGCCCCACCACCTTGAAACTCAAGACGCCCAGCCTAGAAACATACCCCCTACATAGCCCATCAGTGATGCCGTGGTAACGGAAACAGTGGAGTACACCACCTCCTCCCAGGCCAGCCCAGTGCGTGGGCAGCAGAGCCCAGGGTAGTCCCTGGATGGATGGGGTGGGGTGCCCTGAGAGGAACTCCCATCTGCTCAGACAAGAGGCAGGGACCCCCAGGCAAGCCTCTCAGCCACCTCCATCCCGGCATCCCATGAAGACAGGTCTCCTAAACCAAGGCCCTTCCTAGTGGGCAGTTTAGCCCACCCTGCCTTAGACACATGCCGGGGAAACAGCCAATGTGCGCCGCATGTGGCGCAGTCTCCCCTACTCCCACCCCTCCAGTTCAGCCCCAGGTCGCCCAAAGCTCTCAGCAAGCTACCCCTCCCTGCCCCCTCCCTAGCTGAGGACCCGGATTCTCATCCCTTCTCCCAGCACGACAGTCCCCAAGCTCACGGCATCTGAACCCTCATAGCCACCGCTAGCCCCAGGCGAGGAGCTCGGGCTGCCAGGATCAGTGGCAGTCAACACTCTACCTGAGAGGAGACAGCGGGCGAGTCCTCCTCCTCCTCCTCCTTTTTCGCGGCCTTGTGAAGCCTGCTCCACCTGGCAAGGGACTGTCAGCAAATTCCTCTCTGCATCACCGCGGGAGCGGCATCCCGGCTCCTCCCAGTAGGAGTCAACCTTGGCCCCGCCCTACGCTGCTCTGACCTGTGGGGGAACCCGGGCTAGATTATCATAAGCAGAGACCGAGCCTCTCTGCTCTGGAAATCCTGGAGCTATCAGAAACGATGACCATCGCGAATGCACAAGGCTGCCGCTCCCTGGCTGCGGTTTGCAGCGTCTGAGGCTCTGGGCCTTGGCAGCTGCCTTACCCACCCACCCTCTCTCAAGCCTCAAACTCTTCTCTGAGGCCTCCTTAGCCCAGCTATCACAGGGACAGCGAAAGACATTCAACCTTGCTAAGGTAGCGCTACGCCACACCCTGGGACCACATCCTGGCAAGGTTCAGTTCCCACTCCTTCAGCAGAAGAATGATCTATGTAAACTGAACCCCACCCAGGAGTGGCATGAGTCCGTCCGGTCCATTTTGCCAGGATCACACTCCTCAAGTGGGTCTTAAGTTTCACCTGCCCACCCTGATGGAAAGACGGGTTTTGAAGTAGGGGCTGTTAACATGTATTTACCCATTTCCCTAAGACCACTATGTAAAACAAGGGTTGTGGACAACAACAGCTCTCTCTCTCTCTCTCTCTCTCTCTCTCTCTCTCTCTCTCTCTCTCTCTCTCTCTGTCATGGTCTGAGTTCACTTATTTAATAGACGGTTTATTATGAAGTTTCTCAGTACAGTAGCTAATGAGATAGGAGCCACTACTGAATAATATTATACAATAGTGAGATATTGTCAGAGCTGTTGGCAATATAAAAAGGCCGCAGAGGAAGCAATGTGAGACCGAGTCAGGAGACACTGGGGGAGGGGCAGAAGATAACTACATCTTCCTGGGTTTTTATAGCCAGCAGCCCTAGCACCCTGTGCTAGGTCTCCCCATGCTATGCTCTTCCCTCCGCAGAGGAACTGGGCCAGTTGAGGACTAAGTTCCTCTGCTCACCCGGTTTCTCAGTGAGGTCTAAAGGTACGGAGACAAATCAGTTAAGTATAAGAGTCTTGTATGAGGATTCTTGGTCTGTGTGTGGTAATGCACACCTTTGATCCCAGCACTTAGGAGGCAGAGGCGGGTGGATCTCTGTGAGTGTGAGGCCAGCCTGATTTACATAGTGAGACCCACACAAATGCCAGACCTACCTAGAAGAGATGACTGGGGTATCCCAACCATGCAAATGCCAGCCATCAAGGTGGGGGTCAGGCTTGTAGAAGGTTCCCGCGATTTGCGCTCAGTGCCTGTGAACTGCAGCTACTTATGCTCTCACTCCTGCGGGCTGTACTTTTGACCTGTGCCGTCCTCTTTGAACCACGCCACTCATGCTATGATCTTCACAATTGTGTCGGGAAAAATCCAGTGTTTTGCAGGTCAGCAAGGGGCCATATGGAGAGACACTGTCTCAAAAAAAAAAAAATTCCTCAGTGTCTGTATTCAGGTCCCAACTAGGCCATCTGAACAAAGGGTTTGATCTTTCTGAGATTCATTGTTTGTTGTGGATTATTATTTTAAGGTGTGTTACATTCATTTATGCTGTGGAATATTTGCTTAATGGTGCAAAGATGGGTTGCATTCTTTTATGTTGCATTTGTTTAACTCTGTGAAACTGTGTTACTTTGCCTGCCTAAAACACCTGATTGGTCTAAAGGGATAGGCAGAGCTGCCAGGCAGAGAGACTAAATAGGAGAAGAGGGGAGGAGTGAGAAAAGGAGGAGAGAGGATTCCAAGAAGCAGCCACCCAATTATGCTACTACCACAGAGCAAGAAGGAAAGAAAGGAATGTAGAATAGAGGAAGCTAGAAGTCCAGAGGCAACAGGCAGACAGGATAATTTAAGAAAACCTGGCTAGAAATAAGCCAAGCTAAGTCCAAGCATTCACAGGTAGGAATAAGACTCTGTGTATTTATTTGGGAACTGGGTAGTGGCCCCCAAAAGATAAAGAGAAAACAACAACAGAAACGAGAAAACTACCATGGTTTGCACATGTAAGAGGGAGTAAATGAGAGTGACCGAAGGAGCCAGTTGTGAGAATTAACTGTGCCCCGAGAATGGTGCCTGCTATTGTTAAGTTGGGAAACAGCAGAAAGTTAACAAAAGCAGTTGCTCTTTTCTCTGCTCCCTCATCACAGAACCTGCTACTGCTGGGCCACACCCAGACCCCAAAGCCCATGAATGAGAGACCTGCTAAATGTGACGCCTGTGACATAGGGGATGGTGTTGCGGTGTGGAAAGAACAAAAGGAGACCCACACAAATGCCAGACCTACCTAGGAGAGATGACTGGGGTATCCCAACCATGCAAATGCCAGCCATCAAGGTGGGGGTCAGGCTTGTAGAAGGTTCCCGCGATTTGCGCTCAGTGCCTGTGAACTGCAGCTACTTATGCTCTCACTCCTGCGGGCTGTACTTTTGACCTGTGCCGTCCTCTTTGAACCACGCCACTCATGCTATGATCTTCACAATTGTGTCGGGAAAATCCAGTGTTTTGCAGGGAGCACAGTCTACAATGATAATAAGAAGCTAAAGGGTCCAAGTAGCCCAAATGGAGCTGCCTGGCAAAGTCAGCAGCTTCTCCTATACAAAAGCTCCTGCTGTCTTCCGACGGGGCCCATCATCGTTTATTCCCTGTTATGGTTTAAATGTCAAAGGTCTTCTGTGACTGGTGGCACTGTTTGGGGACACTGTGGAACTTTTGGAAGAGTGCCTAGTTAACGGAAGTGGTTGGCTGAGGTGGTTACCGTATTTGCATTAGCCTGAGTTCTCTCCTCCTCGATCCACTAAGATGTGAATGAACTATGTGGTTTTCACCCCTGACACCCCAGACACAGACAGAGCCTTTCCGGACATGGTGCCTTCCCTGCCATGATTGACGAGTTATCCTCTACAGCCATGAGCCAAAATAAATATTTCCTTTGAATTGTTTGTATGGGACATCCGGTCCCAGCAATAAAAGAAGTAATCAAATGGCCACACTATTTCTACAGATGCAGGAGGAGGGACTGCCATGAACTGAAGCGTGTCCTTCCTTTCCCTCTCCCTTCAGAGATCAAAGGAGATCTCTGAAGTTTGCAATCCGTATTCACACAGTGCCAGAGACCACACTTCCCAATGCCCCGCACCACACACACCAAGCCAGCAGCAGCTACAGACTTAAGCCTTTGGCTAGTAGGGAGAAAGTGAAGATGACCCTTAAATGGAACAACCTGCTCTCATTTTCCTCTTTCCCCTCCATGGAGACTAAAACATAGAGGGAGACTCACGGAGACTAAATCAATAGCTGAATATTTTGTTTTAAAAGGAAAGCAACAACATTGAGGAAGTAAGTTTAGTCAAGAGAACTTCGAACAAAGTTTGTGTGTTTGAGAGAGAGAAAACTTTGGCCTCCAGAAAAACTCAGTCACCCAAAGTCACACCTTTGAGGGTACAAAGTAGGTTTTGATTCATCGCCATTTACGCTAACCTCACAAGATGAGATGTTTTCGTTTTTGTTGCTTGTGTTTTCTGAGACAGGGTTTCTCTGTGTAGCCCTGGCTGTCCTGAAACTCCATCTGGAGACCA
Organism: Dicrostonyx torquatus; assembly: GCA_028555095.1. Classification (NCBI taxonomy): domain Eukaryota; kingdom Metazoa; phylum Chordata; class Mammalia; order Rodentia; family Cricetidae; genus Dicrostonyx; species Dicrostonyx torquatus. The sequence continues at coordinate 4,373,800 of JAQHUG010000081.1, forward strand.
GGCTAGCTTCAAACTCACAGAGATCCTCCTGCCTTTGCCTCCCGAGTGCTGGGATTAAAGTCGTGCGCCACCACCACCCGGCGAGAAGTCTTTTCATGTCTAGTGTCTAGAACAGTGCCTGGCTTACTAAATCCTTTCCCTGGCTGGGTCAGGGAGACAGGGTGAAGCCCATATTCCCTTATAAGGTCTCCCCGTTGATTTGGGACACTGAGCAGTAAAACTGAAGTTCCCAGTCAAACCAAAGGGGACTGTGGGAGGTAGGCTTCACAACCAGAGTGGCCCTGGCAACTGACCCCTGATATCTAGAAACCACTGCACCTGCAACATACACCTAGGCTCCCAACAACCGACCTACACAAAGACCTTCAGTGGGAATGCTTGTAATTAGGCACAACCATGCAGGTTTGGTGACACCCAGAGACAGGTGAGGGAACCACAAAGGTAGGTTGTGCATACTAACTGCGTGTTTTTCACAATTGTCATACCAATGGTTTAGGTGAAGGAGCCATACAAGGATGTCCCCAATGCCTTGTGACTTGGAGCTGGGGAAGATTGCTAGGCAGGGACCTAGGTGACAGGGATCAGGAGGCAGATCCTACAGGACCCAGAATATGAGCTCATACTGCTGACAGGGACAATATTTTCAAATTGGAGCCAGGATAACATTTATATCCCAAGGGACAGTCCAGTTATCCAGGTGCCGTGTCCCCAAGAGCAAGCCAAATGACGATTCGGTGGAAGAGCGGGTGCTTGTCAGCAGCTCATGTTCGAACTTGTCTTGCCAGGGGAAGAGAATTTGATTTCCTACGTAGATGAGAGCAGTACACTGCCTCCTGTCTCATCAGACGTGCCGTAGAGCTCCAGAGTTCTACAGTCAAAGGCCTGGGGCCTATGTCTACACATAGGGCCTTATGTCTAATGGGAACTACATGTCCCAGCCCAGGGACCAAAGTGGAAGACCCTGAGAATCACTTGGCACTCTCTCAGTGGGGACCCCAGGCCTCTCTTTTCCTGGGCCAGTCCTGAACTCCATCCCTTACTAATACTCCATGATCCCCACTCACCAAGACCGCACCTATGGGCTGCTCTTAGCCAGCAGCTGCCTCTTTGGCCAGTACATCTGTCTGGGAAGAAGGAAAATTGAAGGCGACCATCCCACAGCCACTACCAATGATCAATATTGGAAACTCCTGGTGGGTGAGGTCAGTGGCAGGGGCCTGGTGACATCACAAAGGACATACAGTTTTCCTGGAATTCTAGAGAATCTAGACAAAAAGGGCTCTCCACCTAGAACTAAACCAGCCTACCAACCATTAGGCAAGTCACTGGGTGAGTTTTCAGCCTCCTCCCAACTCCTCTTTGACCCTAACCAATAGTGGGATCATGCTACTAAAGAATATGTGGGTTCATGTGCTGATATTTTATTGTAGCTTAAGAAACCCCTGATGTGGGATGCCCCTCTGTGTGCTGTGAATGTGTTTTATTACTATTGGTTAATAAGAAAGCTGCTTTGGCCTGTGGCAGAGCAGAATATAGCTAGGTAGGAAATCCAAACAAATATAGAGAGAAAGAAGGCAAAGCCAGACTGGAGAAGCAAGATGTGAGGTAACAAGCCACGAGCTTCGTGGGAGAATATAAAATAATAGTAATGGGTTAATTTGAAAGTAAGAGCTAGTTAGAAATAAGCCTCAGCAAATAGGCCAAACATTTATAATTAATATTAAGCCTCTGAAAGACTACGTCATAAGTAGCTGTGGGGAATGGAGGTAGGAAAGAAACCTCCGGTTACAAATGGCTCCCGATGTGGGGTGTGGATCCACATAAGACCTAAAAAAGCTTCAAAAGGGTTCCAAACACACAGAAATGGAGCCATACTGGGCCTCCTAGTCTCTCATGCTAGCCATGGTCCAGAGAGCCATCTCCTTATAGCTACTTGTAAGATGGAGCTGGCCATCAGCTATGGCATGGTAGGTTTTAACAGTCTCACACAGACCTTGGTACAGAGAGGCTAATCAGCTGCACTGTGTAGTAGGTTTAGCTTTTACTCACACAATCAGAAAAGAAGTTTGTGGGCCGGCTGCCTGCTCCCTGATGGCAGCACGGGGGTGCCGGGAGAGGTAAGCGTGACACTTGTTGCCACTGCTGCTGTGTTGAAAAGCTGAGCATGGCAGAACCAACAGTCAAAGCAACCATTCTGGTCCTACCCGTGCCCACCTAACAGCTTAAAACAGTGATCAAAAAAAGATTGCAGATACGTAATACAGACAGATTCAGACAAAAATAAACCTCTAAATGGGTCACAGCATGTTTAAAAAAATGTTCGTAGGTTTTGGGAGACAGAGGAGAGAGAGTATAGGCAGTTATAAAAAAATAGCTTTAGTGAGTTCGAGGCCAACCTGATCTACCAGAGCGAGTTTCAGGACAGGCTCCAAAGCTACAGAGAAACCCTATCTCGAAAAACCAAAAAAAAAATAAAAAAATAAAAAAAATAAAATAAAACAACTTTAAAAAATAAAGTCTTTAAAGAGATAGTAAAATAATAAGCCATGTAAAAATGAAAAATACACAGAGTCTGGATTATGTATATTATTGTGTTTTTTTTTAAATTTTTTTGACTGCTTATGAACTAACTGCAGAGAGACGTTTGTTTGTGGGCCTGCTAGGCTAAACCAACATAAAGGTATCTTAACTTTAAAATTTGGGTCTAAGGATATGTTGCTTTGGAAAAGAGGTTCTGTTTTTGTTTCCACAAAAGATGAGAAGCTGTGGATTCCTTCCAGGATCAAGTGGAACCCCTGAGAGGTCTCCATAGAGCCATGGCCCAGGTGATACAACATGCAGAACAGCTACAAGACAACTGGCGGAGACCATGCAGCCTCATAGACTACTACAACAAAGATTTAACCACAATTCTATGTTTTCTCAGTATCCCCGTAAGATTACCAGCACTCCCAATCATCAAGAAGTAATCTAGAAAGCTATGCCCAAATTCCCCAAATATTGTTTATAAATGTTTGTTTTCATTTAAAGGGGATTGGTTATAAATGGTTAATGATCACAGAGGAAAGGGATATGATATAGGAATGATGTGTGGTGACAAGTCACAAGCCTCGTGGTAAAGTAAGAGCTAATTAGAAATAAGCCTGAGCTAATAGGTCAAACTATTATAATTAATATTAAGCCTCCAAATGATTATTTCATAAGTGGTTGTGGGGGTCAGTGAGTGGGAGAGAAACCTCCCATTATAAACCTCTTCACAGCAAGCCAGTTCCCCATGAAGCAGAAATAGGGCTTTTCCCTGAGCCACCTTGTGAGGGTCCCCTCATCATGACTCAGGCCCAAACCCTTGAGACCAGTTCTGTCATCTTTGTTCATCGAGGGATGGATACCTGTCAGGGGCCATACAAGGGAACCAACAGGCAGCACTGAAACTCAAGGAACACAGCTGAGTGGTCAGCAAAGCCACATCTGAGTGAGCCTTAGAGATGGGCAAAGCCCTAAAGACTGTGTCCTAAGAACCCCATGCTGTTATTGACCATAGTTCTGATTGGTGCCTCCCTGGGCACCACATTCCTCATAATCTATGGGTTGTATGAAAGCTCTCAGGAGATTCCTTGCCCCTACTGGGCAGTGTTACTGGTACTTACAATAAAAGTGATTGACTTTTTCCAAGCATTGCTGCTGGAGCAGACTAATAATTCACCCACCACCTTTGGAAAGAATTTAGAAATGCGGAATTGTTAGTAATGTTAGATTAAGATGTTTTTGTTAACAGCTTTGAAGTAGGAAATCTTGGAACAATTTAAAGTTTGGAAAGACACACTTTTAATAGTTGAATAAGGGATTTAATGAGGTCAGAAAGCAGGAACAAGCAATTGCTGGCTGACATACCTTTCTTGCTAGGATGAGTTAGTTGGTGATCAAAGGTAATGATTAATTCCTTGTACCAATTCCTGCCCTCAGCTTCCTGATATATAAGACTACTGAGTGTGTGTGCACCCTGAGGACTGAAAGTAGAGCTGACTGATTGGTTTGTTTGTTTATTTTTCAAGACAGGGTTTCTCTGTAGCTTTGGAGCCTGTCCTGGAACTAGCTCTGTAGACCAGGCTGGCCTCGAACTCACAGAGATCTGCCTGCCTCTGCCTCCTTTAATCCTGAGCTAGGATTAAAGATGTGCACCACTATGCCTGGTAACTGTTTTTCATATATAAAAGTTTAGATTTGTAATTCTTTTAAGATTTTTTTATAAGATTGCCATTTAAGATAAATAATGAAGCGATCGATCCTTCCTTTAAAACTGCTAAGTGCATCCTGCCAGTAAAAGACCTGGCTGAAGAAAAATACCTCCTTTGTTTACACTGTTAGTCTATAACAAGTAGCTTGGATATCAATGTTTGTTCTTGGAGTTCTTGGAGATAATTTGGTTTTCACCTGTAATATGTAAAGTGTTTAATCATGGAAGGGATATGGAAACCATGCTGTTTCTTACTTGTATGCACTGTAATCATTCACTTAAAAATAGAATGTAACACATTGTGATTTTTGTACGGCTTGGAGATTTTGCTGGGGTATAGAAGGTGTTAAGAGAAAAAATTAAGAATCGACAGAAAGGATACATCTGGATAGAGGTAAGAAAAGAAATAAAGGAGATGAGAGGCAGATGATAGAAAGACCCTAAAGGGGTGTGTGTGTGTGTGTGTGTGTGTGTGTGTGTGTGTTTCCCTTTTCGTGCTGGTCCCAGAAAATTATATATTGCCCACTTACCAGCCCCAGAGAATTAAGTTTTACCCCCTCAGAAGAGTCAACTGAGTGATTCATTTGCCGACTCCATGGCTCCTCCTCAGCACCTGAGCTGCCGGTCCTCACAGCAGCAGACACCTGTTTAGTCCTGGACATCGTCTTTCTGTTAAAGCCTTGAGAAGTAGAATACAGACAGAAAAGTGTATCTGAAACCCAGATGAGCACTAGCCTGAGTACTCACCATGCAAACACTGATAATCAGCGCCTGAGTCAGGCACTAGGACCTTTACCATCAGGCCTCTCCTGTGTGGGTGGGTCTCCCAGCCTCATCCCTTCCTCTCCAGCCCTTCTCCCCCCCCCAGCTCTAGATGGGCTTTCTGGAGGGCTCTCCTTGCTTTGCTTTTAGTTGTACCAGTCAATTATTCATCCCTAATTGGTATGGTTTGCCTTGGGGTGATGTGGAATATTTAACTGTGTAAAGGTGTGTTACATTTGTTTATGCTGTGGAATATTTAACCATGTAAAGGTGTGTTACATTTGTTTATGCTGTGGAATATTTAACCATGTAAAGGTGTGCTACATTTACTTATGCTGCATTTGTTTAATTATGTAAAGATATGTTGCATCTGTTTCACCTTGCCTGCCTAAGGCACCTGATTGGTCTAATAACGAGCTGAATGACCAATAGCTAGGCAGAAGATGGATAGACGAGTCTGGCGGCAGAGAGAATAAATAGGAGGAAGAATCTAGAATGGGAGGAGAAGAGAATAAGGGAAAAAGAGACAGACATGCCTGGGGCTAGAAGCCAGGCAGTCACCAGACAGATGTGAGAAGCAGTGAAAGTAAGATACACAGAAGGAAAGAAAAGTTAAAAAGTCCCAAGGCAAGAGGTAGATAAAGAGACACAGGTTAATTTAAGTTAAATTAAAAAAAAAAAAAGCTACCCAGAGGGGCTGGAGATGGCTCAGTGGTTAAGAGCACTGGCAGTTCTTCCAGAGGTCCCAAGTTCAATTCCCAGCAACCACATGGTGGGTAACAACCATCTGTAATGAGATCTGATG
>JAQHUG010000081.1:4386489-4422659 GCA_028555095.1 Dicrostonyx torquatus
TTTTATGGTGGGGCACTGTGCAGGTGCTCAAAACACAGGAGCTCCAGTGCATGCAAAGGGAACCGTCACAGAAGACATCAGCATGCAAGAAAGCAGAGTGCAGATGGTGTGCGAGGGTCGGGGCATGCACGTACTTGCTTATAGCCCTAGAGGCTTTTGTCTGCAGACTGAGTCCTCAGGAGGCAGGAGAAATTGATGGCGATGGTTGTCCCTGGCGAGAGGAATAAGAGACTGGGGACGGAGGTGGAAACAGACCTGTGCTGCGGTGCCTTTGCGGTGCCAGACTGCACGCTCTGAGAGAGAAACCACTGCTACTGTTGAAAACCACAGTTCAGTCCGTGAAGGAAAACACCATGACTCTCTAACCCGAGAGCTCAGATTCCTTGCCTACCCATAAAAGGGTACCGCCTCTCTGAGTTCTAAGCTCCTCTATGCTGGGATCCTCCCCAGAGCTTCACACAGCCTAGGCTAGTGCTCTGCCTGAGAGCTAACGCCTCAGTTGCCTCCTGCACTTTGAGACAAGGACGCACTAAGTTGTATCACCTTGCACCAGACAGGCTTTGAACTCTCAGTCTTCCTGCCTTGGCCTCTTGAGTAACTGTGGGATTTCAGGCTTACATCAGTAGGCCTGGCTTTTCACAGAATTTGAACTAAGGCATGTGTGGAGATGTGTGTCTGTGGGTGTGAGCGGGAGTGTATTTGTGTATGAAATTCCATTGTTACAGTCTCGCCATCACCGATAAAGCATGAAGGCATCATGGCCCTTAGATTCAAAAATCGGATTCCCAGAGCTGCCAGCCAGGCAAACAGGCTCTAGGATACCAGAGGTGTAGGGCTGGCCTCTACTGGAGTCCTCCTAACGGGCCAAAGGGTTCCAAGTCACCCTTACTGGAAGGGACCACCAGCAGGACCTTGGTATTCTGAAGAAATGATCAAAGGGCCAGCGGGACTGGAGTCTCTCCACCACCAAGAACTATCCTGAGTGAGAAGACGGGTGACCGGTCAGGATGCCATGACTCACAGCAGTGTGAAAAACACTTTTGCTCAGCTCACCAAAGCAACCGTAGTCGCCTGTCTACTGCTGTGTAGACATCAGCATCCCAGCATCCCCACCCCAGCTGTGACTGGAGCTGGATTTCACTTTAGACAGAGAGGCAGTGATAACAGAGGTGTCCACGCTGGGACAGAGATACCACTCAGGGGCTGCAAGGGACTGAACTGTAGGCTGCAGAAACACTGGCCGTGGTGACGATGGCAACACATTTGCACGTAGAGTGGAAATGGCCCAGGGTTGTATAGGAATAATTCTTGCTCTATACTGGTTTGATTATCAGGTTCTTGTTTTGTTAGTTTCCGCCAAGGAGTCTGTGGGTGGAAACACAGGGACTCCCTAGATAGGAGGTGGCACCTCATCAGCAAGATGTGGCCCATCCGTAGCCACTGTCCTGTTCCCCCAGGAGTCGGAGGAGTTTTTAGTTAGATTTAAGAGTAAAGACTCATCCCTCTCGACCATTGTTGTGGCTAGATTTGATCATGTGACTAAATCCCAACCAGTGGCCCCCACATGGAAATGTCATGAACTAGTAAAGAGTTCCCTGCTAGAAAGGAGCCATTCCTTGCCCCTCCTTGTGAGTAGCCACTGGACCATGGTTGGAAGCTGGGAAGAAAAGATGGCAGTTGCTGCATAAATATTTGCAGGCTAACTACCTGCTTCAAGGAACCAGAAGGTAGGCCTAGGGATGGGAAGAGCTAATGTATGCCCTCGGTCTAGAGCAGTGGCAGAGGCTAAGAGAGAGGTACCCGATGACTGAGGGGAAAGGGGGTTTGTGTCACAGATAAAACTGATGCCTCCCAGGATCAGCGGAGTGACTTTGCATTATCCCAGTGGTGGACACTTCTCTCTCTCTCTCTCTCTCTCTCTCTCTCTCTCTGGTGGTGGGGTGCTTTGTAGCTAGTGATAGCTGGGATAGCCTTTGCTCCTCACAGCCCAAACTCAAGGAGTAAGCTGCACTCTGCTCAGAAGAGAAAGCCAGGGGCCGGGCGGTGGTGGTGCACGCCTTTAATCCCAGCACTTGGGAGGCAGAGGCAGGTGGATCTCTGTGAGTTCGAGTCCAGCCTGGTCTACAAGAGCTAGTTCCAGGACAGGCTCCAAAGCTACAGAGAAACCCTGTCTCGAAAAACCAAAAAAAAAAGCCGGGCGGTGGTGGCGCACGCCTTTAATCCCAGCACTCGGGAGGCAGAGGCAGGTGGATCTCTGTGAGTTCGAGTCCAGCCTGGTCTACAAGAGCTAGTTCCAGGACAGGCTCCAAAGCTACAGAGAAACCCTGTCTCGAAAAACCAAAAAAAAAAAAAAAGAGAGAGAGAGAGAGAGAAAGCCAGGGTCTGGAACTCAGAAGTCCCTTTCCTTTCCCAGTGTAACTCACTGAGAAATGCAGGAGTCGGGCCCTGCACTGAGGCTTCTGTCCTTCTTGGGATCAAAAGCTGCAATTGGGACAATTGCAAGCAAGCACTGAGGCCCTGGGAATGGGGGTGGGGAAGCTGGGAAGAAGTGGTTGGGCAAGGGATGGAAAGACTGTCAGACAACCTCTCAACAGCGTGGAGAACTGATAGACAGATTGCCCAGCTCTGCCCACAACCCAGACAGTACATTTGTATACACACACACACACACACACACACACACACACACACACACAGCAGGGAGGAGGGAAGGTACTCTTTAACTCAAGACACTCTACTGCCATCTACTGGAGTTTGGAGTAACGCCCCCTAGGATAATAAAGATGGCACCTGGACCTAAAGGGACCTTTCTTTTCTTGCCTAGAGAGACTAAAAAGGCTGCTGCCACTACAGTATCTGCTCCTCTGCTCCTTTCTTTCTTGTGTGTCCTTGGCTCACAAAGAGAGTTTCTAGTGGTCTGTCCCCCCTAGTTTCTCTATTTGTGGCCCTATAGAGATCATCCACCCCTCCATCACCAGCAGACACTGGCCCAGATCTGTCACTGGGGCACTCTTGGGTTTTCTTGCACGCCTGGATCCTCCTTTGTTGGGTAGGTTATCTTTGCTGACAGCTTGAGACTTAGATGAAGTAACATATAATCCTGGTATAGTCAGGCAATGGTGGCACACACCTTTAATCCCAGCGCTGAGGAGGCAGAGGCAGGCAAATCTCTGAATTTAAGGCTAGCCTGATCTACAGAGTGAGTTCCAGGACAGCCAAGGATACACAGAGAAACCTTGTCTCAAAAAGCCAAAAGAGAGAGGAGGGAGGGGGAGGGAGAGGAGAAAGAAAGGAAATAAAGAAGAGAGAGGAAGGAAGGGAGGAAAGGAGGAAGGGAGGGAGGAAGGAGGAGGAAGGAAAGAAGGAAGGAAGGAAGGAAGGAAGGAAGGAAGGAAAGAAAGAAAGAAAGAAAGAAAGAAAGAAAGAAAGAAAGAAAGAAAACCCATGGCATATAACCAATACTCCCTTGCACTCAAGGGCGGACTGTTTAATTCCCAGGGTCTGTGAGAGTTCCCGGCCAGTACTTGATCTGCCCCTGGAACTGTTAGACCTGAGTCGTACACATATGCCTCAGGAGGTTCCTCACAGGAGACAAGCTACAGTGTGTTTCCCTTCACCAACCACCGTCGAACTCTAGATACTGGGGGAGTACAAAGCAGACGGTATATGATGCAGGCTCAGTTATAGACTCAGTAGATTTGGGCCTTCCTCCTCCCCTGTTCAGCCCTGGCTGGAACCTGGTGCAGACAGGGAGGAACTGAGGCTCCTTGTGTCTCCAGGAATGCTACATAGTTGGCGTCATGGAAACCAGGCACAGCAGCCTTCCTTTACCTGCAAGGGAAAGCTTGGTGGCAGCCACTTCGCCAGGTCTCTGGAAACCTCTATTAGGGCTCAAACGGGGCCACCCAACCCTCTGAGATTCTGGTCATTTGTAAAATGAGGCCATCATACTTATTCTGTGTCACTGCCCAAGGTTTGGGAGACAAGAGGCAGTAAACGGATCTGCATACGCCATACAAACACTGAAAATAATGGTTAACACAAATATGCCCAGCTGCAGTACCAGCTATGGGCCCTAGGAGGCGCCGGCCGCTGGCTGAAAGATTCTCTTGTCATTCCATAGTCTACCAAGCTGGGCAGAGAGGTCTCAAGAGCCAAGCCCCTCCCTGTCTTTCTCCTCTATGAGGGAAAGGGAAGTTAGGACACACTTTCTAGAAAGCGGTTTGGCAACAAGGCCACTTCATTTCTAGGAAGTCAACCAAATAAACAGCCATGGCCTCATGGTGTTAGTACTGAGACAGTCCTCATAATGCTACTAATCTAAAGTTAGACGTGTACACATTGAGTGAAGGCCAGATGGTCGGTGCTGAAACCAGTGTTCGGACGACATGCTTACTGGTGTGGCCATCCATGCTTCACCGTTTGACACTGCAGAGCAAGAGCCTGACTTCCAGCCTGAGCAGTAGCTACATGGTTCTCTGGTGCCTGGGTCATGCACATTTGCATGACAACATGCTTGTGTTGGTGGCTGCTGGGGAATTACGACACCTTACTTTTTCTGACCACTTCTTTTCTTCATATTCTGTGTATTCTGTATAACTCAATGTAGCCCCATATTGGGTTCAATATGATTGGTTGTAAACATCATCTGTGAGTTTAGGGATTTTCCTCCTTATGAAATCATCTGTTTTAGCTGACATTCTGTTTTCCTTTTATGTTTACAAGATATCAAGAATTATAAATAAGGGGCTGAAGAGATGGCTCAGTGGTGAAAAGCAGTGGTTGCTCTTCCAGAGAGGACCTGGGTTTGATTCCCAGCACCCACATGGCAGCTCACACCCATCTGTAAGTCCAGTTCCAAGGGACTCGACGCCCTCCTCTGGCCTCTGTGGAAACTGCCAGCAAGTGGTACGCATACATGCAGCCAAACACCCATATACATTAGATAAAATTAATTTTTAAAACTAAACTTTAAATAAAGAAGAATTATAAATGAGGCTTTAAAAGAAAACCTTATGGCCTACGTAGAATAAAGTAACTAGAATTTGAATTGCTTTTGTAAGGTGTTTTGTTTAGCGCTGTGAAACAATTCGACAACGATGGATAAAATCGGACATCTACTATTTGACTTTATATTGTTAACTTTTCATCATTGACCCATAACACTTCCATTAGAAGCATCTAGTCAACGTGCTTCCTCAAGCTTCATGCTCTCTGTCAATATCTTTCCTTCTGTATTTAAGGGCTCAAAAGCTTTTAATTATTTCTGCATAGAAAAGGAATCATGAGAAGTCACACACAGTGACACGCTGTGATAGTCTAACAATAGAAGATATATATTCACACCTTCCGTGGCTGATGGAGCTGCAGCAGATTGGAAGGAGACATTATTACAAGCTGATCTAGGTTACCTATTTTGAAAGGGGTTTTTTTTTGGTATTTATTTTTAATTATGGGTGGTTTGTGTGTGTACTTGCAGGAGCCAGAGACATTGGATCTCCCTGGAGTTGGAGGTACAGGTATTTGTGGGTGCTGGGAACTGAACTTAGTGCCTCCGCAAGAGCAGTAAGTGCTCTTAACTGCGAAGCCTCTCCCCAGCCCCTTGAACATTTTTAACAGTGAGCATGAATGGCAGGCCATGTATGCATGACGGTTGTCAATAAGCAGTCATCGTGCATGAAGGCATGGGACACAGTCACAGGACTTGTCAAGTCCAGTGAACTAAAATCTGTGGAAGTTTTGAGAGCCCAGGCCTAGCTGGATAAAGTGGGTCACTTAGGCATAGATCTTAGGGGGAAACACCTCTGTCTGATTCTAGCCTGATAGTGTCTCTCTCTCTCTCTCTTTCCTCTCTCCTCCTCTTCCTCCCTCTCTCCTCCCCCTTCCTCTCTCTCTCTCCTCCTTTCTCTCTCCCCCTCTCCTCCCTCTACCTCTCTTTCTCCCTTCATCCTCTCTTTCCCCTCCTCCTCCTTTCTCTCCCCTCCCCCACCCCTCTCCTTCTTCTTTCTGACCATCATGAGCAAGCTCCTCACATTCTTGCCACCACGCCTTCCCCTCCAGGAGAGACTACACTGTCAAAAGATGTCCTCCTTCCTGAAGCTGCTCCTTGCCAAGCATTCTGTCACGGTGACAGGAAAAGCTGCTATATACCTGTCTGCCCCTCCCATCCAGAAAAGAATAAGAGCAAGATGGGAAAGGCAGGCTTAACCATTCTGGACCAATGAGGCAACAGAGTTGATGGAGCAACAATATGGAAAGAGACTGAGTCTCACCTCCTCATGGAGTCAGCACCCTCCAGGCTGGCTCCATTAAACCTCCACATTAATGGACTCACTGTTTCCGGTGATAATTAATTACGGTCGTGAGCAGCTAGCATTTATTATGCAGCCCCACTTCCACATGCTCTGCACAGGTTTAATCTATGTGTGAACCCCTTGATATCAGAGTTGTAGAGAGTCCTATCTTACAGATCGGGAGACGGAGATGCGGAGAGCTTAACGGATGCTGTGGTTTAAACATAGCTCTCAGATTTTTTTTTTTTTAAAGTTGTCGTGCCAGCTGCTTTAATGTCCTGGGTGTGCTGTAGCTCTGAGCCAGGTATGTTATGTTCTTTTTTAAAGATTTATTTATTTATTATGTATACAGTGTTCTGCTTGCACACCAGAAGAGGGCACCAGATCTCATTACAGATGGTTGTGAGCCACCATGTGGTTGCTGGGAATTGAACTCAGGACCTTTGGAAGAACAGCCAGTGCTCTTAACCTCTGAGGCATCTCTCCAGCCCAGCTCTCAGATTTTATGTGCTGCAAATTCGTTCCCCCATGTATCAGGGCGGAAAGGTAACTAAGTCACTGAGGGAGCTTAATTTACTAATGAATCGGTGGGTTAGTATGAAAGTGGCCTATGGCAAAGGAGGGGTCTGCCTGACATACCTACTGCCTCACTATGAGACAAACTTCACTTTACCCCAGTGTAGCAAGAAGCCCTCCCAGACAGCACCATGCTCTTGAATTTTTCAGCCTCCACCATGAGCTAAACAAGACTCTTCTTTACAAATCGCCAGGCACAGGTTATGTTGTTATAGCAACAAAAGCTAGACTAAAACAACTGGCTTTTGCTCCAGACTACAATGAGTGGTGCAGGGAGCGCAAGTCAAATGTCAACATTTTCTTTGTCACCACTTCTCTCTTGCCTCCCTGTTCATCCTCCGGTCCCATAAACACGGCTATCCCTGCTGCGCATGCTCTGTTCATCCCCTGGGCCCATATACAGGGCTGTTCCCTGCTGCGCATGCTCTGTTCAACGCCAGTCCCTCGCCCACCCTGCTCAGTTCCAAGAGGACGCTTACTCTCACCCTGGTTCACTGGGAAAGGCTGATTCATACAAAAGCATAATACGCCATTAGCAACACAATGCATTACCTCTCCATAAGAAAATAAGCTATTTATTCTTACATCACGTGAAGACTGGTGTATGAGAGGCACAGGACTAATGTGTTGTGAGAGGAGCCTTGGGAATCACGTGACCTGAATGTTATGCCTGCTGCCAAAAATCGTCACAACCTTAGCATCTCTGAGCCATTCTGAGCTTCCATATTCTCAATAAAGCTGGTGGAGTCTGGCTTTAGGCAGGGCTATGGTAGAGCTAATGTAAGTGAAATAAGCGAGGGTTATGCTCCTGACCCCACTGGTCTGCCACAAAATAGGAAGCAAGAAATAGGTGTCCTTGGTTGGGTTCTGTGTATTCATTGACGTCTCAAGCCTAAATTTTTGTTTGTTTGTTTTGTTTTCCCAAGACAGAGTTTCTCTGTGCATAGCCCTGGCTGTCCTGGAGCTCACTCTGTAGACCAGGCTGGTCTTGAACTCAGAGATCCATCTGCCTCTGCCTCCCGAGTGCTGGAATTAAAGATGTGTGTCACCATGCCCAGCAATTGTACTTAGTTGTAATTCATTCATTCAAATATTTATTGAGCTCCTCCCCACCCCAAAGTAGACTCTGTGTTTGGGTATAGGCTACAAAAATGCTGCCCGGTAAGGCCCTGCTATTGAGGCTATTGATAAACAAACAAACAAAAGATATAGCAGCCAGTCTGGTGATGCAGGCCTTTAATCCCAGCAGTCAGAATGCAGAGGCAGGGGGATCTCTGTGAGTTGGAGGCTGGCCTGGTCTACAGTCTGAGTTCCAGTCCAGTCAAAACTTCGCATAGTGACACTCTGTCCCAAAAAGAGAAAGAGAAAAAGGAAAAGACACATAGGGAAGATGTCCACAGTAAACATCCTAAGGCAGACAGGAAACTAGAGGCCGCATCAGATAGCAAGGAAGGTATTCCTGAAGTGACTTCTTTGCTGCTTAAAACTCATGCTGGTGGCTTGAGATGTGGCTTGACTGGAGGAGTGCTTGCCTCGTGTGCAGGAGGCCCTGTGTCTGATCTCCAGTCACATGTAGTAGACTTGAAGGCACATACCTGTAACCCCAGTCTTCAGAAGGTAAGGGCAGGAAGACCAACAGGATAGTCATCTTCAGGGACAGTGAGCCTGAGGCCAGGACTGTGTTAGAGTCTATCTCGAAATAAGTAGATAAGCAAATTATAAAGATGAATAAATTAAACTCAATAGGCTCACATTTCATGGAGATGTAGTTGGAGGCTCAGGGAGGCAGAGGAATTCACTCAAGGTTGGACAACCAATAAGAATAAAGAGATTCGTGTCCAGGTCAGTGGGCACCAAATGCTTATGCTTTTATCCTCAGACCACATTGACTCTCTCCTGGGCCCTGGCCTCTCTGCTGAGACACAAGAGTGAGGTGGGAGGGGCCAGAGATAGGAGGAGTGTGCTTCCTGCTGCTCTTTGGTCACAAGGGCACATCCAAGCAGCCTTGGAACAGCTAAGGACACTGCAGTGACCTCACTGCTCTGGTCTTCCCTCCCTCCTTCCTGAATTGAGACGTCAGCCTTCTGCCTCATTTCTTCCCATCCTGGACACCTGGCACGGGAGGGCTCTCAGCAGAGGCCAAAGATTTCCCCCTGTGTCTCCAGAACACTCTCCATCATAAAGACAAAGACTGTGGGATGCTGGACAAGCACACTCTCACCACCCCCATCTCCACTCCTCTCCTTGCCCCTCTTCCCCGATCTGCCCTCTGCCTCCCTCTCACCTCCCCCCCACACTCTGTACTCTTCCACCTCCTGTATGCTCTGAGATGAAAGAACCAGTTACTCCTGCTACCACCGCCACCTCTGAGCTGAGCTGCTTGCTGGTCCCCAGCCATCAGTAGTCCCCACCAGGGCTGCCTAAGTGGTCCCAGAAAAATGTGGCTAATTGGAGAAAGATTGCCTCCATCCTTCCAAGGCCTGAACACTGCAAATGGGGCTCTCCTAAGCTAAGCAAAGATTTTCACACTGAGGCATCCTCTCATCAGAGAGAGCTGTCACCCAGACCTGTTGTTTCTTCCTTGGCATTTAGGCCCAGATGCTGAGCACCTATGACACATTCACCTTCTCTAGTACCACAAACAGCAGAGCCCCTGGGGGCATCCGATGAGTGTGTATGTGTGTGTGTGTGCGCGCGTGTGTGTGTGTGTGCATGTGTGTAGTATTCTCTCACTTTGGCAGTTAGGGAGTGCTGAGCACTTACTACACACTCAACTCTGTGCTAGGCACTGGGGACATGGAGTGACTTAAATAGTCCACATGCTGTTCTCAGGGATTGGCATTCATCCTAATAAAGGACAAGCAGTCAAGTGGTGTCAAGTGCTGTTGGGGATACATACATCAGAGTAGGTGGGACATGGGTGAGGGGCAGTGCCATTTTAGATCAGAGGGGATGGGGCAGGTCTCATTCTGACAGCCTATGACCAACCTGCTTTCTTTATGCAGATGTCATGTTCCAGGAAAGGGAAATTTTGGTGAAACCTTTGCCTAGTAAATCACATAGAGGGAAGTGCATTTATTGCTTGGCTCGTTGTTTTGATTTTTTTGAACCAGTCAGACACAACCCAGGCTAGCCCTGAACTCGATATGCAGAGGATAGCCTTGAAGTCCTGAATTCTCCTGCTACTGCTCCCCAACTCCTGAGATTACAGGAATGTAACCACCATGCCCAGCTCTCAAGTCACATGTTGACTCCAACACAGGCGAGGTTTACCAGTTAGCCGGCAGCAAACCACTAGAACCTCCGTTTTCTCAGAAGAAAAGTGGACTTAATACTGTATCTCCTCCCAGCTCACTTACAGGGCTGTCGAGAGTCTCATGGAATGAGAGTTTAATTTTGTGGGGCAGCTACCTTATTACATCAAAGTAATGCAGCTACTGTTAGAACGGAGGCTGTGTGGGCGGAGTCAAGTCGCACCTCCAGGTAGACATTCTGTGGTAATCCAATCCCGATGTGTGCGGCTGACTGAGATGAAGATCACATTAAGATGATTTCCAAAGCTGGGTGGGCAGGGATAGGATTTTCTTCTTAAGCCTTCTGAGGCTCGGAAGCACTTTGTGGTTCCCCGAGGCTGTGGTTAGTTGTCAGCCATAGCAAGCATCCTGTCTAGGGCTATCTGTTACCGTCTTAATTTCAGACTATTGGTTAACCTCGATACCCCAGTTTCCATTCTCCATGGTCTACTGTGCTAGGAGCATGAAAATGAAGCATTACCCCGTCAGTGTTCTTTGCCCCAGTTCATTACAGTGAGGAACAGCCTCCATCTAAAGGTATGGGGAGTCTGACACCCCGGGGAAAAGCAACTGCTCACTTCACGGAATTTCTTCCTCTGGATACTACATTTTGTGGCAAAATGGAATGATTGCCACTTGGAAGGGAGTTTATTTCACTCAAATAATACCACTAAATTGCAAGGTTTACAGCGCGTATCTCCAGGAGAGTGTGCAGCAGCAATCAGATACTTGCCTGATTCCTGCCCCGTTGGGAGCCGCTGCAGGTGCCCTCACAGCTCAGCTATGAGAGCAGATGACAAGGCCGATAGAGAGTGTGGTTTAGAAACTACTTCCTGACACTGTTTGTGGAGAACAAGACTATTGCCAGGGTGGGTAGTGCAGGATGGAAGAGCAATGGCAAATGTGTCCTCGCCAGACATCTCAAAACCTCAAAACACAGATTTTTCTTTCCAGAAAGATAAATATGGATTCATCAACCAGAACATTTAACTCTGGTTTACTCAGGGCAAATTAGAGACACTGCCTTTGCCAATATTTCCAATACAGGATGGGGGTTCTTATTTTAGAGAGGAGAAGGCAGAGAGACAGAGGTAAGAGCCTAGAAGAAAGAGAGGAGGCTGATGAGAGAAAGGAGAGAAAGGAGTGCTTTGGTGTCCCTCTGGTCCTGAGATGCCCCAGCTCAGTATCCAGTCTGTTATCATCACAAATGAACATCGTTCTTTCCTTAGGGATGAGGATGCAGAGTGCAGAGAATTAAACCACCTTTTCAAGTTCATATGGCCAGTAAGTGGCAAGTAAGTTTTATCTGTTTAACTCAGGGCCAGAATCAAAGTGATGTTTCAAGTCGACCTCTCTATGGGATTTTGTCAGGGGCAAAGCACTTGGCTGCTCTTCCTCTTGCTCTGTTGCTTAAGGGGCCTAGGAATCACTACACTGGGCTTAGAACTCCAGTTCTAATGTCCTTTTCTGTTGATAAATTTGGTTTCTGAATAAATAATTATCCTGTCCATTCCTGTCTGTATCACCTCCCTCCTGGCTGATTGCTCCCTTCCCCCACTGACATCTTCCCACGTTTGCCTAACTCTTTCTTTTTACCCCTCACACACTAATCCAGCACACACATACACACACGCGTGCACGCACACACCCCACTCACCTTCCCCACACACACACCCATACACAAAATAAAATTAGAAGCACACCCAACTCTTAAGATATTTAAGGAATGGAGACTTTCAATCAGTATGGCCCAGACTGAGCCCTTTGGGTCGCCTCCGTCCCGAACCTGTGTGAGAGGCAGGCAGAGCTTGTGCAAGAGGGGCAGGCAGCTCGTGACTCAAAGCTGGCCTGGCAGGAAAAAGACCTCTTTCTCTTCTTTGCCTCTGTCCTGGGCTGCCAGATTCTCAGGAGCTACCACCTGGTATGCCATTCTTCCTCTCATATATAAGATCCTTTTAGAACATGAAAAGGTTTCCTGGCCCCTTTTTTATTTTTATGTATGCTGATAAAATACAGAGAAAACAGTGTCTGATGATTCAAAAATAGAGGCTAGGCTGATCGGCATATGGCCTTCGCTTCAAAGGACTGCTCGTTTTAATCAACCAGTTGAGACACCAATAAGCATTTTTTTTTTATGTTTGCTTGCACACAGAGAAGTGGAGAAGGCAGCAGTGGGAGCCATGGCAGTTTGGGAAACTGAGGCTAGTAAAAGCATGGATATTTTTGCAATGTCTCTTGGTCTTAGACTCCCCCTATATGCATGAATGCACACACATACACACACACACACACCGTACACTAGAGTCACCACCCTCTTGCTGTCTTATAGCACACACATGAGACTAGTATGAGAAGGAGATAGATAGGGGCAGGAGAAGCTCAGGTCCCAGTTGGTGTCTGGATGTATCCCTGTTGGCCTTCCCTCTCCCAAACCAAAGCTGCCCCCGGGTCCCCAGGTGGTGCTGAATTGGGCAGAGGCTGAAAATTAGAGCCAGGTTTCAATCCAGGCCCCACCACTCACCTGCTGCATGACCTTGGTTGTGTGACTTAGCATCACCTTCTTGGCCCTAGAATGGGGCTTAGCAAGCTTCAGGAATCTTACTGAAGGATTCATGCAGCTGTCATGTCATGGGTTCAGCACAGTGCCTGTTACTTAGGAAAGGGCCAATCTGTAGTGTTAATGATGATGGTCTAAGACACAAACAGTCTTCATCCCAAGCAGGCTCCACAGTTACTGTCATTCAATACTCTATTCTACAGAAGACCCTGGAATGTAGGCTCACCTAGTAAACAGTAAATGGTGGATACTGACACCCAGGTAGCCTGACCCTCAGTTCACAGACCTTCTGAGATAATGCTGATTTTCATGGGTTTTGCCTTGGTAAGCTGAGATCTCAACAGCCCACATCCCCTTACTCCTCAATATACACACAAGATTTCCTTGGTCCTAGCCGACAGCAAGGAGGGGTCATAGACAGGAAGAGGGGAGGAGGGGAAGTCAGGGTATGGCTGGAGCTTCTGCTTCAGGGCTGAATCCCCACCTCCCAGTTGGAACTGGGGTTGCAGTAAGGCAGGGCGCCACAACCCGCCCTGGGGGAGCCGAGAAGGGCGGGGATGTGGTGGGCAAGTCCTCAGTGCTGAGCCAGTGGCCAGAGCACCGCCCCCAGGAGCGGAGGGAGGGGTGGCGGAGCAGGGGGGTGCCCAGCTGCTATCCCCGCCGCCTCCAGGCCCCCACTCTCTGGCGCCCAAGTAGGAGGGCCGCAGCTACCCGCTCCCTCTTCCCCACACCCCCGCTACCTGCCCAGTCCCCGAAGCGAAGCGTGAGAAGGCTGCGAGCCAGTCGGGCGAGCCCACAACTTTGCAGCCTCGGGGAAAACCAGGGCCGGCGTCTGGGGCTCCTCCTGTCGCGATCTGAGCTCGGTGAGTTCGTTCCCCAGTCCTCTGCGGCGCTGCGGCCGCTTCGGGGGACGGCTGCCCGGGCGTCCAAGAGGCAGTGGCGGAGGAACCGGTGGGTGCACGCGCTGCCTGGGTCCGCAGGGCTCCGGTGCCGCCCTCAGAGGCCGGTGGGGCTGGTGCCGGTGCTGAGCGGACAGTTCCCCACACTTCCTGCAGCCAGGCACTCTATGCCGGCCTTCGCGGGACGCAGGGCCCCGGCAGCAGCTGCCCACCCGGCAACCCCGCACTCCTCCAGTCCCTTGTCCTTCGCCTTCCCAGAGCAGCGGTGCATCTGGAGGCTGCTCCCGCGCCCCCCTGGCGACTGGCGCCGGGAAGACACTTGCTTCCCTTGCCGGATCCTGGCACCTAGGGCTCTGTGAAGTGGGCAGCGCCCCCGTGGCCTCCGGGAGTGCATGGCTATGGGGGCCCTGAGTCCCCAGCGATCACCCTCAGTCATGCCCTGAACTGCGCTCCAGCTGTGCAGAGAAACTGCAGGTCCCCAGAACGGTAAGCACAGTCACCTGCAAAGAAGATTTCAAGGTGACCAATGTCTCAGCCCTGACGGACGGTACAGTATGAACCCAGGCCCCGTGGCATCCACCCATTCTGGGTGCAGTCACCTTCCCAGAACTTTTCTCGTGCCTCCTTCTGGTCGATTACTTAGACCACTGGAAAGTTCTTCTCGATACACAGAACCTATTTCCCCGTGGTACCCGAAGTTGGGCAGGGGCTCCGGCTGTAGGAGGTGAGACTGCATTTGGCTCTGTGTAGGGTTGTCTTCCCAGGAAAAGCTGCCAAGCATCCACTAGTCCACCCAGGCCGGGCTTCTTGGCGTCGAAAGGGTTTCAGCGCCTTGGGGATTGTTTGGGTTTCTCCCGCCAGGAAAGCGAAAGGCGGGTGCGAATGGGGGAATTTCAATTTCATTGCCTCAAAGGAAAACACTCTTTACAAAGATTTTATAGAAATAGTCAGGGCAACCAGCGGCTGGAAAATGAAGTGATCAGGACCCACGGGCACAAGTCGTCTAGCTATACCTCCACCCTACCCAGCCCCTGAACACTATCGATTGTTTAATTGATTTTTAAAAGAAAAAGCCAGGTGGCAGGGGGTGGGTATACACACACAAACCCAGATGCACACAGATAACACATAAAGTCTCAGACAAGCGAACTCACACCATGGTCCACAGCACAACTCTTTCCAGAGAGCCTTGGGTAACCTGTGAGGTCATCAAATATTGCTCAAGATAGGAGTGGGGTGGGCTGTGGTGAACCAGGATTTCCAAGAGAACCGGTCTACCACCCCCACTAGATCCTTCTCTTCCTCCTAGAGAAGCCTCAGTCAGAGATCCCAAAAGTGGGTGGCTTCCACTACTGTGATACTGTAGCAGTTCCACCCCTGGCTCCTAAACCCCACCCCTCCCCCACACGCAATTACTCCAGAGTGCAACCAGGTCCTTTCCCTCCTCTGCCTGTCCTCCATGACCCCAAGGCAACAGGGACTCATCGGAAGTAGGTCTGGCCAGAGGCAGGCAGTTGTGGTCTCTGGGTCTCTAACCTGCTTGGTCCCAAATTAGGGAAACCAGAAAGGGTGGTCGGAGGGGCAGAGTTTGGGAGATTTGTGTACAGCCCATCAATCCTTCAAGCAAGGAGAAGAGCACCAGGTGACCCTGAACAACACTGTAAGGCTTCCCCTCTCCTTGTGCCTCATAGGAATGTAACCGAGGAGGAAGGATGCTGGCCCTGCGGCTGCTCAACGTGGTGGCCCCCGCCTACTTCCTTTGCATTTCCCTGGTGACCTTCGTCCTGCAGATCTTCCTCTTCCTGCCCAGCATGCGTGAGGACCCCACAGCCACCCCGCTCTTCTCGCCCGCCATGCTTCACGGGGCGCTCTTCCTGTTCCTCTCAGCCAATGCCCTGGGCAATTACGTCCTGGTCATCCAGAATTCCCCAGATGACCTGGGCACCTGCCAGGGAACCTCATCCCAGCGACCTCAGTGCCCACCACCCAGCAGCCATTTCTGCCGAGTGTGCTCCCGAGTCACGCTGAGGCACGACCATCACTGCTTCTTCACCGGCAACTGCATTGGCAGCAGGAACATGCGCAACTTCATCCTTTTCTGTCTCTACACGTCGCTGGCCTGTCTCTACTCCATGGTGGCCGGGGTGGCCTACATCTCGGCTGTCCTTTCCATCTCCTTCGCCCATCCCCTGGCCTTCCTCACGCTCCTGCCCACTTCAATCAGCCAGTTCTTCTCCGGTGAGTGGGCCTTGGCTGGTCTGGCAAACAAGGCCTCCTAGCCCAACCCCAAGCTTTTCAAATAAAAGCACAGGCTATTGAGCGCCAAGTGTCAGATGAACAGTCGTTTGGTATGATTATGGCCCAGGATTTCAGGAGGCATACTAAGAGAACCGACTGTAATCCATCAGAGATTCAGATTAACTGGGCATGCTCTATTTCCTCTGATCCTTCTCATCTTCATACTAGACATTACTCATAAAAAGTATGGCAACCAAGCTGTACACCACTCAGGCCAGTCACTTTCCTTCAGAGCTCACACTATGCTCCCCATTGGCCTGCCCCCCCTCCCTCACCCTCCCCTGTGTCCTGTTAACACATTCCTTCAGCAGTCAACCCTGGTGAATCTAAACTTGACTTCAGAGTATGCTCAGCAGGAGGCTAACGTCCAACCTCCAGCCTCCCATTCCCTGAGTTGGACCCCAGCAGGCTCTTGGGCAGTTGGCAGGTAGCACAGAGCCACCTCACTGGCTGCAAGTCCACACTCCCGAGATCCAGTCTGGTGAGGGATCTGACCCTCTGGAAGGCTCTGGAAGGCTCTGACACCTGCTGGAGCCAGGCACATGGTACTCACATGGGTACCATGATGAGGGCTGTGATTTGAATAGTACCTCTCAAAGAACATCCCATGATACCTGGCCCTGGGAGACTCTGTTCCTGGTGGCCATTCTATTTTGCCTGACCTTAGCATCTGTTCCTACTTCATTTCCTTCCACTCTTTTCTTGCTTTGACAAGCAAACAAGGCCTCCTAGCCCAACCCCAAGCTTTTCAAATAAAAGCACAGGCTATTGAGCTCCAAGTGTCAGATAAACAGTCGTTTGGTATGATTATGGCTCAGTATTTCAGGTCCTAATGCACCTGGATTGGACTGAACTGGACTGGACTAGACAGACTGGACTGGACATTTGAAAAAAATTGGCTGTACCCTAGGGGAACCCTCATTTCATTTTCTGTTGTAGCTATAGCCCAGCTCTTCCCAGACATAGAACTATCATGCCATTTGGCAGTAGGAACCAGAGGCTCAGGGACAACCAGCCATGGGAAATGTCTGGAGGGCTGGTGGTGAAGCTGGGCCCAGAACTTGGAGCTCTGGGGCCTTCTGGATCTTGGTGCTGGCATAGGAGGCTGCCAAGACTGAAATAAGCAGGATGGGGGAGGGCAGGTGGGTGGGCTGGGGGTGGAGTGTGAGAGCAGGCAGGTGGAGTGATGAGGAGAGCCAGAGAACCTGATTACACATCTTTTCCCAAGCAGTCTCACCAACCACAAAAAAGGGCGGTTCCAGAAGGAGGACCTTGAAATGGTTTGATTTAAGTCTGGCGTGAGGCCTGTCCATATGTGCTAGGTTTGGGAAATATGGGAGAAAGGAAGCCTCTCGCTTTGATCTGATAGGAGAAAAGAGGCAGCCCATGCCCACCTCAGTGCCCAGGCATCTGTTCTGGCTTCAAGATGAGTCTTGCCATCCTCCACTATGTCCACTAGAAAAGGAATTCAAGACTTTTCATCACCAGATCCATCTCCTCTTCCTCCTTTACCGACCCTTCCCATCTCTCCCTGGCCCTCTCCACATGCATAACCACCCCCCTGTTCATCTTCCTCCCTTACTGACTCTTCCCGTCCTTCCCTGGTTCTCTCCACATACATTCACCCCCCTATTCAGCTTCCTCCTTTGATGTTTTCCTTACCCAGTTCCTGGTCCAAATGGTCCAGAGCAAAGCCTCTTACCTGTCAGAAGAACAGGTGGGCAAGATGGTGCACCAAGGCAGTTGTTTAAATAGAAACCCCTGAGGTCAAGATATGCCACTAGCACCTGAGATAGTTGCAAGTGGGGCCCTGAAAGCCCCCCACCTTTATGTGGGGGTCTAAAAATGGAACTTCCAAAAATGCAGATGCCACTAAACTCCAGACCCTCCGCCAATGCCAGAGAGAATGTCAGTTGAGGAAGTTTGATAAGGGTTCCTTCCTTTTGGCTTTGTGTCACCTGTGCGAGCCCCATTCTTATCTAGAGAATGGAGGTGACACCATTTGGCATGTGCCATGGCATTTGGATTAGTATCAGTTGGTAGATGCCCCTAGAAGACCCAGTAGGAGAAAAAGGTGGCTAGACCTTATTGAGTACCTGTTTTGAGTCCCACTGGATGTGTCTCATTGCATGCAATCCTTAGCACAAGTCTGGGAGACAGCTTTTTGTCTTTTTCTAAGGCTAGGGAGCCAAAGGCTCCACCAGGTTAAGTTGTTTCTGAGCCACACAGCTTTGGATTCTGGGTTCGTTTTTTTTTTTTTTTTACTCTGCCACCCTGCTTGTCTAGTCTTGCTTCCTTGCTGAATCGGCCTCTTTAGGAGGAGGGGTACTGCCTGTACCCAAATCTATTATGGAATATGCTAGGGGATGGTTTGGCAGAAGTGTTAGATGGCTGTGGGGGGAGGGCAAGGACAAAGGAAATTAGATGATGTAATCTTTCAAATCCCTTAAGGAAGTTGTGTGAGTTTTTCTGAAAGAGGAACTATTATTACATAGTGTAGAGGTGCTGAAGCAGCCAGGCCAGGTAACTTCAAACACTTGGAAAGAAAGAAAGCAGGTCCCCAGAATAGCCTTTTGTAGATGCTGCATGGGGCCAGCAAAAGGCCGAAAAGTCTTTGCCTCATGCCTTGATTTAGAAACCTGTGGGAAATGGTTTCCATCTGCCTGGCTTGTTCCTGGGGCCCAGTTGCAAGGCAGGCCTGAGCTCGACAGTTCTGAGGCGCTTACATCCTGGCTTGAGGGCTAGCTTGCACATCAGTTTCTCTCAAGCTGGAAGGGTAACCATGTCCCCGGGAGTCTCTGTCCTGCACATGGCTGCCCGAGCTAATTTGTACTGACAAGAAAAAAGTGGGTTACAGGATGGCCCAGGCCCATTTGAGTCTGTCTCTTTGATGTTACCCCCAACAACGGTGGAGGGGCTTCTCCAGATGCCAACTGGAGTGAGATTTCTGTCCTCTGGGCTTCTGGACCTGTTTGTTTCTAACTTTGCAAAAAATATCCTGCTACCCGAGCTCCTAGGGTTGAGGAAGAAGCTTCATATGGGCAAGCTATCAAATCGATTCATCTTGGCTGCAGAGTCCACCATGGATCAGACTAACAGGTATTGAAGCCTACTTCTCAGGAGTCCAGAAACAGGAGCCTGGGAAGAAGTAGGCTGGGGCAAAGAGGTGCTGGGGAAGGGAAGACCATGGAGATGTATGGATTGTGAAGTGACATCCCTGAAGCAGGCACCCAAGCTTCATTGGAGGAAGTGGTGGTGGGGTTGCCCAGCTGAGAGATAAAGGCCTTTGAGTTCTACTCTCAACCCACTGCTCTTGACTGGAAGGCATGTCAAGGTAGATGCATTTACTACAGCTAACAAAGTTGCAGCCCAAACAGGACTCCAAAACCTGGCAAAGTGGGGGAAGGCTGGAGGGTCTGATTCTCCTCCTCTGAGCCCTGATACTCAGCACTGGGTGTAAGCCACAACACGGGCAACTCCAAACCCCTGCAATCCTGGAAACCTATGAAACATTATTATAGCCATTTTGCAGATGAGCAACCTACAACTCAGAGAGGTTAAGAATCCTATGCAATTCCACACAGTTGGGAGATTCAAACCACAGCATGAACCAATACTCCCACCTCAGACTCCGAGGGCACATGAGATCTCTTACTAGTAGACTTTTAAAAAGAGTCGCAGGAAGCCGGGCGGTGGTGGCGCACGCCTTTAATCCCAGCACTCAGGAGGCAGAGGCAGGCGGATCTCTGTGAGTTCGAGACCAGCCTGGTCTACAAGAGCTAGTTCCAGGACAGGCTCCAAAGCTACAGAGAAACCCTGTCTCGAAAAACAAAAACAAAACAAAACAAACCAAAAAAAAAAAAAAAAAAAAACCGCCGCAGGAAAATGCTGGGTTTGGAAAAGTGTTGAGCAGGTGCTGTCCCATTGCCAGGGTGCTGAACTGATGGCCTCAGGGGCCTCATAGAGCCTGAGCCCGCTGACTTGACTGTCAGGACAACTTTGACTGAGTGTTGCAGTGACTCCTTTTGTTAACATTAATGACTGATTGTTCTCCAAGTCGGCTCTGTGTGCTGCCCTTGAAGCTGAGCTCGTGACATGAGCTCGTGACATGGTTCTGTTCTCCATCATGCTGTCACTTTCTCAGATCCTCCCAGACAGTGCTCCCAGCTTCATCGGGAGAACTGACCGCAGTCTAGACAGCTGCCCAGGTGCCAGCTCCCTCTTTAAGGTCCTAAGTTCACTCCTATTTCCTCATGTGAACCCCACCCCCACCCCGCTTCCAATCCAGAAAGTGAAATGCCTCTAGGGAAATGTGCAGTCTAGACTGGGCCAGAAATGCTGAGGGCCCATTTCGCTGAGCTCACCTAGCTTGCTCTCCATCTCCCTAGGCCCCAGGTTCTTTCCTCTCCTCAGGAGCCATTAGTATTAAGAAAAACTTAGGACAAGAAACTCAGCCACCGTCTCCCAGGCTGCAGAGCTGAGATTGCTACAAATCTCAACTTCCAGCTCGTGAGCCTTTCTCCTGGGCTCGCAGCGGAAAGAGCCAGCGCGGAGGCCGGGGTACGTGGCCTGGGTGTAAAGCGGTCTGGTGTCTCCCTTCCCCCCCGCAGGAGCTGTCCTCGGTTCTGACATGTTCGTCATCCTCATGCTCTACCTCTGGTTTGCTGTCGGCCTGGCCTGTGCCGGCTTCTGCTGCCACCAGCTGCTGCTGATCCTCCGGGGGCAGACCCGCTACCAGGTTCGAAAGGGGGTGGCAGTGAGAGCCCGGCCCTGGCGCAAGAACTTACAGGAGGTCTTCGGGAAGAGGTGGCTGCTGGGCTTGCTGGTCCCCATGTTCAATGTCGGGACTGAAAGCTCCAAGCAGCAGGACAAATAGCTGGCAAGTATGCTTGCCGTTTCTCTGTCTCAGTTCCTTCTGAACGTAAGCCCACAGCACCCCTGTCCTCCACCTGTGACACACCACAGCCTCCCCTAGGAAGGGCCTCATATCTACCCCAGACATTCAACACTCAGAGGATTTATAAAAAGGTGCATTCTGACATGGAGGGGAAATGACCACCTGGGCATCACTAGGCTGCTCACAGCCCAGCCAGGGGGGTAGCTGCTAATCTGTGAGGGTGTTTCTGCTTCAAGTTATCTTCTGGGAAGCCCTTCCCCCACCCCCTGCATTTCCCATCCACTGTCACGTCTCAGGTGTCACCACTTCTGTTAAAGGCCTTCTCAGCATCTTGATAGTGGAGACTCCATTCTTGCTGCTGGTGGGAGACTCCCCAGGCCCTGGAGGCTGGTAAATGGTACAGTCAGCACGCATGAATGGCAGTCCAGTAAGCTTTGCCAATTGCTATGAACAGGGGAAGCGGTGTGGATGCACACTCATGCCCTAGAAGGGATAGTCAGCAGTGTGTGCACTGGCTGCTCAGCCCACGTATAAGGCCTTTCCCCTAGAGATAGCAGTCAATAGCCTGGCATTTTTTAATGCTGTTCCCTGCCCAGCCACCTCCAGCTGGCCACTCCAGCCCAGCCCAGGAGTTAACTGGATACTTCTTTTCCCTAGAATTTCTCTGGCATTTGATCTCCAGCCTCTAGATTATTGCTAGATATCGGGAAGGGAAGAAGGAAGAGAGAAAGGGGAATTACCCATAAGTAATAAGGGAACCATATTTCTATATAGCCTTATATAACCATATATAAGTGTGTGTGTGTGTGTGTGTGTATGTGTGTGTGTGTGTGTGCAAGACGGGGTGGGGGTGAGGAGTGTTGTTATGAACACCGAGGTAGAGTGAGTATTGGAGGGGAAGGGGGAGAGATAAATGGGTTGACTCTCTTGCAACCAAAGCCATCTAGTGTTTGAATACCTGTAGTATTCAAACTGACCATTGGAGGTATTTTAACGGGATCTAGGCAGTTCTCTGTCAGGAGTGATATGAAAGAGATTTTTGTTCTTGTTCTAGTTGAGTTTAGAGATCCCTTTATATTCCTGTATTCCTGACTCTATTGTCCTGTTTGGCACTGCTGGGCCCAAGGGCAAGCTCTTTAGAGACACCTGGGATTCACGGGCTTTCATGAGGCAGGAGGGGGGTGGGATGAGCATGGAAACAGTCTGAAAATCAGACCCCAGATTTTCTGCTCCCAGCCCAGCCATTCTGGAGACTTTCCAATGTGAGCAGTAGCTGAGAGTGGCTACACTAGAGGACAGGGAGGTGTAACTGTTAGGGCCAGGTGGGGGCAGTAGTAGGGAGAAAAAAGTCTGAAGATCATGCTCAGCCCTGAGGGGTTAGTGGGAAAGGCAGAGTGTGAGGGTGCAATTGCCAGTCCATTCTTGCCAGTCTGACTAGCTCTAGATGGGGGTACTGACTTGAATTCTGAGACCCAGAGGACCAGAAAGACCCCTGGGCATATGAAGGAGTGGGAGACACACACACACACACACACACACACACACACAAAAAAAAAAAAAAAAAAAAAACAAACAAACAAACAAAAAAAACCAAAAACATCTCCAGACTTGGTCCCAAGGCCAATCTAACATTCATACAGGCGTTGGGGCTGAAGCCCACAGCAGTCAGTGTCCCATAGATGGTCCCCCGCAGCTCCAGCCATCACTCTATAAGACCCTGAATTCTTGAACAGAGCTTGGGAGGGTTTTAGGCAGGCCCTACTTTGGTGCCCTCCAGAGGGCTAATGGAGTAATGTCTCTCCTGCTCCCTCCCTCCCTCCAGCATTCATTTGGAGTCTCCCATCCGTTCATCCTGCCTGTAGTTATCAAGCATCAACTGCGGGCTGAGTCTTGGTCACTAACAATCCAGATTCCCCCCATCAAGGGCAGTTCATTCCTACAATTCCACTCTGCTACCTTGGCAGTTGTTGAAGTCGGCTCCTTGAAGGGAAAATAAGCGACAGGGTTGAAGAGGAGTCCAGGCTTCCTCCACTAGAGCTGATTGGACGCACAATTCTGGTCACCCCTTAGCGGCATGAGGAAACAAGGGATGGGAGAGGTCTGAACAGCTCAGGACTTGGAGCTCTCTTGACCCTAGAGGTCAACCTTGAAACCTGCATTGTCCAGGCTCAGCATCATGAAGTCTGACATCCCAGAACGGAAAAATGAGAACTTCAGGAGGCCAGCTCCTAAACACTGGCCAATGAGGGGTGGCTGTGGGGAATTGCCAGGTACGGTACGTGAGTAGCATTTGTGTACATGGCCTCTGTTTTTAATGAAGAATATCAATAAAATTTGTGGTTTTCAACTGTATTGGATTAGATCGTCTGGTTGGTGGCAGGGTTGCAGAATGGCATGGGCTGATGCTGATTTACAATGATTAAGAATACTTCTGGGGCCTGGAGAGATGGCTCAGTGGTTAAGAGCACTAGCTGCTCTTCCAGTGGACCTGGGTTCAGTTCCCAGCACCCACATGGCAGTTCATAGCTGTCGGTAATTCCGGTTACAAGGGATCTGACACCTTCACACCAATGCACACAGGATAAAATTTTTAAAAAATAATATTTCTGTTCAAATGAGCAAGTAGCTATAGCAAGTTTCCTTGAGTAATGCACTTCCGGTACCCCTGTTCCTCCCTAGAGACTCCAGATTCCCTAAACAATCTGGCACTAATCCAGAACTCAGCTTCCCCTCCTTCTCCACACACCCAAGTCTATTGTGACCATCCTGTGTGGCGGTAGTGTGACTCTCAACCTTGGCGGCTGGTAGGTCTATGGCACTGGGGTCTGTGAACCACAAGAGATCATGGATGGAAGATGTCATCTAAGAATTTTCCTCCTTGGTACAGAGGGGTGTGCAGGGGAGAGGATGGAGGCCATCTGCTTCATCTCAGCTAGCAGGCTAGTTTGAGGATAAGCCAGGGCCTCCTGATCTCTTGGGCTGCCAGCACTGGGGGCAGCCAGGACGGTGCTGGGGTCTGTAGGGTGTGAGCTTCTGAAGCATCCTAAAGACACGCAGACCTGGACCAATGGGCACAAAGGGCAAATATTGACTCTGTGTGGCCCATTAAACCCAGACCAACACATAGCCAGCAGGCAAACCCTGACAGACCAGGCAGCCCATTTCCAGCATGTTCTAGAGATCATGGTCTGTCTGTTCCATAGGCCAACACCACACCTGCCCTTTTCATCTCTGTACCCTTGATGCCTAGCTGGGATGAGGCTCAACAATTACCTCTGAGTGCTTGCTCCCCATCACTTATCCATTCCCTAGATGTGCCCAGTGCCATGCTCTGCACACTGCAGGCTCAGGAAACACTGATGCTGTGGAGTTTTTGCTCCAGAAGAGGCTCCTGAGAGTGTTCAGAAAGATAGAGACTGTACGTCCAGCTATCAGAATGGGGTAGGAAGACCTGGGTAGAAGGGTGAGATTTGCATGGTTTGAAAGGGAGAGGGCAGTGCTCTTAACCGCTGTGCTCTTAATCTCTGATTCAGCGGTTAAGATCACTGGCTGCTCTTCCAGAGGTCCTGAGTTCAATTCCCAGCAAACAACACATGATGGCTCAAAACCATTTGTAATGAGATCTGGTGCCTGCCCTCTTCTAGCCTGCAGGGATACATGCGGGCAGAACCCTGTATACAAAATAAATAAATAAATAAATCTTTTTAAAAGGGGGAGGAAGAGAAAGGCTTTCTAGGTAGGAGCATGCTTGAAGCCTGGAGCTTAGGGGCCATCACAGTAATGAGAAGTGAAAGCTGAGAGTCATTGGATGAGCAGGAAAGACTTTGAATGCTAAGCTGGAGTATCTGTGATGAGTTTCCAGGACAAGAGGGAGCCACTGACATTCTGGAATGGAAGGATCAGTACTAGACTGCAAAGAA
Source organism: Dicrostonyx torquatus (assembly GCA_028555095.1). Lineage (NCBI taxonomy): Eukaryota > Metazoa > Chordata > Mammalia > Rodentia > Cricetidae > Dicrostonyx > Dicrostonyx torquatus. The sequence goes on from JAQHUG010000081.1 coordinate 4,411,223, forward strand.
GAAAAAAAGAGTAGAATCTTGGAGGACAGAGGAAGAGGGAGAGATGGAGTGGCCTGACAGTCTGGGTGGAGGCAGGGTTGTGGGCTGGGAGAGAGGAGCTATGGGTCAGAGACACTTCTCAGACACATGGTGTGACCAGAGGGAGCCTCAGAGAGAGGACTCAAGACAGCCTGCTGAGTTCACTGTCACTGAGACACAGTGAATCGGTGACTTAAAGGACAGGTGGTAGGGACACTGGGATGGGGAGGTCAGGATGCTGAGGATGTGGGCCACAGGAGCACTTGCCTTTATCACTAGCCCTATCAGCAGTTGACAGTGTCAGAGTCAACTAGCCACTCTGCCACGCTGGTGAGAGAAGGAATTTGGGGGAACATCTACAGATCACACTGTGCAGCATAACCTTGACCCCCAAAGCGGGGTAAAGGCTATACCCATTTTAGACAGAAGTCATAGGTACTCTGACTTTACTTTCTGTAGCAGAGGGAGCCACCTGCCTCTCTCCCCCCAGTGCCCAGACAGTGTGTGTAGTCTGTTTGTAGTCTGCCCTTGATGTCTTGATCAAGCAAGGTATAAGCACCCCCACGCTTAGGTCCAGGAGCACATAAAACTGTGGAAAGAGAGCAAACTTGTACAACTTTGAACTTCTGACCCCTCAGCTTCAACAAGGTGGCCCTTCGCTCCCAGGAGCTAAACTCCTTCCCTAGGGCCTCCACGGTCCTCGTTATAGTCTGTACCTTTGCCCACCCATCAAGTGCCCTGGCTCCTATTTGTGCCCTGTGTCCTCCAAGTGCTCCTGCTCTTCCTCCAGGTATACTCACAGGAATACTTAGGATGCGCCCTCCATGTGGGTAAAAAGGAAGAATAGGGACTGGGGAGCTGGTTCGGTGATTAAAAACACAAACCACTCTTCCAGAGGACCTGAGTTCAAGTCCCAGCACCCACATCAGGTGGCTCCAACTCAGTAGAATCCTAATACCTCTACCTCTAGCCTCTTCGGGAACCTTCACCCATGTGCCAGATACATAGAGGCACACCAACACACATATACCGACTCATTCACACAATTAAAAGGGATTTTTAATTTTTTTTAAGAAAGGAAGGTTGTGCTGGGACTAAGGAGCCAACTGCATTAGTGAGGAGGCAGAGCCTAGATGTCCTCTGTGATCTCATGAGCTTGCTGTGTGGGGCAGGAGGTGCCTGGAAAGAGCTCCTCTCCGCCCACCCTCCACGCTCTCATTGTACAGTGCTGGCCCAGCTACTCCACTCATTCCTCAGACATTCACTGACTCTGACTCTATGCCAGGCATGATGCCAAGAACCAGAAAAGCAAAGATGAATGAGGCCTCAGGGAGCTCACGGGGAAGAAGACAAATTGCACACGGTTGTGATTCAGCAGCAGGAGCAGGCTGATGGGAGGACAAGGCGCTACGGGAGCCCAGAGGACAGTGCAGCACCCCCTCAAACGTGGGTGGGCTGGAAGACTTCCCAGAGGAGGCAACGTGTAGATCAGGCAGGATCCAGAGGCGCACACCAGGCAGGCAAGCAGGGCTTGGGAGTGGGAATGGAGGCTCCTGAGATTTCTGGGAATTGCAAGTCAATTCTGGGTTTGAATGTGATGAGGTGTGGGATGTGTCCATCAGCTACAGTTAGGGATCCTGTCCTTGGGCCATGTTCCCCAAGAACCCTGCCTCATCTCTGATCGTTTTTATGCAGTCAAGCCTCATCTCAGCTCAGTGTCCTTGGGGTGAGAAGAGTGCCAATTGATGTCTGGATGGCCTCTATATTGGAGACCACTTCTGACGGAATCTGACTGACGCTGCTGATGAATTTTCCTGGGAACATAAATAATCTCTTGACTCGCTGTGCCAAAAGAGGGGCTCATGGGAACTCCTTACCACCCCTGCCTTCCTGAATAGCTTCAGCAAACAGTGGAAGGAGGCCTTCCTACGACAATGGACTTACGGAAAGACCCTGAGTGTAGGGGCTGACCCTTCCTTGTATCCATCACCCTAATCCTGCCTGGCAAGGCAGGCCCTTGTTGTTTTCTATGCCCAATGGCCTGGTAGCCCCTCACAGTTCTTCCACTAGTCCAGTTATCTTTAGCTTAGATATCTCCCACCCTGTCTGCATCTCGCTCCTCTACAGGACTTCACCTCACCTAAACCAGACTAGTCTGGAACCATCGGCCTAAATTCCCATGACTCTCTGTTGCTGTGATTGCCTCCTCCTGTGGGTTTGTCTTCTGCCTGCATTACACACCCTGGGAGGCAAAAATGGAAAGGGTGGGGTCCTTGGCCCCAACTCCATGCTGACATATTTTCAACAGGTAATAGTGACTCTCATTGACTGGGCATTCCCCATCTGCCTGGCCCTTGTCATTCCTACACTTTACCTTTATTAACTCATTTATTCTCTAGAGCAGCCTTGTGAAGAATCAGATCTGTCATAGGTCTATTTTCCAAGTTTAAAAAGGGGGGTGGTTCAGAGAAGTTACTAATTTGCCCAAAGCCTCACAGCTACTAAGTGGCCAGAGCCTAGCTTCATAGCAGCATAGCCTCTGGTGATTAGCCTTTCTCTCCAAGCACCAGCCTCCGTGTTGTGGATTATTGTAAACATTCAGCAAATTCCCTGCTGAAAAGAACAAGGAGTCAATTTTTCCCTTGATAATTCTTGGGTTCATTCCTTCGTTGTATGCACGGAACAGCTAGAATGCATCAGGAATTAATGGTACAGAAGCATTAGGCTCAGCCTCTGCCTGGAAGGGTTGAAAGCCGGTATGCCCGGCCTCCGCAAAGCAAACTGGGGATAGTGGCCACTCTATAGCTTCCCAGGCCCTAGGATGATGCCACCACCACCACCCCGCCTCCGGGAAAGGTATGAGTTCCTTCTGGCTCCACCCCTTCAGAGACCAAACGTTGTCAAAGGGCCAGCAGAATCACAGCTTCTGGAGATTCGGGTAGAGGAAGTATGGGTGCGGGGAGTGGGGTGGAAGTGGGGGTGGCAAAGGGAGGAGACTGTGAGAGAAGACCTTTCTACACCAGCTCATCCACGATCGTGGGAAAGAGTCCACCCGCTGGGAGCTGGAGAGATGGCTCAGTGGTTAAGAGCATTGCCTGCTCTTCCAAAGGTCCTGAGTTCAATTCCTGGCAACCACATGGTGGCTCACAACAATCTGTAATGAGGTCTGGTGCCCTCTTCTAGCCTGCAGACATACACCCAGACAGAATATTGTATACGTAATAAATAAATATTAAAAAAAAAAAAAAAGAGTCCACCCGCTGAACCTTGGCTGACTGCTCACAAGCTAAATCCTCCAGACTGTGACCAGAGGTGTAAAGCTCTGCGGGGGGCGGGGGGGTCTGGCGCTACCCCAAACCGGAACCCCAGCGAAGCAGGGAGGAGCTGGGCTCAGCATTACGGTGCCTTCAGAACAAAAGACAGTCCCACGTGCAAACTCTTACGGCCCTCCCTGTCCCCGAATGCTCCCTCTCTGGCTTGCTTGCGACGCCTTAACCCTCACTATTAGAATCTCCCCGCAAAATATTTTCAAATTCCAGGCGGCTTTTGAGATGCCTTCTTAGGTAGGGAGACAGCGGAGCGGTAAGACAGCGGTTGGGGAAGGTTTGGACTGGCAGAGGAGGGTGGAATCCCAGGAGTGCACCGGGAAGGAGGCCCTCCCAACAGGAGCCGTGAGAGGGGCGCTGCCTGAGACATCCCCAGAATCTTCAGCGGGAAGCAGGGCGCTAAGATAGCTAGGCAGCGAGCAATGGCAGAATTGAACAGTGGCCTCACAGTTCCTCAGCCAGTGAGTCCACTCCTCCCACCCCAAAGATCGCCACATCGAGTACCTGGTGATTCTGAGTCGCTGGGATGACCCCTAAAGAGACAAGCATTATGATGCACTTTGCCACAGACTGTGCCCCGCACGTCTGTCTGGTCCCGAGAGACCAACCCCCAAAGGCCAAGCCTCGGGAAAGCTGAGTTCTAATCCTCTCTGTGCACTGATGGATGTGCTGTGTGACCTGGACCACCCTGCCCAGTCACAAACCTAGTAGTATGTTGTGCTATGGACAGTGGGTAAAAGGCAGAAATCGAGCCTAAGAGGAGAAGCAGTGGGGTGTATATAGTTTGAGAGCTGGAAAGACAGGGGATGAAATAACCTAAATTTGATTTTGATGGATAGGAGCTGCAGAGGTCGCACGAGCCAGGGGAAGCTGTTCTTGTGTTTAGTCCAAGACTGTAGAGATTGCTTACAGTATCCAGGCACAACAGAGCACGACGATGGAAGAGGGAGGCCCGCCCTGGGCGGCGAGACCCATCCACGGAGCCCGCCGAGGCTGAGAAATCTCTCGCCGAGCAGCGTAATTAATCCACAACAGCAGGAGAGAGAGTGCGGCGGCTCTTGAAAGGAGTTAATTAGCAACGCGTTCGGGAAAGACAATTAAATTACAGGAGACAATAGTACGCTTGGAGAACCCCGGAGCCCCCTTTGCAGATCGCTCAGACCACGCGTGGGGGTGGTGTTTCCATCAGTTGCGCAGGGCGGGTGGTTGCTCGAGTCCGCCGGAAGGGGGCGCCGCCGCCCGCCGCGCCTGAGGCCACAGTCTTCGGGGACCATCTGCTTGAGACCCACCCCAGAGCCAGGGAGCTTTCGGGTGTTTATCTCGCCAAGCCACAAAGGACTTTATCCTGGAAAGGGCGTACTCTGAGGTCCAAATCCATGCTATCTATAATGGGCTGACCTGAGACCCGACTCTGCATTGGTACCCTAGCGCAAGCAGTCTGTCCGGAAGGGTGGGGGACCCAGCAGCTTGGTCTGCACAACGGTTGTGCTCCCGCAGGTTCCCCAGAACCCGTTCCTGGCCTGAGTCCTCGCTCTTCAGTCGGTAGCCTCCCTCCTTCACTGCAACCCGGTGGCTTTGTTAAAATAGAGACCTTTGGGGCTCTCACTTAACCCCAGGGAAGTTTACCCAATCATAACTGCAGCCCTGTTTATTAATTGTGCAGTGTGATTATTAATTAACCTTGTTCTGAAGAAGAAACCCGGGCTCAGAGAGGCTGAGGAAGTGGCCCAGAAACACAGTGAGTGGAGGTTGACCTCTGAGCCCTTCCCCAGGCTCTAACCTGTTTTTAACCCAAACCTCTAGCACACACCTCACATAGGTGCTAATTAAAAGCGGACTCTAGGATGAACAGCAGTTTTGTTTCCTTGTTTGTTGAAGAAGAAGCGTAAGTATTGAGAGGGATGTGAGAATTACCCGAGATGGTATGTGTGTAAAATCCCCGGCAATGTACTTGGACCAGCAAAAGGAGGTGTCCCTGACCCTTGACGGTGCTGGAGATCCCTGCGGAATCCGATTTAAAACGCAGCGGGGCCAGCCACTCCGCATTTCCTACAAGTTGCTTCTTCTCTCGCTACCCTGAGGAGCGCTGGCCCCCACTTCCCGCTTGGTCTGCACATTCAGAGCACGAGTTTCAGAGATTGCTGATGGGCGTGGGTCAGGAGGAGGTCCTCCCTCCCAGAGAGTCTGATAAAACTGGTCTGGGTGTGATCTGGCACGGATTTCTGCTCTGCAGCCAAGCCTAGAGCTCTCGGTGGGTGTGTGTACGAGGCTGCAGGAGGGAGCAGAAGGGGTTTTATCACAGGTGTGAAGGTCGAACAAATTGTGCCGCGGACTTAAAGGCTGGGTCACCAGAGAAGGAGAGATGGGGCCGGCTGTGAGATTTAGGGTCCTAGCTAAGGTGGGGCTGACAGCCACGGTCCTGACCTTTCGGTGGCAATTGGCTCTGGTGGGGTGAGGCCTGGGACGGGCTGGGAAGCCGCAGAGCGCCAGTGTTTGGCAGGTATTCTCTAGTATGTGTCCTAGGATCGGCTGTATTGGGGTGTCTGGGCGACTGCCAGAGGCAGGGAGGGAGCTGACCGATTTGCTGACTAACTGACTGTAAGTACAGAGCAGACGCTGGTCTTGGACTGAGGCCAGCTTGGGCAGCCCAGCAGTTCACCTGCAGGGATCACTTAGTGATCACTGCTATTGAGCGCTCACCACAGGGGATCAGACTGAACTCCTTTACATTAAGGCCCAACAATCCTTTAATGTTGATAGGAGCAAGCCAGCTAATGAGGAAGCAGGCCCATGGGGTTATGCAGCTAGCGAGGCTGCTACAGACTGAGGCCTGACAATCATGCTCTTTCCTTGACTGAAACACTATTCCAATCATGGTGAACACACAACTGTAGCCCAACTCTCAAGAGGCTGAGGCAGGAGGGTTGGAGAGAGCTCTAGGCCAGCATAGGCTATAGAGAGAAACCCTGTCTCAAAAAATCAAGATTAGGGCCACTGAATGGCTCTTCCTGTAAAGGCCTAAGGAGCCAAGTTTGAACTTCTGGACCCACCTGGTGGAAGAAGAGAAGCAACTCCTAAAAGTCGTCCCCCAGGCTCCACACATTTGCCATGGCATGCAGGCGCACACACGTGCACATAAAAAAAGTTTTTTTAAAAAAGTCAAAGCCAGACGGTGGTGGCGCACGCCTTTAATCCCAGCACTCGGGAGGCAGAGGCAGGCGGATCTGTGAGTTTGAGGCCAGCCTGGTCTACATAATGAGCTCCAAGCCAGGCAGGACTTTCTAGTGAGACCCTGTCTCAAGAAAAATCAAAATCAAAATTAAATAAATAAGACCAGGCCAGGTGGTAGTGATGGTGCACTCCGTTAATCCCAGCACTCGGGGCAGATCTCTGTAAATTCAAGGCCAGCCTGGTCTATAAAGCAAGATCCAGGACAGCCAGAGTTGTTATGTTAGAGAAACCTTGTCTCAAGCAAACAAATAAATAAATAAAAGCAAATGCTATTCTCCAATCTCTCTCTGTGGGTGCTTCACCCTATGTCTGCCTTAGCTCTCCAAACCTTGCAGAACTTCTGTAGTTCTAGTCTCGATTGCCCTGGACCCCAGGCACCACCTCCCGTCACCATCTTCCCCACGGGCTCCTGGCTCAGGTGTCAGGACTCCGAGGATGGGTGACAGTTCCTCACAAGTGTTTGGTGCTGCTGGAGCAGGCAAGCCAGGATGTGGGGGCAACTCTGCTGAGGCCAGAAGGGGCTGCTCTTGGGTAATGCAGGGGAGTAGAGAATCGCCCAGCAGGATATTCTACCTGAGAACTCTCCCCCGTGCACCGGCATGGTGTGAGGGTGGTGAATTTAGCAGCTCAGGGGTTGTGCCTGTTGCTTGAACTGAGGACTCTGACCTGCATCACAGATCATCAAAGTGTCAATCTTTGAAATAAAAGAGGCAAATAAGAGGCGTCAGTTCTCCAGGCTTCACACACCTGACTGTGGTGTCTAAGGCCTACTGAGAAGAAAGCCGTCCAACGTGTAATAGTCACTGGTGTCCTCCTGTTTCAGTCATTATCCTCCTTAGTTTTTATTACTTGACATAAGCAATTGTCATCTAGGAAGAGAAAACCTCAACTGAAGAATTGTCTTCATCAGATTGGCCTGTGGTCATGTGAGAGACTAAGGTAGGCGGGCACCGCCCACTGTGTAGGCAGGTGGGCCTGGGTTTTATGGGAAGGTAGCTGAGCAAGCCCAGGAGGGGCATTCCTCTCTGCTTTCTATTTCAGTTCCTTCTGGAGTTCTTGCCCTGACTTTCCCGATGATGGATGGATTAAGACCTGGAAGTGGAAGCCACATGAACCTGCTCCTCACCCAACTTGCTCTTGGTCATGCTGTTTATTAATCCGACAGAAAGCAAACCAGAACAGTCATCATTTTATATCACAGGAGAAACTGGACCGCAAACCATGTTGACATTTTACGGAATCTGTTGCCCTGAAATAACAATGGCATTGCGTCGGTCAGGGAAGGCTGAGAAATCATGAAAACCTTCAGACGTGAAAATGGCCAAGATTGGAGAACACACTGTGTGTGTGTGTGTGAAAATGGCCAAGATTGGACAACACACTCTGTGTGTGTGTTCATTTGGGGGTCTTTTGGGGAGATGTGTTTGAGCCGATATTGAGGCAGCGTTAAATGTAGCCCAGGTTGGCCTTGAACTCCTGGTTCTCTTGTCCCCACCTCCTAAGTACCAGGCTCACAGGCATGTAGCACCACTCTTGGTACTAACTCCAAACTTTTCCCCCAGCCAAGCTTTCCCTGGACCAGATGGGCTTCCCAGTAGAGAACACTTTATTCTCAGGACTTGAGCTCCAACCCAGGGCCTTTCAAATGGTAGGCAAGAACTCTGCCAATGCGCTGCAACCCCAGCCCTACAGAACACAAATCTTTGAGGGGGGCAAATGGGCAACTGAAGGCTGAGGACCGTATCTAAGGATATTTAAGGTTCCTCAAAGTGAAATCTACTTGGGGCTGACCTGTACTGTCCGGTGCCTGCTCTCCTGGCTCTGGGCAACTCAGACTTCTTTTCTTTTGAACAAAAACAACAGCAACAGTAAAAGAAAGTGTGGCCAAGTCAGGTCGCACTCATCCTAGCCCTCCCATAGCTGACAGGTCAAGGAGGCCCATCCTGGCTCTAAGCAGAAATGGCATCACCACTGTGATCCGACCTGACTAGGCTAATCAACAGTGTTAGTAGTGTGGGGACAGCTGAAGCCTGTAAAATGCAGTATGACAGAGTCTCAAACTAGTACAAGGCTGGAATGCTTCTTTCTACCCACACCGTGGTTTGATGAGCATCTGTTGGAGAGGCCTTGAAGAGGCTCCCACCTTGGGTTAGCTTGACCTAGCTGCCCGCCATAGGGCAGGTGACAACCACTCGGGCCACGCCTCTGCTGTGTTTCCAGGCTGAGTACCCATGACTGTTGGTTGCTTGTTAGCTGCCCTTCCAGTTTGCTTATGTGGATATCTGCGTACATTCCCTCAAGACAGAGAGGCCCAGAGCCTGCTTAAAACCAGAGGGCAGCAGAATGAAACACACACAGGAGGCCCCAAAGCCTGAAAGCCAGGCTACCCCGAATGTCAAAGATGTCGAGGGACAGAGACTGGTGTGTGTTCGTGTATACTTTCTTCCTATTTCTCTTCTTCCCCTAACACAGAAGTAAACGAGCCCAGGGGATCTTACCCCTCCCCCTCCAGGGGCCGAAGAGATGGTCGGAGCGCTTGCTCTACAAGCACGAGAAGCGGAGTCTGAATTCGAAGCACTGTAACCCTAGCACTGGGGAAGGAGACACAGGTAGATCTTGTGATTCTTGTTCTGGGAGAGAGCCTGTAATAAGACAAGGTTGAGAGCCACAGAGGAAGACTTCCAGTGTCCTCCTGCTCCAGCTTCTCCATAAGCACGCCTGTGTGCAACCAGGGCATGTACACACACACGGCACCCTTGGGTGCTGATTAGAGGCTCTTAGGCTGACAGCAGACATGGGAAGAGGCTTTTTCCATTATTCCTTCATCGGATGAGAGTCCAGATTTGTCAAAGACATCCCTTCCTAAGGAGTCATTATGTTCATATTCTAGAAAGGGAGGCTGAGGAACGTCACATGTTGTCAGAAGCTATATTCTTCTTAAATATTATCACCCTGGTCATGCCTACATTTTCCTTCTCCCCTACACCCTTTGTAGAAGGGCAGAGGCCAGCGCCTAGCTAGGTTATCTAGTGAGCCAGCATTCTCCTGAGATTCCCCACTCACAAATGCAAAGTTCTTTCTCCTCACAGGATGCTCTCAGTTCATTCCAATGAACCCTTAGGGGCCAATGGGAAGCTCTCCTCTGGCCTCTTCAGGGTCAATGTATTCATTCTAGAAGCAATGGAGGTGGCCACTTTAACACAGCCTCTGTGAAGACATGGTTTTCCATCAGGAGGTCCGCGCAGATCTCCATTTTCCAGGGTTTCTGACCTTTCACTATTACTCCAAATGAAGGGTGCCAGGCCCTCCCATGGGCTTACTCAGTGGGCAAAGCTTGTGGACTCCCAGAGAACAAAAGCCACAGCTCTGCTGTTACAAGGGCCTTTATCAGGATGGAGCATTCTTCCAAGGCCACTGCAGTTCTTGAGATAAAAACTCGATAGGAAAATTAAAAGCATCTATTTTTACCCCGAGGCTCTCAAACCACTCCTGAAAACCTTGCAGAGAACACAAGCATTCATCCTAACCAAGGTCCTCAGAAGAGCCAGCCTCAAATATCCCATTTTGGGTGTTTCTTTAAAGTCCCCCCGCGTTTCCTGCCAGCTTCCACCCACGCGCTGTGTTCACTCGGTATGCCATGGGCTTTTCTCACTTTCTTGCTCATCTCCAGCTGCTGAAGTTTTCGGCAGGAATCATGCAGACTTTTTCAAGCAATTCTCTAATGTCTTGCATAACCAACCCTCAGAAAATACAGGGAAGCCACGTGTTCTAAGAGTGAGGAGGGATTCTTAGAGAAGTCAAAGCAGTCACGTGTGGACCGACAGAATGTGTCCTTCCAGGAAGCCGGGCACAACCACCATCCTGGGGTACCATTTGCCCTCTTGGGATTAACTATAACTATACATTTTGGCAGTAGAGTCTTAATTACCCCCAAGCAAGTGACAGCCTTTCTGAGGCTGAATTCCACCACAGCACCACAGGGTTTACCTACACAGATGCTGCCTTGCTCTGTGTGATTTTAAGACTTAAGATAACATTCTTCCATGCTGTGATCTTGGGTTGCCCCATCCTGTTCTCAACTGAAGTGCCTGAGACAAAAGGTGCAAGGGCCAGGACACACAGGCTCTTCTTTCCCAGCCATTCTGACTGGGCTGCGCCATGGAGGAACAGACAAAGGCGACACCCGAAGGCAGGGATGGGAACACAGACCTCACAGGGCACCAGAGCATCTGTGTAGCTCTGACAACAGACAGTGATAGTGTCCACTCAGTCCACAGCGCCTGACAATGCATGGAGAAACATCATCCTGCTTGTGGGGGAGAGAAGTCGAAAAGGAAATGAAAAGCCAACCAACATGCTCTAAAAGGGCTTTTTTTCAAGTGACACATTTCATCTCTGATGAAAGAAAGGACCATTTTCAGGTAACTGACAAGCAGAAAACAGAATGGGATTTGATCCCCAAATGCCCTTATTTTTAGCTAATAAGAATTTGAGGCTGGGAAAATGGCTCTGTGGGGAAGAGTGCTTGTTGCAAGAGGACCTGAGTTCAGATCCCCAGCATCCATGTAAAAGCTATGTGTGTTCGCATGCACCTGTATCTCCAGCAGCAAGAGGTGTCAGATACTGGATTACTGAGACTTGCTGGCCACCAGTGTAACTAAAACCATGGAGCTCCAGATTCAAAGAGTGATCCTGTCTCAAGGGAATAAGGCAGAGTATGGCAGAGGACACCTGAGCACACATCTGCATCCATGTGCACATACATACATATACCACATACACACAAATAATTCCTTTGTTGAAGGACTAGGGATGTAGCTCAGTGTGGCACGGTGCTTGTCTAAGACGCAAGGCAGCCGGGC
>JAQHUG010000081.1:4434269-4455463 GCA_028555095.1 Dicrostonyx torquatus
ACAAAGAGACACATACATACAAATAAAGAACCAAATCTTTTCTTAAAAAAGAGAAAAAAACAAAACAAAAAAAAAACCCAAAAATGAGACTAACTTAAAAGTCTCCTTGTGTTTGGGGATATGTACAACGTCAACAAAGCAGTGTTCTAATGATTCCAAAAATGGGGAAGATATCAGAAAATCCAGAATGTGGGATATTTTATAAAACTACAGTCCTATCTTGTTCAGATGTAAATGTCATAACAGAAAGAAAAGATGGGAAGCTGTTCTGGATTAAATAAGGTTAAAAAGGCAGGCCATCTACATACAATCACACTTCTCAATGGGAACCTGGATCTAAAGCAAAAAGACAATGGCAAATGCTATAAGGACATTACCGGGACAACAGGAAAAATCCAGATAGACTGCAGTCAGAGAGAATTCAATCAGGGTTGACTCTTGGGTATAATAATGGCATTATAATTCTATAGAAGCATGTCCTTGTTTTTGAGATTCATACTAAAAATTTAGAGATGAAATACTCATTGTTTGAAATTTACTTTTCAAACAGTTAAGTCAATGTATGCAGGGGAGAATATGAATAAAGCAAAAAGGAAAATTCTTAGTGGATCTGAAATAAAGTATCTTTGTTGTGGGGGACTCATTCACTTTCCTTTAGGTTTGAAATTTCTCAAAATAAATTTGGAAAATACCATCCATTTTGGTTCTGCAAATTTTACTGAAGTGCTTCTCAGTTCTGGCTAAGACCAAGTGAGAACTCCATCATATCCAAGGCAACTGGAATAATTCAGGCAGCAACCATGTCCCTGGAACCTGCCCAAGAGTGACCAGCATTCACTGGCACTGCCTTCTCAAACAGGAATGAGGGTGGTCATTTTTACCACACTCTGTGTCAGAACTGTACTTATTAAAACAACCGCCTGACAAAGCTAGGGACTTTAGAAGATGGAGCTAAATGCCAATGGTTCTGGGAATTATAAACAGAAGGACTGTGGGTGAGGTTGCTTCCTTCTCTGACTCCTGAGACTAGACTTTTACTATGAGCATGGGTTACCTTTATGATCTAGAAACAGATCAAAAGGCAAATGTGATATTGAAAGAGAAAAAAGCCCTTCAGTGTTTTCCAGACCTTCGTCCTTGTTTTATAGGCCCCACTTTCCAGGCCCTTCCCCAGCCTCAGTACCAGAATCTCTAGGAGAGGCTATGAACCTAATCTTTAATAGGTGTTTCAAGTGGGCTTCATGGTACAACAAGCCTAGTAAGCAACCCCATTCAGAGAAGGGAACCCAAAGTGCTGCAGGCTGGCTCACCCTTCCCTGGACTGTCCCTAGGCAGGACACTAATTCTTCTGTTCTAATCCCCTGAGTCAGTGCTGTCCCTCTCTGAGTAATATTCTATTTATAATTGAGCTTCTCATTCAGCATGCCTACTAGACGGAAACATACCAATCTAAGAGGTGGAGAGTCCTAGATTTCCTGACAGCAGTGTTTCCCAGTATAAGTTAGTAAATCAGTTACAGGAGTGGACTGTCTCTGCAGACTGTCTCTAAACCCTTCCCTAGAGAAAGCTCCATTCCCAGGATAGTAAACCCAAATCCCCTGGCATCATCCTGAGAATCTCCTGGGACAATAATGTTAAAAGTAATTCAATATTTAGAGTAGTACTACCCTCAGCCCTAGAAAGAAGAACCTCAGCAGGAAATTACAAGGCTGAGGTGGGGGTGCAGTCAGCCCTTCTGAGGAAGGCTTTGGACAGTTATCCATGAAAGCTCCCCTACTCTCATTTTTATTTTTTTATTCTTTTATAATTTATTTATTTTTATTCTATGTGCATTGGTGTTTTGCCTGCATGTATGTCTATGAGGATGTTGGGTCCCCTAACACTGGAGTTACAGTTGTGAGCCTCCATGAGGGTGCTGGAAATTAAACCCTGCTCCTCTGGGCAGTCAGTGCTCTTAACCACTGAACCATCTCTGCAGCCATTTTTTCTTTTTTAAATTTTTTTTTCTTTTGAGCCCACATGTGGTGGTGCATGCCTTTAACTCTGGCACTTGGGAAGCAGAAGCAGGAAGATCACTGTGAGTTTGTGGCCAATCTGGTCTACACAGTAAGTTCCAGGACAGACAGGACTACACAGACAGACCCTGTCTCAAATAACAGTAATGATGATAATGATAATAAAAGATTTGGTGGGGAGGGGTGTTTGGTTTTTATTTTTTGAGAAAGGGCCTCATCATGTAGCCCTAACTGGCTTGGAACTCACAGAGATCTACCTGCCTCTGCCTCCCAAGTCCTAGTATTAAAGACATATTCCACCATCCTCCCTCAAAGATTTGTTTATCTCCCTTTATGTGTATGTGTGTGCCTGTTTGTCTGTCTGTATAAACATTCACCAAGTACATGCAAGTGTCCTCAGAGACCACAAGAGGGCGTCAGACCCCCTGGAACTATTGTTACAAGTGGCTGTGCACCACCTGATGTGCGTGTGGACACTGAACTGAGGTCCTTTGCAGAAGCAGCAAGTGCTCTTAACCTCTAAGCCATCTCTCCAGCCTCCTGCTCTACTTTCTTAACTCTAATAGAGTTTACAGTTGGGCCAGGTAGATCACAGTCCAAACACAAAGTATACAGTTATTAGGAAAAACTGTTAGGAGGGGGCTTTTTTAAGTATAGAAAAGTTACTTTCTAGGAAAGTGTTATCTTAACAAATCATAATTTGCCTACCACATAAAGGTGGTTTGGCCAATGACGGACCACATTTGAGATGATGACTATACCATATAGCCTAGTTATGTAACAGGCTGCCCATCTAGGTTTATGAAAGTAGACTCTAATGTACACACAATGATAAAACCCCATTAGGACCAGCTTCTCATTACATAATACATGACTGCATCACTTTTAACTGACCTTCATACTGCTACAAGGCAACAAGATATGAAAAAGGAGTTAACGCAACAGAATTCTGACCATTTTTAAAAACACTTTGAGACAGAATCTCATGTAATTTAGATTGGCCTTGAACTCATATGTAGTTAAGGATGAGCCTGAACTTCTAACCCTCCTGTTTATCCTTTCCAGTGCTGGGATTACAGGCGTGTGCCAGTTTGCCCAGTTTTATGAAGTGCTGGGATCCTACCCAGGGCTTCCTGCATACCAGGCAAGCAATCCACACTGAACTATATTTACTGTCCATGTTTAAATAATCTTTCTAGTAACTACAGTTTGAAATGTAGGACTGAAAGCTAAAAGTCAGGGGATGGCTCAGCGATCAAGAACTCTGACTGTTCTTCCAGAGGACCCGGGTTCAATTTCCAGCAACCACATGGCAGCTTACAACTGTCTAAAAATCCAGTTCCAGGGGATCTGACACCTTCACACCAATTCACATAAAATAAAGTTAAACAAATCATATGAAAATTATTCTTTAAAAGGAAAAAAGAAAGTTTAAATTGAAAAGAATAGCAAATTATTTTTTCAGGACTAACTCCATGGAGCCTTGATGGATATATGCCATAAGATACCAGAATCACCACCACCACCATCCCTTGTTTTCCCAACTGCTGTTTTTAAGAGCTCAGAGAGTTATTTATCCTGAGTGTGAAAGCTTCTTGTTTTTCTTACACTAATAAGTTTCAGGGAGAAATGTTTCCATGCAAATCATTCAGTAAAAGGCAGAAGAGTAAGATATTGCTAACCTGAAAAGCCAGAGTCCTTGTCTGAGTCAGCAGCCACCATGCCGGGCGGTCGAGCTACTCTTTTCACCTCTGGGCCTCGGCCTGGCTTGGCAGAGAGCCTTCGCGGGCTCTCTCTGGATGGCATTTTCCTCTCCATGTTCAGTGTGCTGGAAGCTGGACCACAGGTGATCTTTGCATATGGACTGCTCTATGAAAAACAACAATTACATAAGAAGTCATTACCTGGAGCATGAACCAGGTGAGCCAAATGGTGAAGAAAGGAAGGCAAAGAATGCTAGCCTCACCCACTTCAGGAACACCTCTGTGGTCTCGGCTGACCAGGCTTCAATTACTAAACAGAAAGGTTTCCACCCAAACGGAGGTTCACCATCCCCTCGCTGCCTTCTACTTCCATTGGCGAATTCAAGGCACACAAACCACATTCAGTGGAAGTTTTGTGAACTGCTAACAAAGGGACATTTGATTAGCCTTTTTGGAATGGGTAACCAAAGAAACTTGCCCTCCTCCCTGAGGAGAGGAGAGGTAGTTAGACCTCTGCATGGTCGGCACCCAAACCCGTACTCAGTTCTCAGAGTGAAGCACTGAGCAGAGGACAGCCAATGTCAGACACACATGCATACTTACACACACCACTTCAAAAGATTTTTTATATTTATTTATTTTTGTGTATGTGTATACATCTGAGTGAGCACACATGTGCCATTGTGCATGTGTGGAGGTCAAAGGGCAACTTGCAGGAGTTAGGCCTATCCTTTCATCTCACGGGTCCTGGAGATCAAACTTAGGTTGCCAGGTAGCAAGCACCTTTACCTGCTGAGCTATCTCACTGGACCTATATACTACTTTTTAACATAAAACAATACCAAAAAAAAAAAAAAAAAAACAACCCACAAGGGGACTAGAGAGATAGCTCAGTGGTTAAAAGCACTGGCTGTTCTTCCAGAGGACCCAGGTTCAATTCCCAGCACATGACAGCTCACAACTGTCTATAACTCCAGTTCCTGGAGATCTGATACCTTCACACCAATGCACATAAAATAAAAGTTAAATAAATTATTTTAAAAAAACCACACAAAACTTTTACAGCCCTGAAAGTATAGCTCAATAGTAGAATGCTTACTTAGTATACTAAAGGCCAAAGTTCGATCACAACAAAAAAGCAAAAACTTTTATGTATAAACATCATACTTAAAAAGTGTTTATGGAGGGTGGGCTGGAAAGATGGCTCAGCAGTTAGGAGCAGGTTTGATTCCCAGCACCCACATGGTGGCTCACAACTACTCTAGTCCCAGGGGATCCAATGCCAATGTATACCAATGTATACAAGTGGTACATAGACATACATGCAAACAAAACACTCAATATACATAAAATAAATTTTTAAAAATGTAAGCATTATATTGCATAAGGGTATGTAACATTTATTACATATATTTGTTAATATTGTTCTTGAGTTTCACAAGATCCTGCTCAGCTGTAATCCCATTTTTCTTTTCTTTTCTTTTTTTTTTGTTTTTGTTTTTTCAAGACAGGGTTTCTCTGTGGCTTTGGAGCCTGCGCTGGAACTAGCTCTATAGACCAGGCTGGTCTCGAACTCACAAAGATCCACCTGCCTCTGCCTCCCGAGTGCTGGGATTAAAGGCGTGTGCCACCACTGCCCAGCTTAATCCCATTTTTCAATGAAGCTCAGATACATCACATTTAGTCACATGTATACATAAAAAACATGTATCAAGTGCTCCTATCAACTGGGCATTGTGCTAGACTGAGGACACAGAGTGACTAGAACAACTGTGTTTATATCCTTCCCGCAGCCCGTGATCCAGAGAGAGAGGAACAGATACTAAACAGTATTCACACAACTGACAGTTATATTGACAGGAGCTATGAAGAAGTGAGGCTAATGGTCTGGAGCACCAAGACAGTGCCATGCGGCTGGAATCTGGAGCACGAGGAGTCAGCAGGCATTAGAGGTCAAAGGCTAGAGGTGAGCCGTGCAGTGTGCTCCAGGTCAATGTGAAGACTGAAGGGAGAAAGAACTTGGCATACTCAAAAGTGAATGGCCAAGACGGCAGAGCACAGTGCAGGAGGAGCAAAACACCCTAAACTGACAATGGGGTGGGGGGAAAGCAGCAGACACATCAGACAGACAGGCCTTGAAGTCACACATGCTGGAAAGACTGTGGATATTAACTAGGGGACAGTGGGAGTGGTGGCACACTCCCAGAACTCAGGAGGCAAAGTTAGGTGGACCTCTGGGAGTCCGAGGCCAACCTGGACTACCTATAGTGAGTTTTAGGCCAGCCAGGGCTACCTAGCCAAGATCCTGTCTTAAAATAACAAAACCAAGGTACACTTTGGGGATAAAAAAACCAGGATGCCACAAAGGAAAACAGTAATAATGAAACTAGGCAGGCGTAAGCAAAGTCCGGGGATGCTTTAATTCACCGTCTTACTCAGGACTCCAAGTACCTCAGCCAAGCAGCACTGTGCCTGGAATATCCTGAAGCCATACCTGAACATCTCCGCTAGTTCGGGACCTAGTGAACTAGAGGGAGGATTCACAGTGAAATGAAACAGGAGACACATGCTTCCATGCACCCTTGAGTAACCTCTTGCTCATACATGTACAAACCAGAGGTTTTCAACATGTGGGTCGCGACCCCTATGAGGGTCAAACAACCCTTTCACAGGTCCACATAGTCAGATACTTTTTTTTTTTTAAGATTTATTTATTTATTATGTATACAACATTCCTTCCATGTATGCTTACATACCAGAAGAGGGCATCAGATCTCATTATAGATGGCTGGGAGCCACCATGTGGTTGCTGGGAATTGAACTCAGGACCTCTGGAAGAGCAGTCAGTGCTCTTAACCTCTGAGCCATCTCTCCAGCCCCCATAGTCAGATACTTATATTACGATTCATAACCCATAGCAAAATTACAGTTATGAAGTAAGAACGAAAATAATTTTATGGTTCCACAACATGAGCAACTATATTTATTAAAGGGTCACAGCATTAGGAAAGTTGGGACCATGTTACAGACAATTGCAGTGAACTAAAGGCAAAAACTGATCAGAGTGGAGTAAATGCTAAATGCGATTCCAAGTAAAAGTCATTCTGTCCCACACCTAACTCATTTTAGGTTTGTCACTCTCATCCAGCTCACGTCGAATCACACACAATGATAAGCAATGACACTGTCACATTTAACAGAGCACTGCCCAAAGGCAATGCTTCTCTGTTTGACAGCGGCAATGTTTGATAGCCTGGACAACCCTGTTTAAAAAGTAGACTGTAGGGCTGGAGAGATGGCTCAGCGGTTAAGAGCATTGCCTGCTCTTCCAAAGGACCTGAGTTCAATTCCCAGCAACCACATGGTGGCTCACAACCATCTGTAATGAGATCTGGTGCCCTCTTCTAGCCTGCAGGCAGACTCAGAGACAGAATATTGTATACATAATAAATAAATAAATATTTTAAAAAAAAAGTAGACTGAAATGTAAAACCGTATCCCTAATTAAAGCAGGAGCCTATGAAAACCCAAGAAATGCATCTAGTCTAATTTTCCTAAACTAATGCTTTCAAAAGTGAACAGAGCCTTCTTGAAAATGAAACTAGATGTGGCTTCCGGACGGCATGCAGACTAAGCTCTGCTCAAGCTGTTGACCCAGAGTAGAAGGGCAGGACACGTCAGGTACAGCTAATTAGGAATCTGAGAAAGCGTCACACTATCTTACTAAATACAGGATATTTTACAGGCATGTTAGAGAAAGCATCCCAATTTAGTCTTCTATGACCCTCGTGACAAGACAATGGGAAAAGTTAATAAAATGTTAGCACTGTTTTAAAAAAAAATGCAGTCAGTGGAACTACAGAAAAACACACAGGAAGTTACTGTGGTTCACAGAGAATTTACAGGATAATGTTGACTGCAGAACCAAAATACAGAAACTTTGACAAATCTGTTAAATTCTAAAATTTTAGATTCTGGGGAACTGGTGGCAATTGGGAGTAAAAACAACAAAACCCAAACAATTGACTTTAGAATGGCAAAATATCTATTCTGGGTGCAAAAAAATGATTAAAATATGAAAGCCTGTCTTCTTGATAAAGTTCTGATTAGGCAGGAAGAAAGCCTTAGTGTTACAGCCGAGGCGGCCCATGTGGGAAGGAGTGCCAGAGTTACACCCACCTCCCTTCTTTGGGAGGGAGTGGGCTCACACACACAACAGAAGAAACCCTGGGCAGTGGTATTTCCCACCAGCACCCCTTAAGCCCAGGACCACACAAACGGCTAACGCTAAAACCTCAAGAAATCAAGAGGGGTTTATTTTTCCCTCCCTCAGTACTGTGTTACAATAAAGTTACTTACAAGCATTTGAAAACGGTTACAGGGTCTTACCTGCCACTTCATCTCTCTGCTTCCTGATGAAGATGGGAAGCCACTACCGCTTTCTACGCATCTCAGACCCCTGCACTTCACTGATTTGGCAGGAGGACTAACTGATGCTCCCACACAGCCAGAGCAACCCTAACTGGGCTTCATTTGAATATACTCGTTACACATTATCCAAAAGGTTGTCAACCCGGACAGTATACAGCAAAATTCAAAATGGGAGCTCAGTCAACACATAGGATCCTATCAACTGGTTCGGGAGGACATTCTTGGAAGTACTCCACAGCACCTGGGGCTTACTTCCGTTTTTTCAGTCCTGACATTAGCATCATTATTCGTTGCTAGAACCTCAGAGCTGTTGGTTCTGTTTTTATTTTGTTTTCATCTTTGCAACAGACTTGTGAGGTATTCAAGAGAATAATAAATTCTAACAAATCTCAGTCTTGAAGTCTCTGAAAGTCAAAGCAGTTTTAGCAGTCAATAAAACACCTGAGTTCAGGTATTTTGGTGGTGAAGACTGCATTTCCAAACACCAGGACCACCTCAAGATCTAATTTTCAGGTCTAGCCCAATATACCCCCTACTCTAAGATGAAGCCATTGGAACACGTATACCAACCAAATTAAAAGCTGGTGTGACCGACTGTCTCTGGGGAGTCTGGAGTTTGGGATGCAAAGGCGACCAGAGGGCTCTGGGAAAACGATCTGGAATGCAGCTCTTAGCCCTCCCCTTTTACAGCTACTTGGCAACATTCCTGAAAGCGAGCTCACGCTCCCTTTAAATGTGTCACGTGTATGACATGCTGTGTCACGTGTATGACATGCGTGCACGGAGCTGTGTGAGGTGAAGGCCCAAGCAAAGGCTTCTACAGGATAAAGTGGTAAGGCCATCAAAAGTAGAACCTTTATCGGCCATAAAACCACAGCTACAAATGGATTAGGGATTTTCTCTTAAGTTCTTTTCTTTTGATCTGTGTTCTCAGAATTACCATTCCAGGAGAATGTGCATTTTAGTGGCGGAAAAACTGCGCCTGCCTACGTGTCTGCTATTCATATTCTCCTTCTTTCTCCTCTCCATTCCCAAAACTGGCTGAAAAAGCCCTGTCAAAGATCCTGCCCTGCACCACATGGTCACACGGCTTCCCACGGCTCTTCTCTCCATCCTCCTCTGAAGGGGGCCCTGTGATTAGAGACCAGTTCTCAGACCACTTTAAAAGGGGGCTCACAGGAACAGTGTCCACCTGCCCAATCGCACCAGCCCACATGACATCTGTGCCAGGCAGCATGCACACCCTCCAGGCATCAACTAGCCTGCCAACTCAACAGGGCAGAATTGGGCAGACCACAGGACTATGCTGTGACTGGCATACCACCAATCTCCAGGGCAAACGCCCAGGCAATGTCTATTGCGAGGACTTGGGCAATAAACAGAGAGCTTGGCTCTGGCCTGGGTCCTGGGTCCAGATCAAAACTGCCCGACCCACCCACTAACCATTGACTTCTTACTTGGCACTATCCAACCACCTTCTTCCTCACAACCCTCTTTGGCACCACACCTGGCTAGTTGGCCTAAAGTAGGGGACCGAAGGCCTTCGGAATAGACAGTGCACCTGTGTCCGGGTATAGCTCCTAAATGAAGACCCTGGACACTCACCTGGGCTGACTCACTCGGTAAGCAGCCCTCATGCCCACCAACCAGCCCGTTCCCAGACCCCTCTGCTTACAGCCCCCCAAGCCTTCAGGCTTTCCTCCCACAGGAGCCAGGGTATGCAGGGCCAGGCCAGGGCACACGTGCCCTAAGGGACTCACACCACTTGACCCTCACACGAGGCCCCTCCGTACCAACACACCGTCTCTGCCTCACCCCAGATTCCCTTTCCCACGCAGGCCCGACCCTGACAGCACACCAACTAAAAGCAAGCCAGGGATGGCGAGTCCCTCTGTTCCCAATATCTGGCGCCCCCGTTCTTCCAAAGTCCTGGTTCTCCTTTGTGTCCACTCCGCTCTCCTTCCTCTTCCACCTGCTCCCACCTGCCTTCTCGGTGCTTCCAGTCCTAGCCTCCCAGTGTCGCCATCCCAGTTCCCCACCCCCCTCCAACAACAACCACCGCCGTGCCCGGAGTCAAGCGAGCCCTGCCTGTCTCACCTACGGCCAGGGTCGCCGCTCCACCACCAGCCCGGCGGGTCAGCCGGCGCATGCGCGAGCCGGGCCCCACGACTCCATGACAACCCGATATTCGCCGGGTCTCTAGCTATCCCCCAGGCCTCCCTCCCATTTCTCCTCCCCCTAGCCTCCGCGACGGCTTTCGCCGGTCACGTGACCCGGCTCCACGGAACCAGCACCACGGAGACTGCGCGCTATGCTCCTAGACGGGCACTTGGAGACCCGCCCTTCTCCTCGCTTCCCCGCTCTACGCCGGAAGACCTGCGGCGCTCTCTCCGCCGCGGAGGTCCTCTCTATGATCGGCACCTACGACTTCGCCGCCATTTTGTCGCGTTCCTTCAGTTATTGTGTTGAGAGTAGGCACTTAGGATTGGGTGTTGAGGGCAGGGGTGGTGGCTTCTAGCCACCCGGCAGGAGTCGGGATTCGTCTGGGGCCTCTGAGGGGAAGCTACTCTCGGGGTGCGTCTCCTCGACGCCGTTAGGGGTGGGGACCGGAACTGGACGCGCCGGGCCTGGGGTGGCTGCTGCAGCGCCCAGTGTGGGAGGACTCCCGTCGGCTGGCAGCCCGGCGCGGTAGCCCTGCGGCTCGCTCACATTTTTGCCACGCCTGTCGCCTGGTTTGCTTTTCTGTCAACCCTCCAGACCGTGCACGAGGGCTAGACGCTAAATTAGTGGGATGATTTCATGCCATTTGATGCTTGCCTCGCTTTGCCCGGTGCTGTGGGAGGTGTCAGGTTTTATAGACGATGTCCCGTACCTGGCTCTGGGAAGTTGCCCCTCGAATACCATGAAGGGAAAGGATAGCACAAAAATGAGCATAATCCCTAAAAGGAGTGCTTCACAATTAAAAAAAAAAAAGGACCGTTCGAACTTGGTTCTGGAACCATCCTTGTCTGTCCAACCCGGTACTCCAGGAAGTGTTATCCTTTGGTTATAAACTAACTATTTAGTTAAAAACTAAATAAAATGAGGGTATTACGGTTTCGGTCGCATTAGCGGTGTCAAGAGCTCAGGGACCACCACATGCAGCTAATGGCTGCTTTATTGGACAGCGAAGATTATCGCATGTTCTTGGCACTGCAGATAGTTAAATTGGGCCTGGCGGATCTAGATGGCGAATGGTCCTGCATTGGTAATCCAAGCAGCTTAAAGGTCATAGTTAATCACATTATTCGTCCAGACACAGATAATGCTAATAATAGTATGACTGTACTTATTAGCATAAGCCCTCCCAACAAGTAATAGTTGAATGCCTGCAGGTGTAAGGCTGTTGTTTGGGAAATGGAGGAAATGAAAACAATGGTTAACCCTTATCAAATCATTAAGAGCCTGTAGCTTTTCATGCATTTTCTTTTTTTTTATGAATCTTTTTTATTTTTATTTATTAACTATACAATGTTCTACCTGCATGTATGCCTGCACACCAGAAGAGGGCACCAGATTTTATCACAGATGGTTGTGAGCCACCATGTGGTTGCTGGGAATTGAACTCAGGACCTTTGGAAGAGCAGACAGTGCTCTTAACCTCCGAGCCATCTCTCCAGCCCCCTTTACATGCATTTTCTCAGGACGCCTCCAAAATTGTGTGCAGCAGCGGTGCTGTTATCCTTCGGTTATAAACTAGGGAACTGAGGTTTGTGCCCCCAACACAGCTGCAAAGCCTGAGGTTAACAGGGAAGACATACTGCGCTTAACTAAAAACGATCCTTGCCTCAAACACCTTAAACACAGGAAATAAAATGGCCTCATAACCAACATGAGAAAATGTAGGTGTCAAAAAAGTGAACAAATCAATAAAAGCAAGGGAGAAAAAAAATTACTCAGCTTGAGTCATTGTTGAAAGGGGAAGACACTAGGTAAAGCTGTAAGTACAGTCATTTTACAGTAACGGAAGTGGGATAATGCACACAGGTGGAAATGAACAAATGAGGAATGAACCATGAGGAATGGCATTGCCTTGGACCTCAAAAGGGGAAAATAAGTCAGATTTCTCTAGCATATTAGCAGACAGCTACTTGATTTTCAAAATAAAATCAGCGGTATGTATGGATAAACGTAATTTTATAATTATTTTACTCTGAGTCTATATGAAGAAATTCATAAAAGAATTTAGGTAACCAAATCATTTTTCTTTATTTATTGATATGATTTCCCAGGATTGTAAATTGGCCCCTGTATGGATAGTTTCTGTGGCCTGGGGCCTTTAATCATTGTTCTAAGATTCTTGGTTGAGCTAAGGTCCCTGTTAATGAAGAATAGATTTTGAAACATGGTTCTTCTGGCTTTCAGGTCTTAGCAATTTGAATCCTCCCCAGTACCACTGGAGGCTCAAGACTTAGTTTACCAACACCATCTCCAGCAGGGGGAGACATGCTACCTTAAATGCTGCACTAGAAATTGCGACTAGATTTCCCCCTGCAAGCAGAGCTGGGTCAGAAACCTCAACTCTGTCATCACCTATCCGTATGAGGATTTGACTTTTTAGTCCCATGTAAGGTGTGTATGTATACATGTATGTATGTACATGTGTGTGAGATATTATGTTAATATACACACATATATAAACCTCTCAACCCTTAATTTTTCTTTATTTGTAGGTTATGCCTCACTATGTAGCTGTGTCTGGCCTGGCCTGGTACTCACCTTGGAACCCACGCTGACCCCACCTTAAGCTTACCGTAGTTCTCCTGCCTCTGCCTCCTGAATGCTGGAACTACAGATGTGAGCTACTATGCCTGGTATACTTTCAAATATTTATAAATAATAATCATTTTGTCCAGGCTTGGTGGTACATTCCTATAATCCTAGCTATTTGAGAGGCTGAGGCAGAAGGATGACTTGAGCCCAAGAGGTGAAAGCTACTCTATAGATAGGGACTGGGGGAAGATCCCAGTGCTTAATAAATTAATAAATAATTGATACATAGACTTAAATTTAAAATTACAGTTATTTTTAAATCATTTACAAGATACTAGTAATGGGAACCAAGGAAACCATCCAAAATATCTAGTTTCAAATCCCAGCTTTTTTCAGTATCAATTTATAAAAGAAAAGGCATCTTGAGATCCCATATACATAGGATATGGGTATAATCTCACAATGTAAAAATTGGATAATTTCAAGATGGGCATGGTGGTGCACACCTTTAATCCCAGCACTCAGGAGGCTGAGTTGGAGGCCAGCCTGCTCTACAATACAAGTTTCAGGACAGCCAGGGCTGCACAGAGAAGCCCTGTCTCAGAAATCAGAATCATGCAAAACCAGAGTCACATTCTCATTTCTCCAGCTTTACCAAGGACCAGAAAAAAAAAACAAGGACTGGATCGGTTCCTGGACCAGCATTTGGGAGCTAGTGATTTTATTTTTCTGATTTCCCTTGGCCATCTGTAGCATCCTCTAGTCCTAATCAGTACCTGGCATTATTGATGCTGGCCAATTAGCAGAGTTGGTGTGGTATACACATGTGTGCACTGGAGGATCTGCTGGTGTGGTGGATTAGATACATGTGTGCACTGGAGGGCCAGAGTCATGCTGAGGGAAGAGGTAGCTCTCCAGAATGGTCTCTCACGAGCACAGATATGGACAGGTCAGAAGTAGAAGGATGCACGTTACTTCTCCAGTGGTCTGGAAGAGCAGGATCATGAGGAGGACAATGTCCAGATACAGTCAGGAGGCTAACATTCAGGCACAGTTTTGAGTCCTGGGCCAGGAAGTTCCTCCCAAGCAGCTAGCTTGCTTTCTCTCTCCTTCCTTTCACCTTCAAATACTCAGTCTTTGATACCTAGAACATTCAAGGCTGACCTGAGCTTCATGAGACCCTGCAGAGAGGGAGAGAAGGGTCACCCTCCAGACTGTTCCACACTTGTGATGCTAGAAAAGAATCACCAAAGCCCCACTATTCTGGTCTCTCTGAATCATTTGTGGGGGTGTTTCCATTCTGATCATTTGCTCAAGAATGCTCTTGAGGGGCTGGAGAGATGGCTCAATTCCCAACACCCATATATCAGCTCACAAACAGCTATGACTCCAGTCCCAGATGGTCTGATGCCATCTTCTGGTCTCTGCAAACACTGCATACCGATGGTGCTCAGACATAAACGCAGGCAAAATAAACATAACATTAGTTGTTTTTTTATCTTTAAAAAAAATAAAATGTGCCGGGTGGTGGTGGCACACGTCTTTAATCCCAGCACTCGGGAGGCAGAGGCAGGCGGATCTTTGTGAGTTCGAGACAAGCCTGGTGTACAAGAGCTAGTTCCAGGACAGGCTCCAAAGCTACCGAGAAACCTTGTCTCGAAAAACCAAAATAAATAAATAAATATTTAAAAATGCCTCCTTAAATTTGATTTAGCTGGAGGATGATAGTATTTAGAGTCTTATGAAGAATATCAGTAGAGCGGACATGTGTAGTGTCTGTGTGACAGACCAAAACATTCCTAAGAACTGTACCACACACCCCTGGAGGAAGTAGACTGGTTTGGATCTGTGAAGTTGTCACTCTAAGGGTTGGCCAGTTGGATCTGTTTAAGACTCACCGAACCTTCTCCATCACTATTCTATATCTTAAAAGATTAGGAGACTGAAGGGCTGGGTGGATAGCTCAGTCAAAAAAGTATTTGACATGAAAGTATGATGCTCCAGCATCCAAATAAGAAGCCAGACATGAGTATGTCCTGCAATCTCAGCACGGACGATGTCTTCGTTACTGCTCTATTGCTGTGAAGACACTGTCACCAAGAAAAAAAGCATGTAAATGGGGGCTTGCTCACAGTCTCAGAGAGTAGAACATGACCATCATCATGGTGGAGAGACTGAGGTGGCAGGCAGGCAGGCAGGCACAGCGATGGAGCAGTAGCTGAGAGTTCACATCCTGATCTGCAGGCAGGCAGAGGTAGTGAGACTAGACCTGGTGTGGACTTTTGAAATCTTAAGCTCACCCCCAGTGACACACCTCCTCCAAAATCACACTTCCTAATCCTTCCTAAACAGGTCCACCAACAGGGATTCAAATATATATGAGCTTATGGGGGCCATTCTCAACCAAACCACCACAGAGACAAAGGGGATGCCTGGGGCTTCTGGCCAGTTGGGCTAGCATTAATCTGCTAGTTCCAGCTCCAAGTGAGAGCTTGTCTCAAAAATTGAGATAGATGGCTCAAGGTTGTCCTCTAGTTTTCGTTTGCACACACATATGTGCACACACACACACACACACACACATTTATATGTGCAAACAAGAAGAACTAAGAGCCTGGAATTGGCAAAGGAAATTAAGTTTATTTACAGTTTGACCAAACCAGGAAGAGAGACTCCTAGTTTCTCTCCACTTCCTCTGTAGCAGTATTACAGCTCTATAGGAAAGATGAAATAAGTCAGGAAACATGCAAGGTGGAGTTGTCATGAAAGACCTGAAAAATGGTCTCAACGCCAAGGAGCCCCCAGACTCAATAACCAGGCCATCAGATGCAAACGCATGAGGTGGTTTATTTCACGATTGCAATCGGGTGCAAAGCTTAGGGATAGCTAAGCACCCTGAGCATCCAGGCAAGCAAGCTTTTATAGACAAAATTACAAGTTTTCCATGAATTATAATATGGGGTATGAGAACAATTGGGATTGGTCCAGACATACAAACCAGAGTTCAACCCAGAACGAAATTAGCATAGTTCAACCCATCCCTGAGTACGTGACATTTAGCAGGCTACGGGATTTCCTGCTGACTATGTGATACCCGACATCCTGCCTACCACACACACACACACACACACACACACACACACACACACACACACCCTGTGACTCAGTTTACAATTCGATAATCATTTGCTGTGACCGGATTTTGATACCCATCTGGCTAGAAGACTGCAACAGGTCCTGATAATTGCTAACCTCCTGCCCAGCGGGGGAGAAAGGAAGAACCTGCTGGTCAAACCTGTTTGTCACATTCTGCAGTTTTTTATTATCTATCCTTTTAGGCAGAATTAGTAGGGTCCTTTCAGTCAGAGCCCTGTGTAATGTCTTCCTGGGAAGCAAGTTCCTCTAGCTAGCTGGTGCCAGGACTTCAGTCTTTCCCATCCCTCAGCATGGGATTCCTGGGGGAATTTTAATTATCTGGAGCCCATTGTTTCAAAGGCCTGATAGCCAAAGGAAGAGGTGTAAGCATCTCCTCTTTTGACCAGCTCCTCTCCTGCCACAGCTGGGACAGCACCACCACAGGCTGGATTAGCAGCTGCCTGATGTTAGGATGAAGTCCTAGTTGTTCAGCAGGACTACCAGGAGGGTTTATCTCTGGCCAGAACTTGCTTCTCTGGGGCTGATTGCCTAATCTAGGAGCCCAAGATCTCCAAAGGAAGGCTGGAAAGCAATCAGTTTCCAAAGACTCAAATACCTTAGGCTGGATGGCTTTTTTTTTTTTTTTAATTTGGGTGGGGACAACCTTTTGAAAATTTGAATGAAAAAGTCAGTCCTCCTAATTTGAATTCAAATTCTCTTTTCCTTGCTTAATGTCAAAGAAGATTTGAGACAAGATAAAGCATTCATTTCACACACACACCCCATGCTTTATCACACTTTAAACCTGTTTTGAAGACAGTGATGGTGTCAAGACTTGCAGCTCAGTGGATCCCTTACAAGGCCACCCGTTTGTCTATGAAGTCATGCACCTTGGAAACCATACAAAAACAAAGGCATCATTAAGAAGTCTTTTCTAGTTGTGTAAAAAGTGTGAACTGCTCACCCAGAACTTGGGTCTCTTTGTAGTTTACAGCGTCCCTTTTAAGACTTGAAAGCTGCTTTTATCTAGTGAAAGCCTCATCCACTGGAGCCAGGGGACAGGATCCCGAGCCCTCATTGAAGTGACAGCCATCCACATGCAGAGCCCCAGTGCTTTTGGTCTTCCGCTTTGTGGTCAGGGATAACAGGATCACCCACAGGATCGGCCCACAGGGTGAATCCGGGAGAACTCTCGGCCATGCCACGTACTAATAGTCTAATGAAATTCTCCCTGCAGCAACTTGTGACAGGGCATGGGGATTTTCTCCAGTGTCATCACACCCCAGCGGGAGTGATGGTGTCATCCAGGTGCAGGTGTTCTTAGCTGTCCTTTACCTGTTGTCTCCCCATGTCACATACAGCCAAGAAAGCAGATGACAGGCTCATCTCTATTACACGGGGAATTACCAAGTGGTTGCCTAGCAACTCCCATAGAGCAATCAACATGGTCTCTGTTGTGGTATATGGAGTGGTTGGCTTTCCTCTCAAGAACATTTGCATATTTCTCTTGGGTCTCTGAAAAAAAAGGCATGTCTCCCCAGCTCTGAAGCTATTCAAATGATCTTTGTCTTGCTTTTCCTTCAGCATTCACGCTAAGGTAGTTCATTATCACAATAAGTGACAATTATTTGCTCTGATTACTAATACAGCAAATGCTCCAATTCAGTTCAATTCAGTAAGTGCTTTTCGTGTTCTACATGGCACTCTACACACTATAAAGAATTCTGAGGATGAACAAGTGTGGCCCCTGTTCTTAGCCAACTCGAAATTTCGTGTAGATAGGTGGGGAGCACAACTCAATGGTAGAGCATTTACGCAGCACATAAAAAACCCAGGGTGTGGTCCTCCACCCCAGAGGTGGCAGGGATTAATGAATATAATTGTTTACATCTTTGATATATATAGAAATTACTTGTTTACATGTGTGAAACAAATGTGTATATGCGATATAAAGGTATTTTTATTTAGGGTAATTCCTTTGTGTTTGATCAAAGGATTTTTTTTTTTTTGCTTTTATAGATTCCTGCCTTTCTAACTTACAGCTGCAATCAGTTCAAAAGGCTGTAATCAGTTCAAAATCACTTTTAAGACCCAGCTCCTATTGGAATCTAAATAATTAGCAGCTCTTAAAAGGCTCTTGTAGGAACGTGTCACCGCCAATGTCTGATAGGATGGCGCAGCCCAGCGCCAGCCTGTACTGCAGTCTTTCAGCATAATTGCTGCTGTGGTGTTCACAGCCTGCACCTCTATTTTACACATTCCAGTTTAAAGAAGCCTCTTCCTTGCCTTTCTTTGTCTGCTTTGGAGCAATGTGACTGCCTCTTTGATCCTTTCTAACTCAGACCGACAGGGAGAAATAGAGGGAGGACTGTATGCCATCATCAGCAAGGTGGCAACCCCAGGAGTCCACCATCAGCATCCATGGACTAGATGTCAGGACTTATGCCCCTTGGGCAACCAGAGAGAGATCCAGAAATCTGCCATGAAGGGATGGAGACCCTAAATGTGTACCTTAATACCATGCCCAGAAAGTCTGTCTGGGCCAAAGGAGTAAAGAATGACTCAGATTGAATCCATGTTTTTTCTGGAAAATATGATAAGGGTTTGCAAAGCAAGTCTACCAACTGTCAATGTGACGATAACTAGCTGCACAGTGTCAAAGTTAGAAAAAGAGCCTGAGGCTGGAGAGACGGCTAGGAGGTTAGGAACACTTGCTGATCTTGCAGAGGACCTGGATTCACTTCCCAGAACCCACATCTCTCTCAAAAACAAAAACAAAATCAGTGGTAATGGCTCCTGCTGTCAAGCTGACAACCTGAATTCCATCCCGCGAACCAATCTCAGGATACACACGGGGGAAGCAGAAAATCAAATCACAGAAGTTGTTCTTTAACCTCCACATGCATGCTATGGCATGCTCTTGCCCATCCCCCAAGACAAGTAAATGAAATTAAAAAAAAATATTTAAGTGGACCTGGGACAGATACTGTTTTGCCCTTTGATGCTGGCAGCCCCTTCACGGCTGTAATCTATATCCCGTCTCCGCAATTTATCCAGTGTATCTTTTCCTTCTTCAGCTGAAATAGCAAAACTCTTGCCTCAGAAGCCTCTATCCAATCATATCTGATTCATTGTCCCTAACACAGAACAAAAGCCTATTTCCTTTCCATTCAGAAACCCTGCAGCTAGACTTTCTCTAGTTGCTGCTGTGGGAACAGTTTCAGAGAGATCCCTTGCTTTTAACTAAAGAGCCCTGCAAGAAGTGGGGGGCTGGGCAATCAACTAATGGGGGGATGGACTGCCATGGATAACTCCACTTGGAAGGATGCTGTCTTGTAAGTTTATCTATTTACTTTTAAATTTATTTTTATTTAATTCTGTGTATATGGATTTTTTAATATTTATTTATTTATTTATTATGTATACAATATTCTGTCTGTTTATGTGCCTACAGGCCAAAAGAGGGCACCAGACCTCATTACAGATGGTTACGAGCCACCATATGGTTGCTGGGAATTGAACTCAGGACCTTTGGAAGAGCAGGCAGTGCTCTTAACCTCTGAGCCATCTCTCCAGCCCTGGATTTTTTTTTTTTACCTATGCACCGTGTGAGTGTCTGTGCCTGGTGCCCTGGGAGGTCAGAAGAGGGTATAGGATCCCCTGGATCTGGAGTTGCAGGTGGTTGAGAGTGGTCACACAGGTGCTGGGAATCAATCCCAGTCCCCTTGGAAGAGAAGCCTGTGCTCTTAACTACTGAGTCATCTCTCTAGCCCCTATTTATTTATTATATGTTTATATTTTGAGATAGGGTCTTCTGTAATCCACAGTGGCCTTAAACTCCCTCTGTAGCTGAAGATGACCTTGAATGTCTGATCCTTCTGGAATGCCTATGGTGCTGGAGAGCAAACCCAGGGCTTCCAGAACTCAAGACCTGTGCTCTACCCTCTACACCCTCAGCCCCTTTTGGTTTCAGGGTTATGGCCTTCTTTGTAGCCTAGTGCACATTACCAAGGAGCCCATAACATTTTCCATGGTGTCATTGCTGAAGACAGAATTTTATCGTGACCCACATAAAGCAGAAAGAAGGCCTGGTATCCCAGAATGCCGATCTTCAACATCTCGTTTGTATCTTTCTGTGTCCTAGCCTCTACAGAAGGTCTCCACGTCATGCTGTTTCTGGAAAGCCCCTAAGGGCTCATGAGAAAACCAACTATGCCCCTTCTATTTCAGCCTCTCCTCTGATGACCTGACATTTGCAAGCCCCTTAAAAGGGAATGCCTCTGTAAGAACATTGTCACTCTGCTGGGAACAGTCTCCCCCCTCTCTGCTCAGGCCACCGTAGGTCAGCAAGTTGCCAAAGAGAAAGGCAGGGAGAGGCAACCACCCTCTCACTGAGTGTGTACTATTTTCTTTTCTTAGAATATTATCATCCTATTTCTTTGTGTATTTATTTATAGAGAGGAGCTTTCTAAGTAGTCCTGGCTGTCCTGGAACTCCCTATATCGACCAGGCTGGACTCGAACTCACAGAGATTCTCCTACCTCTGCCTCCTGAGTGCTGGACTAAAGGGAATATACTATCCTTTTACACACCACAGTGTACTTCCTTAACTAGTTGGACTTCACACATACTGGTGGTGCACTTTTTTTAACTACTTGGACTTGATGAACTTAATACCAGCACTCGGAAGGTAAGCAGATCTCTGTGAGTTCGAGGTCAGCGTGGTCTACGTAACAAGTTCCAGGTCATCCAGGGCTACATAGTGAGACCCTGCCTCAAAAGGCCCAAAAAAAAAAAAAAACAAAGCAAAACTGCTTGTGCTATGGGACAATGGTCTGTACTGTCACTTCTATTCTAAATAAACACTGATTGGCCAGTAGCCAGGCAGGAAGTATAGGCCAGGTGACCAGGCAGGAAGTTTAAGCGGGGCAATGAGAATTCTGGGAAGAGGGAAGTTTCAATCTACAGTCCTCACACAGACAAAGGAAGCCAGACACAAAGCAAGCAAGATGTGACTGCCTCGCTGAAAAAGGTACCAAGCCATGTGGCTAACATAGACAAGAATTATGGGCTAATATAAGTTACAAAAGTTAATAAGAAGCATGAGCTAATACACCCACAAAAAAGGAGCAAGAGTAAGCCAGTCAGTGGTGATGCA
>JAQHUG010000081.1:4462592-4506480 GCA_028555095.1 Dicrostonyx torquatus
CTATTACTCCTTCTTCAGCAGACATCTACCTGTTCTTTGAGACAAAGTCTCCCTCTGGGACCTGAGAGACTGATTAGACTAGGCTACAGTGGACCCCAGATGCCCCTGTCTCTCCCTCTCTATCCCGGAGAGTACACACCCAGCTTCATCCCCTCCCCCACGCAACACCCAGCTTCATCCCCCCCCCCCCCACGCAGCGCTGCGCACGGGTTCTGAGACTCCAAGTCAAGGCCTCAGGCTTAGAAGACAAGATGGAGCTATCGCTACAGCCCAGCCCCTCTTTCGTGTGTTTGCTTGATTGGTTTGTTTTGTTTTTAAGGCCTAACCCAGGCTAGCCTGAAATTTACTGTGCAGCCAACGATGACCTTGAACACTTGGTTCTCCTGCCTCCACCTTCTCCTGGGTGTTGGGATTACCAGGAACCATTACGTAATATTGAGAGGATCAAACAGGGCTTTTGGCGCACTAGGCAGGCACTCAAACAGCCCACTACATTCCCAGCCCTAAAGCCTGCCTTCTTTTTGTTTGTTTGGTTTTGTTTAGTTGGGATTTTATTTTTTATTTTTTTATTTTTTATTTTTTGGACTGTTACACAGGATCTGCTTAACAGCCCTGCTTGTCCTGGAACTCACTCTGTAGACCAGGCTGGCCTCCATAAAGCCTGTCTCTTTAAGAACAGAGTTAGTTCTTAGCTTGGTGCCAGGACAGTGAGGAGGGGAAGACTAGGAGCCAGCCAATTATTTTCCACTAGCTAACCAGACTTTTAAAGGACTCATCAGATCACAGCCATATTACCCTGGGGACATTTTCATTAGAAGAACTGTCCCCACATTCCCTCCTGCCGTTCCCCCACCCACCATCTTAGTTGACTTGCTCTAAGCTTTCCAGAAAAAGAGCTTTTGTTCCCAGGCAGAGGAGCTTCTTGTCCTCCCGCCAGGGCCCAGCTTCCCTGTCCCCTCCCTCTCCCGGGTGAAGTCAGGCCAAGGCTGGGTGAAGAGTTCGCAGGGTGTGGGCGTTCTGCACTGGAACAAGGAGTCCTCTCTCTGTTGTTACACTCTGTGTCATTTCCAGACAGATAGGAAGTAAAAGATAGTAAACATTATTGGGCTCTAGACAGCAGCTGAGAAACGCTGAGGAACCCGCCTTTAGGCTGGGCCCGCCTTTAGGGGGCGGCAGGTAGGAAATGGGAGGTTCAGGTTTACTGGACAAAGCCTGAGTCTGTGAAACCAGGCCCCCCCATCTCCCCACACACCCCCACCCCCACCGTGGCCTGGGACGTGACCCAAGGCAACCCCATTGTTTCGGCTCTCCCAGTCCATGCCAACTGTTGCCTTCCCCTGCCCATACTTTGGCATGCTCCTTTCAGGCCCTAAAACCTACTGTCCCTCAGGAGTTAGAGCGTCCAGGAAAAGACAGTTAAGTAACACATTCGTCGTCCTTCAAAAATAAATTCTCCCCTGCCCCTGTGGAGGCATGGAGTTGGGGGCCACTGGTCTCTAGGATGCAGACATGAAAATCTTCGTCATGAACATCCCTACTTCATCATGAACACCCCCACTTCACTTGCTAGTGGCTTTCTGGGTCTAAGGTAGGAGAGGAAGAGGAAGAAAAACAACTAGGAAATGGGGACACAGGGCTGTCCTCCCTGGGTGCGGAAGATAGTGAGCTCTCTTCCCCAGGAGATCCCTGGGCTCTACAGAACCTTCTATGTGGTTCTCCCCTGGACAGTCCTTTATTTGCTCTTCCATACAGAGCGGGAGTCCGGGACTCCACCTAAAGCCAGCATCCCTCCCAACTCTTTCCTGCTGAGACAGACCCCACTGCTCTTCCAGGAGGCCCTCTAAGAGTCTGAAAAGATACCACAGTGGCCCGCTCATCCATGCTCTGCAGAAAGCCTGTGGGAAACACAGGGCCCCTGGGCCAGTCCCAAGGACGTCCCTCTCCAGGAACAGACCCATGGGAGGCTCTGTGGATCAGGGCTCTGGGACCGCAAAGCCCTCGGGCACAGAGCTTTCAGTACAGCTCTGGCCTTTCCTTTCTTGCTTTTTTGTCGCCGTGCTAAAACGCCACAAGCCGCGCAACTTATAAATGAAAGTCTTAATTTGAGGCTGACGGTTTTATAGTCCATGACCACCATGCTGAGGAGAATGGCGGCAGGCAGACAGGCATAGTGTAGGAACAATATAGTGAGAGGCGACACAACCAATCACAAGGCAGAAAAAGCGAGAGCTACCAGTGAATGACACCAGTCTTTAAAAACCTTGATGTAAACTGGGCGGTGGTGGCGCACTCCCAGAGAGAGAGAGAGAGAGAGAGAGACAGAGACAGAGACAGAGACAGAGACAGAGAGAGTTCGAGGCCAGGCTGATCTACAAGAGCTAGAAGCTAGATCCAGGACAGGCTCAAAAAACTACAGAGAAACCCTGTCTCAAAAAAACAAACAAACAAAACCTTGCGGCCCACCCACTGACGCGTCTTTCCCAACAAGGCCACACCTCCCAATCTCTCTGAAACAGTTTCACTGTCTAGAGACCAGGTGTTCAAACCTACGAACCTATGGAGACCCTTCTCATTCAAACCAGCACAGCTCCCATTCCCCACATGCCTTCGACTATTGTTTTTTGTTTCTTGCGTTTTATTTTGAGCCAGTACTCACTATGCAGTCCTGGCTGGACTGACACTCTCTGTGGAGACCAGGTCGATCCTCAGCTTCCAGAGGTCGGCCTGCCTCTGCCCCTCAAGTTCTGGGAACGCAGCTGGCCACCACACTGCCTTTTCTTTCTTTCGCTTTCTTTTAATTACATTTTTATTTATTTGGGGAGAGATGCACCCGGTGAGCATGTGGAGGTCAGAGGACAGTTTGGAGGCGTCAGTTCTCACCTCCTGTGTCGTAGGTCATCAGGAACAAACGCAGGCCATCATCCCTGGAAGCCGGAATCCTTAGCTGTCTCAATACACGCTCCCCTTTGATGTTGCGGGTGTACCATCTGTGTGTCCGTGTGTATGCAGATGTGTTTGTGCATGAGGGTGCACTCCACCCTCGGGTCTCATCTGAAAGAATAATTTCTACCTTGTTTTTGTTTTCATTTTTGAGTCAGGGTTTCTCTGTGTAGTCCTGACCGTCCTGGAACTCGCTCTGTAGACCAGGCTGGCCTCAAACCTACCTCGTGTTTTGAGACAGTATCAACAGTTAGGTTAAGTTGGTTGGCAAACAAGTCCCGGAGTCTCCACCTCCCCAGGACTGTGATTACAATGCATGCCACCTTGCTTCATTGCTATTATTTATATTCTGGAGAACAAACTCAGGTCTTCCTACTTAATGACTGAGCTGTCTCCCCAGCCCCCACCCTGTGGTTTTGAGACTGGGTCTCTTACTGGCCAGTGAACCCCAGTGATCCACCCCCTCAGAACTGGGATTACAAATACATGCCCCACACCTAGCTTTTCCACGTGGGCTCAGGCAATTGAGTGTGGTTCTCACGCTTGTGTAGAAAGTTCTTTAATGGACTAGGCTATCTCCCCAGCTCTCCTCTTCACTTCCTTGAGAGTTGAGGTCCCCACGTGCTGTGGTGCTGGCCAATGACCAGAATCCTTTTTAGGAAAGAGAGACACATGAGAAGAAAAAAAAAAAACGGACACAGAGGAGAAGGTCATATGCAAGTGGGGACAGAGACGGGAGTCACACAGCCACAAACAGACATCTGGGCTACCAGAAACTCAAAGAGGCAAGGAAGCTTCTGTTTTCCTCATGGGGACTGTGATCCTTCTGAGGGCTTGGCTTCAGAACTCTGGCCTCCAGAATAATAAGATGGTCCATTCTCTGTTGGTTTACCGCTTCTTCTTTGTCCCGCGCGACCGTCTCGCCAGCAAGAACAATGCGGCACACAAGGATCCTTCTGCAGTAAGCTTTAATGCTTCTTGAGAGGGAGAGCATAAGCTTCCAGAGCGGAGACCCCAAACCAGGGAAAGCCATCCCTTATATAGAGGCTATCTAGGACGTGTAGGCTCCTAATTGGCTGCTACCCATCGCACGAGATGACGCCACGGGAGAGGCAGAGCACAATGAATGGAAAATCCCTTCGCATCTGCACAGCAAGCTTGTTTACCACTTGGGAACACAGGATGTCAGCGCCATCTTGTAATGGAGAATAGTGAGTGTGGCTCCTCACACTTCTTCATGGTACTTTGGTCTGATCGCTCCACAAATCCACTCTAGTCATAGGGACGTTGTGGTTTCTTCCTCATTTGCTCTTCAATCACTCCTTCCAGGGGGTGACTACCATGCCATGAGCTACTTGAGAACTCTGGGAGAGGACAGAAAGGGATGGCACATTCCTGCCATGGCTAGCACCAGCTTGTCACTGTGAGCAGTCATCTAGAAGAAGGTCCTCCAAGTCCTAGACAAGCGTTCAGGTGACATTTTCACTGCAGCCTCAGGAGACGTCCTGAGACAGACATTCCCCCAAAGACATTCCCTGGGTCCTGGCTGACAGAACCCATGAGGTAATATAGGATTATGACTGCGTTTAACCTTTGTTACTGTTTGTATTTGAGACAGGGTCTCACTGTAGTTCTGGCTGGCCAGGAACTTGCTGTATAGACTAGGCTGGCCAGGAGCTCACAGAGATCTACCTACCTCTGCTGCCTTCCAAGTGCACGTCTGGCTTTAACTGCAATTAAATCTTGAGGTGATGTGTTAATATATAACCAGTCTGTGACATAGGTACGGAAATGTGACACTGGGACCTCAGCCCAACCTTTATCATCTCTTTTACAGCTCAGAGTCCAGTGCCACTTTCTCCAGGCTGGTTTTCAGCATTGGATGATCCCAGAGCTGCAGTACTCGGTGGCCTGCTTGGTCATTTAATAGTGTGCACCTTCTGAAATATGTACCTCATGGGTTTATGGGACATGCATCCTACAGGTTTATGGGTTTAAAAACTCGGTCATCAAACGCAGAGTGGAAAATGGGGGGAGTTGTGAAATCTTTAGGATGTAGAACCTACCTGGAAGGAAGCGGGTCACTGGGAGATGGGCCATAGAGGTTACAGCTCAGACCTACATCCAGCCAGTCTTTTTTTTTAAAAAAATATATAATTTATTTTTATTTTCTGTGCATTGGTGTTTTGCCTGAATGTCTGTCTGTGTGAGGGTGTCAGAGTTCCTGGAATGGAGTTACAGGCAGTTGTGAGCCACTATGTAATGCTGTTTGTATTTTACTCTTTTGCAGAACCCACCACTCACTCCCAGATAAATACACACAGAGATTTCCTATTGCTCATAAACGCCGTCAGCTTGGCTTGTTTCTTGTCAGCTTTTTGTTTGGTTTGGTTTTGGTTTTGGTTTTTCAAGACAGGCTTTCTCTGAGTAGCCCTGGCTGTCCTGGAACTCGCTCTGCAGACCAGGCTGGTCTTGATCTCAGAGATCCACCTGCTTCTCCCTCCCAAGTGCTGGGATTAAAGGTATATGCTGCCACACATAGTTTCTCCTTAAAAAAAAAAAAAATTAGGTAAGGACAGGCTCCAAAGACAGAGAAACCCTGTCTCAAAAAACAAAACAAGCCGGGCGGTGGTGGCGCACATCTTTAATCCCAGCACTCGGGAGGCAGAGGCAGGCGGATCTTTGTGAGTTTGAGACCAGCCTGGTCTACAAGAGCTAGTTCCAGCGCAGGCTCCAAAGCCACAGAGAAACCCTGTCTCGAAAAACCAAAACCAAAAAAACAAACAAACAAACAAAAAATAGGTGAATGGGCATTTTGTCTGCAAGTCCTACTATGCCGCAAATGTGTGTAATGCCCCTGGAGGCCAGAAATGGGCAAAAAATCCTTGGGATCAGAGTTACAGAAGATTTGAAGCCAACATGTTGGTGCTGAGAACTAATCTCACGACCTGTGGGAGAGCAGTCAGTGCTCACAATGGTTGAGCCATCTCTCTAGCTCCCCTTAAGTTGTTTCTTGTTTGGTATTTGTCAGAACAACCTGAAAAATAACGAATAATATAGATTTCAAAGATGGATGCTGTCTTAGAAGATAGGCAATGTGTTCATAACCAGTCAATCATGGCCATATCTCTGCCAGTAGATAGAGATGCGCAAGAGGATGGCACTGCCTTTTGTGGAGGTGGGAAGAAAAGCACGAAGGCATTCACAGAAGACGCTTATGACCACGTGACTGAGAGAGGCAGGAAGAAAACCCGAGCTGGAACTAGCATCCAGATACCCTACTTCTGATCTTCAAGCTGTACTTCCTTAACTACACAGAGGATGGTTCTTAATACTGGGGTCTCTCCAGACACTTCAAGGCTGCTGGGATACTGCTCTTTGGGTAATGGTTTCTTTATGGAAAAAGATAAGGCTCAAAATACTGAAGTCTTGTTTCTGCTTTGCCAACCTGGCTAAATAACTCCTTTGGAGAGATCTAGAACCAGAAAACCAGCAACTCCTTCCACAGCTCAAGAGCCTCATCTCAAACAGGCTAGCACTCACTGGTACCCAAAGCCTATCTTTCTTGTACCAGGGCAGTGCTTTTCAAGAAGGTTGGATGAGAATCTGTGACCTTCAGAAAGCTGTCAGATGGCTCCTCTCCAGGTAGAACTGCACAAATTGTAGATAAACAAGGCCAACACTTCCAGAATTCCACTCAGCAGTGAGTGACTTCTCTAGCCACCGCAGCACGCCCAAAGCTTAGAGTGCCTGGTGGGCATTTACAGTCCAAGAAAGTGAGGCCTAGGAATGAGGCCCAGGTCACATGGCTAGCAATAATGAGTAAAGGAGCTGGAATCCCAGCCTGGCCTGTGGTGAGATAACCTTTGTGCACTGTGAAGATGTGTCTTTGCCAAGAGGCCTTCTGATTGGCCTAACAAAAAGCTGAATGGCCAATATCTAGGCAGGAGAGGATAGGTGGGACTTCCAGGCAGAGAGAGGAGCGGGGAGGAGTGAGTCTAGGCACTGGCAGAGAATTATCAATATGCAGACTGACCAAGTCAGAGATACAGAATAGAGGAGAGGTTAAAAAAAAAGCCATGTAGATTAATAGAAGCAGCTTAATTTGAGTTATAAGAGCTAGTTGGGGACAAGCTTAAGCTAAAGGGTAAGCTTTCATAATTACTAAGAAGTCTCTGTGTCGGGGCTGGAGAGATGGCTCAGTGGTTAAGAGCATCGCCTGCTCTTCCAAAGGTCCTGAGTTCAATTCCCAGCAACCATATGGTGGCTCACAACCATCTGTAATGAGAGCTGGTGCCCTCTTCTGTCCTACAGACATACACACAGACAGAATACTGTATACATAATAAGTAAATAAATATTTAAAAAAAAAGAAGTCTCTGTGTCGTTATTTGTGGGCTGGTGGTCCTGACAAAAAGTACAACTACACTCTCCCATGTATCCACTTTCACTGCCAAAGAGAACCACTCATCAGCACTCTGGGGAATTCAAACCAGTGTACTGGCTGTCTTTGTAGCCAGGGGCTAGCATCTAGTTCAGACCAGGGCTCCATCTATCTCGTCCCAGACCAATGGCTCCTCCCCAGCTGGGCACAGTCTATTTCCTCCCCCACACAAACACAGATGCCAGGGCTGCTCTTCAGTCAAATCCCCATTCTCCCTGACCTTCCAGAACATTCAGGCACTGCCTGCTCAGTCTGAGGACACACAATCCCTCAGGCAGAGCCTGTTCCTCTGAGCCAGGTGGAGCAGGTGTTTTTCTTCTGAGAAATCATAGACTACATTGCAGAGGGGCCTCCTGCCTTCCATAGCATGGGACTGCCTGCAGCAGTCTCTCCCATTCTCCATAATGGCCCAGCAAGGGAGAAAGGGAGGAGGGAGCAGAATCAAGAAAGGGGAAAGAAAGGATGAAAAGCAAAAAGTATGGGGCCTGAGAAGAGGGAGATGTGGTGGGGAAAGGAAAGAAAAAGAAGGGAAGGGAAGGGAAAAAGAGAGAAAAGAGAAAAGAAGAGAAGAGAAGAGAAGAGAAGAGAAGAGAAGAGAGGGTTAGATATGGGTTAGTTGTTGAAAGTCCTGGCTGGGGCCAGAGAGATGGCTCAGTGGTTAAGAGCACTGGCTGCTCTTCCAGAGGTCCTGAGTTCAATTCCCAGCAATCACATGGTGGCTCACAACCATCTCTAATGAGATCTGGTATCCTCTTCTGGCAGGCAGAACACTGTATACATAATAAATAACTAAATAAATCTTTTAAAAAGAAAGAAAGAAAGAAAGAAAGAAAAGACCCAGGTTCAATTTCCAATGCCCACATGATGGCTCACAACCATCTCCAGCTCCAGTCCCAAGTGATCCAACTCCTTCTGGCCTCTGTGGACACCAAGCAGATATATGCTGCACAGACAAACCATCTACACGAAGTAGTGTTTTTAAAGGGGAGGGGGAAGGAAGGAGAGAGGGGAAAGAAGGAAGGAGGGAAGAAGGGAAAAGAAAAGGGCAGGAGGGAACTCAAGTGTCTGCCACCCCAGCACACAGGAGACTGAAGCATTGCGATCTTGAGTCCTGGGCCAGCCTGAGTCGCATGGTAGAACTCTGACTTCGAACAAAACAAAGAAAATGGAGTCTGACGCCGGCTGCTTGGGTTTGAAGCCTAGCTTCCCCTCCCGGACATAGCTCAAATTCCGCATCAGAAAATTGGGGACATGAATAAGTACCTCCCTGAGCTGTTGGGAACGTGAAATGAGGCGGTGCCTGCAAGAATCCTAGCAAGAGTAAACAGCCTGTTAAATTTTTATTAACGTCGTGATTACCATCACTCTGCCATCATTATACTAGACTCTTCCATAGGACTGGTATTTGAAAATTTAAACAAAACAGGTGTCTAGCTGAAGGCTGACGACAGGGAGATCTGGCTGGGAGACTGTCTTCTGATTTGGGAGTTTCTTTGCCAGCTCCAAGACAGCTCCCCACGTAAGATGATGAGTGTGATTAATTGCAATCAGCTCCTCTTCCCCTTAATGAAGGAAGCTGGATGTCACCCTGAGGCATGTGTAAACTGACACAGTTACCCATTGTGTCCACGTGATGTCGCTATTGATCACACTTGGATTTCTGCAGCCACGCGCCCGTTTATACTGGGTCACTGGAACTTACCACCAGACTCCCAGGTAAAACAGAAATGTTGGCAGGCAGCTGGGGATTCTTCAGCCACATCCTTTGAAACTTGTTTTTACACTACACTGTGTGGGCAGAAGGGTTGGGGGTGGGGAGAAGTGACTTGGTCAAGGTGATTGGGCACAGAACTGGAAGAGCATCTCCTGTCTCCCCAATAAGTGTACCAACCCCATCCTTGTGTAAGAAGACTTGGATTGACGTGGGCGCTTTCTGGATGGGGCCAGGGTGACACAAAGAGCCCCCTGTTTCTTTCCTTGAAGCCTAGCTTTACAGGGTCAAGGCAGGTCTCCTAGCTCCTAGCTGCCTTTTGGATGGACGGTGGGAATGATGAACTCGGTGGCTCATCATGAAACTTGCAATATTTCAGGAAACCTTCCCTTCCCTAAAAAGATTCAGCCTTGATTTGCTCCAGAGGAGTCTGTCCGCTGGCATCCCCAGGCATCACACTCCTGGGAAAGAGAGGACGTTAGGAGCCAATATTCATGTCTATCTCTCCAGGGTGATTGTGGTCACCCAGAGTCGACCTCCTTGAACCAGTGCTTTCTCTACCTGAGAATCTTGGGAAGTTGTACTAAGAGGCAAGAGTGGTCCTTGACAGGCCCCGGCCACATCCCATTGGATGCTCAGGAATCCAGGAGCTCAGAAGAATCAGTTCCCATCCTTCCCTCCCTTCCTTCCAGCCTTCCAGAGGGGACCAGCATGGCTGTGCCCTAAGGCATTGCTTTTCCTCACACAGCATAGAGGGGTAGGCACCAGCAATTACAATTCTGTCACTCTTTATTTTGCCACAATGATGCCAGTTTTCACTTCAGCAGTGGAGAGGGGGTCCCACACCCTACCATGTGTCCCTGGGCCCCAGGTTGGCACCAGCAAAACTACCACAGCGTGGGTCAGGTTCCTAGCCCTCTGAAGCCAGCATCATCTGCATAAACAAACAATAAGGTGGAAAACCCACCTTTTCCTGCTGGGGGTGAAGGGCTTCACAGAGGAGAGAAGGAAGGAGGTGGGGAGGGAGGGAAGAAGGCCTCCAGGTGCCCTCAGGAGGCTACAGCCTTCTCTGCAGCCACTAGTCAGCAGGGGGCTTCTGCAAGCAGCGGGCCCCTCCCTTCAACCCAGTTGTCTAAATGACAGAGGGAGAAAAGGGGAATATTCGAGAGTGCTGTAATGATTGACATATATATGCATTTTTTTTTTTTTTAGAGCAGTTGGGTTGGGGATGAGCACAGAAAAAAGTACAACCCGTCTGGAGTTGATTTATTTTTATTGCTCTTTAAAATCATGCAAATAATTGATATTCATTGAAA
Source organism: Dicrostonyx torquatus (assembly GCA_028555095.1). Taxonomy (NCBI): domain Eukaryota; kingdom Metazoa; phylum Chordata; class Mammalia; order Rodentia; family Cricetidae; genus Dicrostonyx; species Dicrostonyx torquatus. The sequence continues at coordinate 4,473,004 of JAQHUG010000081.1, forward strand.
AAAAACAAGAAATACAGATAAACCAAAAGAAAACAACGAAAATCAGCTGTTAACACCTTGGCAGATATCCGTCTCATAAAGACTCCTTTTGTTTCATTAATAAAATGGCATCTTGCTGTTCTACAGCCTGATAGCCCCCCTTGCTTTTTCTTTCTGTGTGTGCTTGAGGATGCAGTGAGGACAGAGGTCCGCCTCAGATGTCATCCTCAGGAATGCCAGGGACCTTGATTTTTCTGAGGCCAGGTCTCTCACAGGAGCTCACCAATGAAATGAGGCTGGCTGTCAGCAAGCCCCAGGGATCCACCTGTGTCCGGGTCCCGGTATTGGGATTACACATGTACAAGGCCACTCCAGGCCCTTCACGGGAGGGCGGCGTGTCTGCTAGGGAAGAAGCAGGTGTTAGTGTTTGTACAACCAGCACTTTACCACCACCCAGCCTCCGGCCCACATTTTTTGGGGAGGCTGGAGAGATGGCTCAGCAATTAAGAGCATTGACTGCCCTTCCAGAGGACCGGGGTTCAATTCCCAGCACACACATAGCAGCTCCCAACTGTCTGTAACTCCAATTCCAGGGAATCTGGCACCCTCAGACAGACATATGTGCAAGCAAAACACCAATGCACATAAAATAAAAATAAATACATCTATAAAAAGAAAAAGATTATGTTTGGCTTGTTGGTGGTGGCACACACTTTTAATCTCAGTACTCCAGAGGCAGAGGCAGGCAGATCTCTGTGAGTTCGAGGTCAGTCTGGTCTACAGAGCAAGTTTCAGGACAGCCGAAGATACACAGAGAAATCCTGTTTCGAAAACACAAAACAAAACAAAACAATTTATTTTCATTCTATGTGTTTGAGTGTTTTGCTGGCATGTATGTATAGACCTGATGTCCACAAAAAAAAAAAAAAAAAAAAAAACAGAAGAAGGTGTCAGATCCCCTAGAACTGGAGTTCTGGATGGTTGTGAGCCTCCATGTGGGTGCTAAGAACTGAACCCAGGTCCTCTACAGGAGCAGTCGGTGCTCTTAACCACTGAGCCATCTCTCCAGCCCCTAACCTGCTTTTATTTTTGATGGAATAAGATATAGGACATCTTTTCAGGACAACAGACAGATGTACTTTATATCTGTTGACATGATTGGTACCACATGAGCTAGACATGGCGGCTTATGCATGTAGTTCCAGCAACTAGGCAGAAAGGTTGTTTGGATCCAGGAAACCAGGTCACCAGGTCAACATATAAATATATAAATGCCCCTTTTGCTATGGTTTGTTTTGTTTTGTTTTCTGAGATGGGGGTCTTTTTTTTTTTTGGTTTTTCAAGACAGGGTTTCTCTGTGGCTTTGGAGCCTGCGCTGGAAGCTAGCTCTTGTAGACCAGGCTGGTCTCGAACTCACAAAGATCTGCCTGTCTCTGCCTCCCAAGTGCTGGGATTAAAGGCTTTTTCTGAGATGGGGTCTTATGGGGACTGGAGAGATGGCCCAGCCATCTTAGGAGAACTTGTTCAGAGATCCACCTGCTTCTGCCCACCCTACCCCCACGTACCAGGATTAAAGGTGTGGACAACCACACCCTGCTACAGTCTAGAGACTCAGATTTGATTCCCAGAAACCATGTGACAGCCCATAACTGTCTGTAACTCTACATCCAGGGGATGCTATACCTTCTTCAGGTCTCCAAGGGTACCAGGCAGGCACGTAGTACACAGACAAATACACACAGAGGAGCCGGGCGGTGGTAGCGCACGCCTTTAATCCCAGCACTCGGGAGGCAGAGGCAGGCGGATCTCTGTGAGTTCGAGACCAGCCTGGTTTACAAGAGCTAGTTCCAGGACAGGCTCCAAAGCCACAGAGAAACCTGTCTTGAAAAACAAAACAAAACAAAAAAAAAAACCAAATACACACAGAGGAAAAACATCCACACACATTGAAAAATAAAATGTATTCAAATAGCTTTTAGAGGAGATGTGGTCTCAGGTAGCTCAGGCTGGCCTTAAACTCATGTGTAGCTGAGAATAAACTTGACCTGATCCTCCAGCTTCTCCAGTGCCAAGATCACGCGTGTTCACTATCATGCCCTGTTTATGCTTTCCTGAGGATCGAACCCAGAGCATTCATGCATGCTAGGCAAGTAAGCACTCAGGCTGTGGGGACCTGATTGTACTCTCCCTTCATCCATTGGCCTCTTGTACCACACAACACAGAGCTGTTCCAAGATAAAGACACAAGAAGGATACGGACTGGCAGGGTCGGGGGGGAGGGGTGCAGGGCACAGGGCAAAGTCACACTGAAGGGCTAATGCAGGCTTACCTGGAAATCCTACTGGCTGAGGGCTGGCCACAGGAGAGAAATGGTTCCTTATAGTGATAGAGCTCTGGGATCAGATAGCATGCTGGCTTTGTCACCTACCAGCTGGGACAACTGAACAAATGACCCAGCCTCATATTATATGTGTAAAACTAATGAGAGCTACTAATCATGCTGGCATCAGTGTAACGATTCAATGAGAGAATCTGCAGATGATGAAACACATGGACGGTAGCTGCCTCTGGAACCCATGGTGATGGGCTGTGTTACCACCGCTGCGATGCTCCGGCCCCACCCAAGGATCTCCCACTGCCCACCACATCTCCCTCTTCTCAGACCCCAGACTTTTTGCTTTTCATCCTTTCTTTCCCCTTTCTTGATTCTGCTCCCGCCTCCCTTTCTCCCTTGCTGGGCCATTATGGAGAATGGGAGAGACTGCTGCAGGCAGTCCCATGCTATGGAAGGCAGGAGGCCCCTCTGCAATGTAGTCTATGATTTCTCAGAAGAAAAACACCTGCTCCACCTGGCTCAGAGGAACAGGCTCTGCCTGAGGGCTCTTGTGTCCTTAGACTGAGCGGGCAGGCTGAATGCCTGAATGTTCTGGAAGGTCAGGGAGGACAGGGAGGTTTAATTGAATAGCAGCCCTGGCTCCTGTGTTTGGGGGGGGGGGCCTGTGCCCAGCTGGGAGGAGCCACTGGTCTACGACTAGGAGAGGGTTTGATAGCCCCTGGCTACAAAGACAGCTTAGATGCTGGACCAGGCCTGACCCTAGTAGCCAGACCTATTCATGAAGAGAGAGGCTCCACAAGGACTACCCTTGTGCAGGGGGCCGGAGGTGGAGAGCAAGCAAGAGTGAAGCTATAAGTTCTCCAGCAAAGTCACTGCACGGCCCCCATTACCAGCCATCTTGAGCTCAGGATGAGATTTTTCTCATACAGTTTTATCTACTCCCTGGACTGCCTCCAGTGTGTGAGCCACTGACACTCTGAGGTCTTTACAATCGATTTCCTGGAAACGGCCACTCAGTCAGCAATCACATGGGATATATGTGTGCTACTGAGACTTGTATGGCTGAGGGCTGAGGAAACAAGGGAGCCCTAAGCCACCCTTCCACATTATGGCAGTGTCCACCAAGAAGAGTGTACATGCATTTCTGCCCACCAGCTTCACCAGAGGAAGCGATGGCCGAAAAACTATTCACATGCCTGCAGAAAGCCCAGGCAACATGCTCCCTGGGGGACAGTCGGTGTGGTGACAATCAGAGACACCTCAACTGTCCATCAGGCAGGGCTGTCACATTCTGAGAGTGGGTGGTGGCCCCTGGAATCGGGTAGACATGCCATTTACTACAAAAAGCTGGCTCATGCTCCCCGAGGGAGGGCAGAGGCAGAGGAGAAGCTACTGAAGCAGCTGTCAGTGCTACAGCCACACGCGGACTGTTATGCAGAAAGCTAAGAAAAATCAAGCAAGGCTACTTCCCCCGAGAGGAAGTCCAGCGTGGACTGTTCCAAGCAAGCAACTGCAGAGCAATGCGGTCAGCCATTTGTGTAAAACCACCATGAAACAAAGAACTTGACCCTATGTATGTGTGAGCATGTGTATATTCTCTGTGCAAACACCTAGGAAGTCTGGCATGGTACATGCGTGCTTACGGTTATGGCCGGGGACAATGGTGACACTGGTCAGAAACAGGAATGAAAGGAATTGCTTTCCTGTTGCTGGTGTTGTTTCTCATTATTTATTTGCTTATTTATTTTGAAACAGACCTCATTTTGTAGCCTAGGCTGGCCTCAAACTCATGGTGCTCCCCCTGCCTCAGATTCCTGGGTACTAAGATTACAGGTTTGAGCCACCAGCTCACTTTTTTTTTTCTCTGTATTTTTGTTTCCAAAACAAAGAGCCGAGAAAGCTGGAACACTGCCTCTTCTGTTGGTTCTGTTTGTTGCCTGATTGCTTCTTCAGGCTTGCACTTCTGGGAAGACATCTCTCTCGGAAGTCCATTAGCTTCCACTAGGCAAGGTGGAATCACCTATAGGTGAGATGCCTGAATGTCACCCGAATCAATATCAGAAGGCCACTGCCACATTGGAGGGGAACAGTGTTGGACTTCTGCTCCAAGTCCAATAGTGTCTGTGTAGAGGCAGCCCTCACAGAGGGAGAGCACTTCCCTGGGGACCTCCGGGAAGCAATGGTGAGGAACCCAACAAAGCGGGAGTATAATGACTTCAAATTCAGCTGCTTTTTCTGGCCCCCCATTCCCACTGATCCCTAGAAAGGTGGGAAGGGGTAAGAATAGCTTTCTTCCTGCCTCCATGTTGGCAGTCGGCCCATTGCCAGGCCTAAGCCAGAGCCAGCACTCTGGCTTCTGGCTGGAGCCAAACCTGCCTCTAATGGAGTCACAAACAGTCCCCAGTGCTAGGCCAAGACCCCGAAAGTATTTATCTTGCCTAGCACTGCATTCCTTAGCCCGTCTTGCCGTGCTGGGCACAGGGCCTATTGCCCTCCAGGGCTCTCTGTTCTCAAAGAGAGGCCCTCTGGCCTGGAGACTCATGTGGCTGCCAGGACTATGATGGGTCTGGTTTCAATTTCCAGGGAGTCTTTGCTTCCTCTTTCCTTGTTCTAGGGGGAAGAACAGGGACCAGGAACAAAACAAATTGGTCACAGGCCTATCCCACACCAAGAGAGCAGCTAGGTTCTGGGGACATTAGCTCATTCACAACTAATGCCCATGTCGCCCTAAAGACAAGGTCACAAAGAGGAGTGAGATGGCCATGCAGCCTCTACAGAGCTAGTTCTAGGACAGCCAGAGGTACACAGAGAAATCCTGTCTCCAAAAAGCAAAACTAAGTGCATAGCAATAATAATAACAATAATAGTGATAATAATAAGACACTCAGAAATATCGTACTTGTCTCTTAGAACATTTCTCTGTGCCTGTGTCACCTCCCCATCTAGATGTGCTGCCAGCAGAGATAATGATCAATACACGCTGTGGACAGAACAAGAGGAGGGAGGATCTGAAGACCAACTGCTTTCCGAGCGGACACACAAAGGGGCCTCACGCAATGTCTAGTCATAGTACGTGTCCCATAAATTCCAGTAGACGTGGGGCCTGGAGACTATTTGGTTGTCACCAACACTGGCTTATTTCTAGGCCAACGATTCTAGGCAGCAGGGGTGGCCACACCTAGTCTGAACTGTTGAGCCTGGCGACAGTGGCCAGCCTCCCACTACAAGCTCCTTCCTGGCTTCAGTTGCTCATAGCAGCGCCAGCTGCCGGCTTTGGGCTACCCATGGTCTGCTACAATCACATTCGTCTCAGGGATGTCTCTAGAGGAGGGGAGAGGCCACCTCCGGGTACCCTGTGCCCAGAAACTAATCTCTAGCTGAGAGCCGACTGGCTCCTCAGATCCCCAGCAGACTAATAGAGAACAAGGAAGGCTATCTTTGGGGTCCTTTCTGGGCACTAGGGAAGAAACTTCCCCGGCAACGGGATTCATGATCTAAACTGGAGCTTCCTGGAAACCAAAGGGCTGTCACATCAGGGGACTGGAGACCTCTACACCTTTGGTAGCCACTCCACCCTCTTACCTACCTCAGGCCTGAAAATTCAACTCAGTGACTTGCTCTTCCTCCAGGGTCCCCTCTGGCCAAGCTTCCTGGTTGAACAATGACTCAGGGCAGAACTGCTTCTCACACCTACAGGCCAGTACTGGTCCAGGCCATCTCAGGCCACTCTGCCCTCACACACCTGCAGGCTTGCAGTAGAGGTGACATGCCCCAAGCAGGGACAAGGGAAGCTGAAGAAAACACCAGCCGCAAGGGTCTCCAGAGGAACACTGTCTTTCTGCCTTCCTTCAGGCCCTTCCTGCTCCCCTCTCCTCAGGAGTGCTGGCCCTGATTCAGACATGGGGTGAAGTTGCAGTCAACGGGCCAAGGCACATGGCCTTTGCACAATTCTGTGTTCTCAGCAGGTCAGGAATGGAGCCTGAGAGTTTGAATTCCTGCTTTGATACAGGGTCTCATGTAACAGCCCAGGCAGGCCTCCACCTCCTGAATGTTGGGGGAACAAGTATTTGGCACCACACCTGAGCCTGCCTTTCTAAACAAGTTCCCTTTTGCGGTACTCCCCGTTGCCAACACCGGGGCCAGCGCCATCACTGTGTAGGCACAAAGACTGCACTGTGAAATATTAGTCTCTGCCGTGTGTCATTTCTTTGACAAATGTTTCTCTGGATCCCTGAAAAGAATCGAGGAACCCAGCAATATACATTTGTTTTGTTTTGTATTTCAGAGACAAGGTTTCTCTTTGTAACAGACCTGACTGTCCTGGAACTAGCTCTTGTAGACCAGGCTGGCCTTGAACTCACAGAGAGCCGCTGGCATGCGCCACCACCGCCCAGCTTACCACATTTTCCATGACTATGAATTTGTGAAATTTCTGTCAATCCCCCACTCCGTCTGCGGTCTCTTTCATTTACTGATAGCTCCCTGGTGCCTAGCTACATGCCTGGTGCACAGTAGGTCCAACAGATTAGTTGCTGAATTAACGAATAGATGATCTTTATGTGTAAAACTATTCTGAGGCTTTATTGTGTTCTGGAGAGCCAGGCCCAGGGAGAGCAATGGGAGGCCACGGTTCAGTCTCCTTAGGTTAGTTATAGGTGTGTGACCTCAGGTTGCTCCCTAAACTTCTCTGTGTGAGTTTACCTGTAAACTCGGAGTCACATCCATGAATAATCTGAAAGGTTACATAAGAATCAAATGAGCTAATCTGTCTAGACTGCTTATGTTTGTGACTGCCACCCACCGAATACCATCTAAGGTGATGTCATTGTTATCCAAGAGCCCGACAGTGAGTCCCCTCTCAGTTTAATCAGACTCTGTTCAGAAACTAGTTTCTAGAGAATTCCCTTTGGACCTGGGAGGGAAGTCTTAAGTGGCAAGGGAAGTGACCCAAAATTTATACCAGGGGATGGATAGTGGTGGACGATGGGCATCGGGGTGAGGGGCATCTGGGTAGGGTATAAGGTGCCACCGCTCTGGCTTGTGACACCTGAATGGAGCTGGTGCTCCTGGCCAGGCCTCACTACCACCAGCCAAGGCTCAGAGCTGACTCACTGCCAGGCCGGGAGGTGATTAGCATGCAGGGCAGGTACCACGAGGAAAGCTGTCTCCATGCAACCGGCTCTCGATGTGTTTCTCTGATTAATGTGGCAGAGAGAACATTGCAGCTTTTTTTTTCCCCCTGAATGGTCGCCACGTGGAGCCGGAGTCATTAGCATTGCTTCTCCAGCTTGCCATGACCCTGCTGACCACTCTAAGTAGATAAAAAAGACCACGGCTGAGGCAGCTGTGAGGCTCAGGGACCCTACTTGGTGGCTTAGCAGCCACCGGAGTCTTTCATGTAAAAGGTTCCTGGGCAGCCCCACCCTTCCATCCTCTCCCATTCCCATAAAGCATCTCTTAAACTTCTGCTTTAGAATCTGTTGCCTCCTGGGGATGAGAAGGAGGGTGGAACCACTCTGGTCCTCAGGGGTGGGGTCCAGGTGGGGCTCCTGGGAGATATGAGAGTCCTGCTTGAAGGAACAACGGGGTGGAGAAATGGGGTTTGCCTCAGGTAGGAGGCAGGAGTGGGAGTGCACCTGAAGACATGGACCTTATCCTGGGGGCAACAAGTGGCTTGTCATCTGGGGTGGAAGGGCCTCTTAGGGATCCAGCCTGTAAATGGAGAGAACAGTGAGGATGCAGGTGCCAGAATCCAGGGCTAGAATTGGTGGCACTGAGTTCTCTATGCACATTCCTGGACGTGGTCGCTCCCCACCCTGGGAGCACCAAAGGATGGCCAGCTGCCGATGGCAGGAGGACCTCCTCTGCAGGTTTGTCCTGGGCTCTGTGGCACAGGTTGCTACACTATTATAGACTATTGTTTGAGGACCCGCTCTTCCCAGAAAAATGTTCCTGTCCTTTTTCCCATTCCTGATCTCTAGTTGTGGATGGAGGGTCAGACTTCCTTGGAAGAACATGACAGTGAGGACAGCTTTGGATCTCAGGCACCAAGCTCTCGCCAGTCCCAAGTCCCCACCACGGTGCATCTGCCAGCTCCCCCAATCCAGCAATCAGCATCCTGCCTGGGAGCAGGGTCTTCCATCCTGCCCTACAGTCTCTCCTAGCCAGGAAGCAGCTCTCTGAAATCTGCCTGGGCTGGGAAGGGATGAGCAATAGCGCTAATTGTGGAGCCTGCAGGAGAAGCTGGGAGGAGGCAGCAGAGAGAGAAATCATCTTGTGATGCACCAATTACTGATCAGCTGGGATATAATTGTGGGGCTGCCATGCCGGCTGCTGGAGGTACCAGGCCTCCCTCTCATTAATCAACGGTAATCCAGAATTACGACCTTTAATGATCTGCAAAGGCACTTAGGCACACATGCACACATGCTCTCCCATGGACACAAGTAATTGATAATCAACCATGTAATTGGAGGCAATAATTCTGTCCAGGCCAGATGACAGGCTCCACCCTGCCAGCAGAACAGAGCCCAAATCACAGCCAACCCCTGCCACCAGCAGCAGTTTTCGGGGAGGAAGGACAGCCCTTCTCTTCTTTAGCAGGTTTTCTCCAGTGTTCTCAAGGCGGTAAGAGTATGGCAATCAATATTTTGCCTTCTGTTATTATATCTCTATATTATTAAAAATTTGCACATAACTATGTATAGCACAGAAAATTCAAAATACCATCACAAGACTGTACAACTGTAAAGCCTGGAGTTTAGATCCCCAGAACCCACACAGAGGCAGACCTGTAATCCCAGTACTATTGATAAGAGGAAGTGGGGACCGGAGTCACTCTGGAAGCACTGAGGCTCATAGGCCAGCTAGCCTGGTCACAGGGTGCACCCCCACCCCATGTCCACATGCATATGGGGCAGGGGTGTAAATAAACAAACAAGATGGCTATTTCCAAATTGTGGTCAGGCATGGTAGTTTCAGCAAGGCTGTAATTCCAGCATCAGAAGGCAGAGTCAGGCTGATCTCGGAATCCCTAGATATCTGAACTTAATTAAACTGGGTACATAATCCCCCCCCAGTGTCCATCCACATTGTTTCTCCTCAGATTTACTCCAGGGGCATCCGTGGCACCCCAACCTGACCCTACTTTCTCACTGTACAGCTATTTCAAATGGTCCCTCTTGGAGGGAGGGTGATGCTCACAGAACTCAGAGCAAAGTACAAGAACTCTCAAGAGAGTTGCAGGACCTCTGAGGCCCCTTCCGTGCAACTATAGTAAAGAAGTGCTGAGGGGCAAGGATTGCGGAGCTGCTTGCAAGCCTACAGGAGCTTCTAGAGACATGCTTTCCTGAGTCCTTGCCCATGCCAGTGGCGATCCAGCTGCCTGCCATCACCCTTTAAGCGACCCTGACCAATTCCCTCTGCTCACCAAGCTACAGTTGGCCTGAATTATTTCTTTGGTCTGTCTTCAGTGCCACATCTGAGGAGAACAGATGTCTGCCCACATCTCCCCAGGAGAAAGCATGCAACATCTTTATTGTGGGAAGCTGTTGCTTCAGATGCCTCTAGTTCTGACTTGCATAGGAACCATCAGGCCTTTGCTAAAATACAAACTCTGGGTCAGAAGGAGGAGGTGGAAATCTGCCTTCCTCCAGACATCACTCGGTGACAGTGAGAAACGGTGGTTGAGGTATCTGGTCCTTCCTGCATTAGTAAGGTTTCCCACTGTGCAAGTCCTAAGTAAGCCTCTGTAGACTGCAACCTGAGAATGTCCTGTTTATAGAGCTCTTGTTCTGGGACAGGCTGGGTACAGTGTGGGATCTGCCAGCTACATGGGGCAGTCTCCGAGAAACTGGCAACATGACTGGTAGGTTCCTGGTAGGTTCCGAAGAACAAGAGCTGCTCAGGGCAACTCAGGTGATGGGAATGCAGGAAGTCAGGAAACAGCTGTGTTTGCCTTCAAGGAGAAGAGACAAATATGTGTAAAGCCACAGCAAGGCACGGGGGTAAGATGGGTCACTGGGTAGGAAGGCCAGTCAAGACAAAACATGGCATGGGCCTTGTAGGCTTCAGCCAGACTAGGAGTGGGCAGAGGACATTTGAGAGAGGCTGGCAATGATGGTAGTTATGGCCAAAAGCATGTTCTGCTATTTCAGAAACACATGCCGCTCTTGATCTGTTAAGAGGTAAACTCCAAACCAGGCGGTGGTGGCACACACCCTTAATCCCAGTATGCAGGAGGCAAACAAAGGTTGACAGATCTGTGAATTCCAGGCCAGCCTGGTCTACAGAGTGAACACCAGCAGGACAGTTGCAGCTACACAGAGAAACCCTGTCTTGAAAAAAGAAAAAAGAAAGGAAGGAAGGAAGGAAGGAAGGAAGAAAAAGAAGAGAGCAGGCTGAGCAAGCCATGGCGAGCAAGCCAGTAAGCAGCGCCCCTCCATGGCCTCTGCATCCACTCTTGCCTCCAGGTTCTTGTGCCTGAGTTCCTATCTTGACTCCCTTCAATGATGGACTACAATGTGGAAGTGTAAGCCAAATAGAACCCTTTCCTCTTCAAGTCGAATTTTGGTCATGGCGGTTCACCACAGCAATAGAAACCCACAGGCGGAGGGAGACGGGATATTCACTAGGTCGCTCTAGCTGTCTGGGAACTCAATACTATCTTCCGTCTTAAACTTCTAGTATTTGGGGCTGGAGAGATGGCTCAGAGGTTAAGAGCATTGCCTGCTCTTCCAAAGGTCCTGAGTTCAATTCCCAGCAACCACATGGTGGCTCACAACCATCTGTAATGGGGTCTGGTGCCCTCTTCTGGCCTGCAGGCATACACACAGACAGAATATTGTATACATAATAAATAAATAAATATTTAAAAAAAAAAAAACTTCTAGTATTTGAAGTCAGTCTTTCCATGGTAAGAAATGAATCACTCTAGCTCTCATCTCTAGTTTTTTGTTTCCTTTTTAAACAGTTTTTGAAACAAGATCTCTCATGTGGCCAAGCATGGTTCCCAGACTCTGGGTAGCCAAGGATGACCTTGAACTCCTGATCCTCTTGCCCCAGTACACTTGCACTAGGATTACAAGTGTGTGCCACCATACCTGGTTTGTCTAACCGAAGCCTTTGTACATAGTAGGCAGGCTCTACTCTACCAACTGACTCACATCCCCAGGCCCACACCTCTCCATTTTGAGTCCCATAGGGAAGATGAGTGAGTGTTCACATTAGGCCTAGGGCTTCTGGCCTACAGGGATGGTTGAATGAGATCCGAGATCCAAATGCCTCTGTGTGAGGACTCCAACTCTACTTTTTGTTGTTGTGTTGTTACTTTATGTTAATTTATGGTGTGTGATGTATGTGTGAGTACATATATGTACATCATAGTCTGTGTGATGTATTATGAGTTCATACATGTACATCATAGTCTGTGTGATGTGTGTGTGAGTACATACATGTACATCATAGTCTATGTATGATGTATGTATGAGTACATATATGTACATCATAGTCTGTGTGATGTATTATGAGTTCATACATGTACATCATAGTCTGTGTGATGTATTGTGAGTACATATATGTACATCATAGTCTTTGTGATGTATGTATGAGTACATATATGTACATCATAATCTGTGTGATGCATGCGTGAGTACATACATGTACACCATAGTCTGTGTGATGCATGCGTGAGTACATACATGTACACCATAGTCTGTGTGATGTGTGTGTGAGTACATACATGTACACCATATAGTCTGTATGATGTATGTATGAGTACATATATGTATATCATAGTCTGTGTGATGCATGTGTGAGTACATATATGTACATCATAGTCTGTGTGTGAAGATCAGAGGACAACTTGGAGGAAGCAGTTTTCATCTTCCATGGAGGTCACAGAGACCAAACTTAGGTTTTGGGGCTTGTCGATAATCACCTTTATCCACTGAGCCACTTTACCAACCCTGTACCTTGCTCTTACTTAGGCTGAGAATCTCTGATCAACAGCCAAGGAGTACCCAGGTTTGGGGGGAAGTTGAAAAAACAAAACAAAGCATTTTATTCTTCTTTAGATTTATTTTATGTATATGAGTGCTCTATCGACCTTATGCCAGAAGGGATCAGATCCCATTATAGATGGTTGTGAGCCACCATGTAGGCTGAAAATTGAACTCAGGGCTTCGGGAAGAACAGCCATGCTCTTAACCGCCGAGCCATCTCTCCAGCACCAAAACATCTCATTCTTATTTTTGTGTCTATGTGTGAGTATATGCCATGTGTGCACAGGGGCCCAAAGGGGCCAGAAAAGGTTCTTGGAGCTGAAGTGCCAAGTGCTCAGGAGGTAGGGACAGGAAGAACAGAAGTACAGGGTCATCTGTGGCTACATAGGGATCTGAGGCCAGCCTGGGCTACATGAGACGCTGCTCTAAAAAAGAAAAAGAAAACAAAGGAACAAAAGAGAGGGCTTAAGACTGCTTGCTGCTCTTCCAGAGGAGCTGAGTTTGGTTCCCAGCACACACCTCAGGAGGCTCACAAGTCCGTATCCAGGGCATCCACACTATTCTTGCCTCTGCAAGCATCTGCATGCACACATCCATTTAAAATGATAATGAATGAAGTTTTTAAAAAAAAAATCACAGGGGCTGGAGAGATGGCTCAGAGGTTAAGAGCATTGGCTGCTCTTCCAAAGGTCCTGAGTTCAATTCCCAGCAACCACATGGTGGCTCACAACCATCTGTAATGAGGTCTGGTGCCCTCTTCTGGCCTGCAGGCATACACACAGACAGAATATTGTATACGTAATAGATAAATAAATAAATAAATATTTAAAAATAAATTTAAAAAAAATCACTCCAAATGCCTATTGCCAGCTGTATTCTGAGCAGTTTCTGTCCAATGAATGAGCGTCCAGTCTCGTAGTGACTCCAGAACTACCTGACTCCAAAAATTGGATTTTACCTGCCTCCCGCGTTGCATTCCTCTCAAAGTCTAACGCGGCTGAAGCTAGTGGGTGTTCTATGGCTGCTGGTGGATACTCTGCACCTATTTACCCCACCGCAAACGAATAGTGGGACTTTCGCTCCCGGCCAGCAGGGGGCGTGCACGCATCGTGTTCTAGAAACCACCGCCCCATCCCCCCCACCTCCCTAGGATGGGCCAAACTGTATGCCTCCCCTCCGGATGGGGAACCCATTATTTTCAGAGAAGTTTGGTCGAGACAGTAGACCCTGCTCACGGCACTTGAAACCCGTCATCTCACTGAATATCTGAGATACTGAAGTTTGGTCGAGACAGTAGACCCTGCTCACGGCACTTGAAACCCGTCATCTCACTGAATATCTGAGATACTGATATTACAGTATCTTTTTACAGTGATCATGCTCCATACTATTTGTGTCCATTCTATAAGAGCTAGCTGGGCCCTACCCTTGACACCTCCGTCTCCTTTCTTCACCCAGAAGACCTGGACCAGGATCCTGGCCGAGAACCACGATTCTCAGAGGACCGACTCCTGCCTAGTCATGCCCTAGCGGTTCCTGCACATTCTGGGTTTTCACCATCCCCCAAACTTCCCAGGTGTTACCTTGAGCAGGCCTGCCAGGTCCTTGTTGCCGCCAGCCCTGGGGCTCCAGAGGGCACATCCTGCTGGAGTTAGTTCCGGCCACCTGGTACACATTAGGGGTGTGTCCTGGGTGCTGGGGAGATGAAGGACGGCCAGAGAAGTGAAGGGCTTCACGGTCTCATGCTGAGACCTTGCCACCTTGCCCTTTGACTAGGAGACAAAGAAACCTGTCATAAAGGAAGTGGCTTTACCTAAGACTGCTGTACTGCAGAGGCAGAGTCAAGGTTGGTACCAGGCACTCTTGGAAGGCTTTCTTTAGACCTCAGTAGACCCTGTTCTGGAGGGGTGAGGAATTACTTCCTCCTACCTCACACTCCCACCCTGGCCTGTCCTGCCCTGCTTTAAGTCAAATTCCACCACCAGCTCTGAGCCTTTTCCCTGAGTTCGAGGCACTGGCTCCCTGTTGTTACCTTTTTTTGGTTTTGTTTTTCAAGACAGAGTTTCTCTGTGTAGCCCTGGCTGTCCTGGAACTCGCTCTGTAGACAGGCTGGCCTACATAGACCTACTCAAACTCATAGAGATCCCCCTGCCTCTACTTCCCGAGTGCTGGGATTAAAAGCGTGCTCTACCACCAGCCTGCCTGTAATTATCTCTTTGCTTTCCTATTCTCTATTAACTGCCTCATCCCCAACTGAGTTTGGACACCAGAGCTCAAGGAGAGGACTGGCATGCCAAACACCATAATTTGAACAGCCATGCCTCCGTTTCCCCTCTAGTCTAGACCAGAGACTTGGGGCACTGTTTTCCATACTCAAAGGTGACTCTCCCTCCCACTTCTTTTCTGAGGTGAAAGAAGCTTAAATATCCTCGCTGAGGCTCTTTCTACTCGGTCGACTCTGATCTTGCTCTTCGTCGCTATATCACCCCCTAGTGGCTAACAGGAGTGTGGCGTCTCGAATGAAATACTGTTAGCGCTTGGTGGGAAGAATTGCTGTGGGAAACCCACCAGACAGGAATCTGGGACAGACTTCTAAGGTGTCACGCACTTTGTAAAGACAACCTCAGAGCTCCCGTCCTCCAGGTTCCCTCCTGGCTCGTGTATTGGGTGAGCCACCCTCTCCCTAGGGTGATTTGGTTCCCTGGCACCCTCTACAAAGGGCCCATTCCCCATTGCTCTGGCTGTGCACAAGACTGGGAAGACATGGCATGGCCACAGTTGAAGACGCTGAGCTTCCGGATCTGAGAAGTAGAGACTGTGGTCAGCCAGCTAAAGGTCGAGCTGTTTCTGGACACACCAGACCCGGAAGCCGACCTAAGGCCGCAGTGATTTGTGGGAGTCTCTGCTTCTCCTTGTACTGTTAGGTCAATTTCCAAATGGAACCTTCTGCTGGAACAATACCTCACATTCCTCTTCATCCTGTGGCAGGCCTTCCATGCCCCAGTGTGACCAGGGACCACCCAGCTTTGAAAGTGGGGCGCCAGCAATTAGGAAGGCTTGTGCCTGGGATGTTTAACTCTGGCCAGGTTTTTTTTTTTTTTTTGCACAGAAAGGAGACTAAATTTTCTCAGTTTTTCAAGGCAGGGTTTCTCTGTGTAACAGCCCTGGCTGTCCTGGAACTCGTTTTGTAGACCAGGATGGCCTGGAGCTCAGAGATCTGCCTCTCGAGAGCTAGGTTGAGACAGGGTTTTATGTAGCTTAGGCTGGCTTTGAACTCCATGATGATTTTGATCTTCCTGGTGCTCTTGAATCTACCTCCTGAGTACTGGAACTACAGTGTCCCAGCATGCCTGGCTTACACCTTGCTGGGGCTCCATCATGACAGATAAGTTCAGGCAGTGGTTGGAGACAGTTGGTCACAGAGTGTCTGCAGTCAGGAAGAAGCAGAGAACCCAATAAATGCTTCCTAGAAATTAAACCTTCCTAGAAATACTCTCATAGACACACCCAGAGAAACGTTTCCATGGTGATTCTAAATCTATCCAGCTGACATGAATATTAACTATACTAACCAGAGTGACTCTGAGGTGCTGATTAGCAGCGTCTGCCACATAGGTAATTAATGTTATAGCCACGTACAGGCAGGAAACTGAAAACTAAAAAACAGATGGCTTAATGATGCAAAGGCATACCAAGAGGCTGTGTTAGGATTTGAACCGAGAGCCAGGTCTTTCTTTTTGTTTTTGGTTTTTGAGACAGAATTTCTTTGTGTAGCTCTGGTTGTCCTGGACCTCACTTCGAACCAACCAAGAAATCTGCCTTCCTCTGCATCCCCAGTACTAGAATTAAAGGCATGGGCCACCACAGAAGCAACTCTTTCTACTGTATTCTTTTCTTCTTTTTTATAATTTTTGAGTAAAATGTTCCAAAATTTTGCTGACTCAAAGGAGGATATAAATGAGACCTATATCATTTTACTGATAATAAAACTTTTATGTTATAAAAGTTCATATTTATAAACAGCATGTGGTGGTATACACCTGTAAGCCCGGCTAAAGGAGGTAGAAGCAGGAGGATCAGAAGTTCAGTTATCCTCAGCCTTATAGCAAGTTTGAGGCCAGTATGGAACACAGGCGATTCGAAAATAAAAGTTGAAAATTACCACAGCAAGTCAGAAGGTAAGTTTTTTTCTCCAGACAGAGTCTATATAGTCCTGAATGTCCTGGAGCTCATTCTGTAGACCAGGCTGGCCTTGAGCCAAGAGATCTGCCTGCCTCTGCCTCCCAAGTGCTGGGGCTACAAGGGTGTACCACCACTATCCGGTGGTACCTGCCTTTAATCCCAGAATTCAGGAAGCAAAGGCAGGAAGATTTCTGTGAGTGTTGACGCCACCTTGGTCTACAGAGCAAGCTCTAGAAGAGTCAAATACACAGACCCTGTCTCAAAATAAAAATGAGAGAAAGAGAAGGAAAAATTACTTTTGATTCATTTATTTGTGTAGTATGTCTTGAGGGCCTTTTAGGTGGACTAGGCAATAGAATGGCATAGCGCAGCCTTGAACTTCAAAGAGTCCCCAGTGAGGGAGTCTCTTTGTGATGTCCATGGATTGCCACTGAAGCACAAAGCCAGGAAACGCTGGAAATCAGTTTCACCAAAAAAAAGCCAAACAGCTGAGTTTTGAAGGATGTTTAAAAGTCTGCTCAAGGAAGTTAAAGTGGAAAACATTGTTCCAGGCAGAGAGAAGCCATGGAGAGGCAAGGGCATGAAAGTTTACATGGTACGCAAGGAACAAAAAGAGATTTAATATAGTCAGACAGCAGTGAGGTCAGGAGAGGAGGGAAAACAGAAAAGAACTGAAGGCAGCTTCCCAGGAGCCCTGTGTTCCGGGCTAAGGACTTGGTCTTCCTCCTGCAGAGCACCTACCTGGAAGACTGTTAAACAGGCAGGCAGGCATCTGCTGCGGATGGTTTGGGGACCGCTGTAATAAACCCAAGTGAACGGGAGTGGTTAAAGCAGAGAGGAGGGGCTATGGAGGCCAGACACAAATGTGAAAGAACATGGGGGCACCTGCCTGGCTTTGGCACCAGATCCTGCTGTCGCCAGAGCCAGGATGCCTGTGCAGGGTCGTGAGAAGGTGATGTGCAAAGATGACCATGACCTCGGTCGGTCTACCGTGCTAAAGCATCTACCCTCTACCGAGTGCTTACTGTATTCTAGTCCTCTACTAGAGGAAAGCTTGCTTTTATTTATTTTTTTTAATTTAATTCCTACCACAAACTGGTAACAAAGCTTTAGACTATTTATAGGAAATGGCTGATGATATTCAGCACGTTTAACATAGGAAATCCGCTGAGAACACCTGGTGGTGCAGAAGCTTGATAGAAAGCAAATGTCTCGTGAATCAGGACTGAAACCCAGGTCTGTCTGCAGAATTAACGCTGAATTCAGATTTTGCCTACTGCCTACCGGTTGCGTGTTCTGAGATACATTCCTTAGTCATTGAGTCTGTTTTCTTACCTGTAAAATAGAGATGAGTGGTGGCACACGCCTTTAATCCCAGCACTCTGGAGGCAGAGGGAGGCGGATCTCTGTGAGTTCGAGGCCAGCCTGGTGTACAGAGTGAGTTCCAGAACAGCTAGTACTACACGGAGAAACGTTGTCTCAAAAAAACCAGAACAAAACTAAAGAACCTTGGTAGTTGTTGGTTGCTAGTCAGTGGTTAAACTGACAGAGCAGATAAGGAGAAGCTGCCTGGCAGGAGCCAGGTTCATCTTTCCCCTTCTGACGGTTTCTGTCTCTGCCCATGGAGCAGGCTGCATGGTGCATACTCCTTGAAAACAGGACCCCCCCTTTCTTCTGTCTTCAATAAGCCCTGCCACTTTGGCACCTGGTGTGTGCACACACTGATATGTAGCCTTTTGGATTAGGCGACGGGTTTCTGAATTGTGAGTGCCCCAAACTGTGTGTCTGGCCCATTTGCCTCTACGGTGGAGAAGAGGCAGGCTGTCTAAACTCTGTGTTTGTCTTGGGGCTTTAGGATGCTCTTAGGTATTTGTGGCAGCATCAGCCCTTTCGCCTGGCTGGGCGCTCTCCCAGGACCTGGTTGCCCCTCTTGCAGGCACTCTATAAAACATGTCTGGCCCTGGGTCCAGACAGGCTCATAACACTAATGTTGCTTTTCCATTTTCCTGGAAACTTCTATAGCTGCAGCCTGGAAAGCATCCAAAAGTTTCCCCGAACTAAAGATAACAACAACAACAATAAGTTTTTAAACATTTAGAGAGGCGAAGGAAGAGAGACCCTAAGGCAAAAGTCCCTGTTGATTACTGCTCAGCTGAACAGATTCAGTCGGGAGGGACAGAAAAGGGAGGATGTTTCCAGGTCAATTTAAACATTCACGTGGCTTTTTTTAAAAAGACAGTTTCAAAACAGTCGACCTCCCTGGGGCAATTTAAAAAAAAAATCTACCCAGAAGGCAAAAGCTTCCCCTATCCCTCCCTCATCTGGAAAGTTTTCTCAGCAGAGAGCACATTCCTGAGTTCTGGCTCAGGGAAGGACTTTCCCAACCTTCCAGCATTCCGGGCCCTTGCTCACCCTGCTGACCTACCAAGGGTTCTGCTCGCTCCACCCCTAGCAGCTGCATTCCAGCTGTGGCCTTACGAAACTGCCAGGAATCCTAGGGCTGCGAGGTAAGTGAGGAACGCGCCTCCTGACAGCTGAGGGCCCGGCGGAAGTCTAGAAACCCGGAAGCCCTGGAGCTGACGCTGGCTAGCCTCTACCGCCCACAGGCAGGGTGGGCTGTTGACTTAGGGAAAACAGCATTCTAGGAGGTCTTGCAGAGATTATAGGCCGGTGGCCAGCGTGAGTCTCCCCCACCTCGTCCCTAGACCACCTGGCAATGCAAAAAGTGAAATTCAAATATTTCTTTGGGAAGATTCAAAAATATTCCACTTATTCATGAGCTCTAGGATTTTTTTTGTTTGTTCTTTTTAAGATGTATTAACTATGTGTATGTGTCTGTGGGTGGGTAGGTGTGTGTATGTGTATGTGTGTGTGTGAGAGTGCACATGCTGCCAACAGAGGCCAGAGGAGGAAGGCATTCCTTAGACAGCTGTGAGCCATTTGATATGGGTACTAGAACTGAACTCAGGTCTTCTGGGACTGCTGAACCATCTCCCCAGCCCAAGATCTGGGCTTTTTAATTAAGAAGCACAACATTGAGGCTGGAGAGATGGCTGAGCAGCTAAGAGCACACTGGCTGTCCTTCCAGGGGACCTGTGTTCAATTCCCAGCACCCACATGGCAGATCACAACTGTCTGTAACTCCAATTCCAGGGCATCTGACACCTTCACACACACATATATATGCAGGCAAAACACCAATGCACATAAAATAAATACATTTTAAAAATAAATATATTATTCATTTTTTTAAAAAAAGTACATCTTGCACGAAGCAAGTCTTCTGGGGCTGGGGAATGTAACTCCATGGTAGCCTCTCCCAGCATGCCTGAAGCCCTGGGTTCAATCCTCAACACAACAGAATGCAAACAAAAATACAAGTCTGTGCAACAACACAGTAAACAGAACCTTAATTTGGGAATTTGCCCCCTTCGGGACTCCATGGTGCAAATTTGGAATTCAAAGTCTCAAAGGCTGAGGCAGGAACCTGATCTACAGGGGGAAACCCTGACTCAAAACCCAGCAAGATGGTAGGAGTGGTCTTGCGATGTGTTAGAGCACTCAGGAAATGTAAGGTTAATTGAAAGGGAGACTCCAGTGAATGGTGCAGCTTCCTTGGTGGGGTGGGGGTGGGGTTTTGCAGCTGTTTTGGGGTCACCCACACTCATGTAAGTATCTTTTACCCATGCCCTCTAAGTAAGCAAACACACACACACACACACACACACACATACAAACACACACACAGCCTTAATTTGCCAATGGCTCCGGAGGATTACTCCTGGGAGGTGACAATGACTTTGCCAGAGGCAGAAAAGTGAGTGTCTCTTTGTAAATGCCCTGCCCTCCCAAAACTGGCGTCCCTGCCTGTGGGTTCAGGGTTCAGATGAGGAAGGAGGCCTGGGAGGCTCTCTAGAGTCCTTTACATATGTGGATGTTGGCCAGACAGGGGCAGGGGCAGAGATGAGCAAATGGCCTTTTAGGCAGCTGAGGCGCTCAGCTGCTGTCAGCACAATTGTCACCAAGTTCCCCTGGTTGGGGTGGCAGGGCAGGGGATGGTGGAGCCCTGATATTATCATCTGGGGTTGTGGAGTAGATACCGGGTTAATGGAAGTTACTTCTCTACTTGGCTTTAGAATAGTGGCAGTGGCTGGCTGTCTGGCTCCATCCGGGCTGACTATTCTAGATTTCTGAGATCTGTGCCTCCTCCTCCCTGGGACTGACGACCTCCCAGACACACAGCAGCAGTGGGATTGCTTTGGGAGTCCATCCTCATTTACAGCCATAGTACCCTGAATATGTTCATCTTAGCTAGGCTAAGCAAGGTTGGGCCTGGTCAGGATAAGGATGAATGTTTTCATCTTAGCTAAGCAAGGTTGGGCCTGGTCAGGAGGCTCCAAAGTGAGGAGCCTCCTGCAGTCTTCCATCAATTCCAGGGCTTGAACGTGAGTCTGAAGAAGAGGTGGCCTCTGTCCCAGGAGATAATCAGGTCAAACGGTGATATAGTGACCTGTGTCTTCTTATTCCCTCCTGTTGTCGTTCCCACTTCCAAATATGCCCCCCGTTGCCCTCCACTGGTCTAACCAGCCACTTCCTATACCGGTCCCCTCAGAATACAGTCTGCAGGGTTACCCATGCAAGCTGTATTTGCCCCCACCCATGACAGTAACCCCTGAGCCCTTAAGACCCTAGAGGAAAGCACCGGGAAATCGTAAAACATTCTCCCTCCAGAAAACAATGGCTTCCGGGGCCTGTGCCAGACACACTCACAACCCCCGAAATAGTCTCATTGTTCTCTTGTGCAATATCCAGGAATTTGGTGAAACTCATCATTTTTCAGGTTACCGATAATGCAAGTTTGGAAAGTGAAACAGGAAGAACACAGGCTGAGAAAGCTTTTATCCAGCCACAGAGTCTCTCCAGATGCAAGATCAGTTGTTTTTTTTTCCAGCAGTCCTTTGGTGGGGTTAAAATTAGCTGGCAGCATTCTGGTCACATGGCAGACAACAAAACAAAAGGGAATTGTTTCCTCAGACACTCCTGAACTAGTCCCACAGACCTTCCTAATCCATGGATTTCTGGGATCTGGCTCCCCACTACCACCCGGCATAGGCGAAGCCACACCACAGGCTGCCCTGGGGATTGCGCTTGCTGTAGCAGAGTTGAATGCAGACAGTACCAAGGCATTTTGGAATCCTGGTACTTGCCTTCTCTGAGAAGGCACACTGGGACTCCAGATTGCCCTTTACAATTAATTCTTCTCCCAGAAGTCAGCAAATAAGCAAACATCAAGAGGGCTTAGGAAGGACAACACTGAAGGGTGACCATGGTACCCTTTGCCTTTTGGGACAAGTGGCTGTGGCTGTCAGAATGATAACGTGAAATGAACACGCCCAAGCTATAAGTGACAAGGACTTCAGACAGATTCTTTATCTCTGGACCCTGATGACAGGACGTGTCAGGATCTGCCTCCCATTTAAAACTATCACCAGCAGCTACGAGTTAAAAATACAGCCTCTGATTCACGCATAGTCAGGAAACATGGCTGTGCTCAGTACAGAAACACGTCCATCACCTTGGGAAAGGAATCACCGCCACGAATATGCTCTTAGCTTGCCAAAGCTTAGCAGCTGCAAGAGCCAAAAACCCAGCTGCCTGGACCGTCTGGGGAAAGGGGGTTCTGAATCACCTGATTTCTTCTCCAGCTCAGTGTAATTCTAAGCCAGAACCATCTTGAGATGTCTCAAGGGCAGATTGCTCTTTAAAACTATGTTTGAACACCGACCCTTCAATTCTGGATCTGCTAGCAAGGTGAAGCAGATGGCTTTTATTGATTATTTATTTGGAAGGCGGTATTCAGGAATCAGAAAATTCCACTGAGATCAAATACATGACCCTGACCAAAAAAGGAAAAAAAAAAAAAAAAACACAAGGCAAAGGCAATCATGAACAGACACCCAGAGAGTCAAGCTCAAAGGCACTGCAGGTTGAGTTCCATCAAATGGAACAGGTCTAGTCTTTTGCCTGTTGTAGGCTTCCATGATAGTGTACACAGTAGGAAGAAATACCTAGATTGGCCCCACATTCTGTGGCAGTCTTCCCATGCTTCAAAACAAAAAGGTCTTCACTCTTACCTCTACTTGAAACCTCATTATACAGACAGACCCAAGTACACCCCGCCCCTGTGCCTGGATGCCCAGCATGTAAAGTCCTCTTTAATGAATGTACACCACCCGCCCCACCCCCAGGAATAGTCTCAAGGTGTTACAAGTACACAAAGGTCTGAAAGCTGAAGCCCTGGATAAACAGTTCACTGGATATATTTAGCCGAAAATATTGAAAACCACAGAGAAAAATATGTCCCCTTTCTGGGATGTTAATGAAGGTTTCTGTCTAGGAAGCCTTCAGGAAATAGTGAACAAAAAAGAAATACTTCTCACCTCTTCCACCCCAGCGTAAATAAATCACTAACCCTCTTTGGTTTCCATAGGCCTTGGCTGGGGGATTTAATTTTTTTCCCTATTAAACAGGCCACCCGGAGAGTTGGCATTACAGAACTGAAAATATACCAGATCTTGAACACACTGTTTTGTTTCTGTACATTGAATCAGGCTGTGTTTCAAATGGCAGCTTGTGCAAGATTGGGGGTGGGGGCGGCAGCGGTGATTATCCGGGCTAGTGCACCCTCACAAGAAGTCACCTGAAATTGCAGCATAGTTGACAGGTCTGTTGTACCTTGACTCACCCAATGTCTTGTCTCTGACAGGAACCTGTCCTCTATCTTTGTTGCCCAAACTGATGTCATGTTCTAAGGGACTGACCGGATTTGCTAAACTGCTACAAGATGCCTTCAAAATCCCGACTGCCTGCAGTGTGGGGCGGGGACCTGAGAATCAAGGCAAGGACAGGCAACTACTCTCCCTAAGATGGAGGCTGTATGATGTAAGTGGCTGGCTAAAATATCTGGCATGCTGGCAGTTTTAAGTTGCCAGCTAAATATTATTAAAAAGATAGAATACACGCAAACTGTGCAGAATGTAGGGCTGCTGTGTTTACATCCGGGTTTTGATGACTCAAAGCCTTACACTTGGGCTTGCTGAAAAGCTCTATTAAAAACACAGCTTTCGAAAAAGCCTCCGGGGAGCAGAAGGACTCGGGGAGGGGGGGAGAGGGATGATAACACCCCCACCCCAAAGATGCTGTTCTGCTCTATGTTTCTGGCCAAGCATTTAGGACCGGGGAAGTCTTAAGGGGTTAACTTCCTTTCAGTTTGCAAGCCAGAGCCGGTAGGGTTAACCTTTTTCCAGAACATTTATTTCACCACCTCACTGACTAGAAGGAGGAGGGGCTGGCGGGCTGGCGGGCGGGAGAGCCTGCCGCGTTGAGAGGCTGCGGATCACAAGGCCATTCTGATAGCCTCCTGTCCCCATGGCAACTGCAACGGCATTTATCAGTTCCTTCTGCGCACAGGCACCGCAAATCTGCATTGCACATGGCAGGCTTCCAGCATTTCAAATGAAAGAGCACTTTGAACGGCTGCCAAGTTTGGAAGGAGCAGAACTGTCAGGGCTGCTTAAAGCTGGCAGTTTATACTGGGGAGGTTTTCACTTCCCAGAATCCTTCGGGCTTGGCGAGCTGCCAAGTACTTAGCGGAAGCTAAAAAGTAACTCGCTCCCTCCCCTCCTCTTTCTCCCCCTGCTCACGCCCCCCCCCACACCATTCACCGCAGTGCTCTCAAAATTTTCCACATGTCCTGTGTCACCAGTGCAGACTGTACAATGAGAACCAGAACACCGGCTGCCCACGATCGGGCTTTTCTCAATAATGGGGGTTTAGGGTGGGTTCAGACACGGACACCGGGTTCCCGCTGTACCTGCCATAACCCGGTAACCACTGGATGGGTACACATAGTGTATGTGCCGTTTAACCTTTAAAAATAAGTATATTAATAAAAATAAAAAGCAGCTTGAGAAACAGGGACACCCTAAGTACTGGGTGCGGTAGAGAATGGGGCGGGGGTGGGGGTGGGGACGGACGACGCTGGATGGATGGATGGTTTAGAGCTTCACGGGGTTGGGGGAGTCTTGCAAACAGAATGCAAAATGTCCACATCCAGCTTTTCTAAGCCGTGGGGAAGGGGGTTGTTACTGAGAGCTGAACTGTTTCTAGAGCTTTCTTGCATCTCTCAGATGTCATGATGAAAGCACAGAAGCCAGAGATGGGGAGGGAATTGGGACATGGCTTTTCAATGGAAAGTTTACCAGATAACTTTGACCATGCACCACCCAAGAGCACCCGGAGCACCCGGGCTTCTACTGGCAGAAAATGGGAACTGGCACAGTTTTCACTGTGCTAATTTTTTTTCTTTACATGAAAATCTACGCTGAGATCAAGGACTTGGGCTTTATTTCCTGCACAAATAGAACAAAAATTGTCTGCCGCTTAGACGGTTGGATGGAGTTCAGGAAAACTATGTCTGGCATTAATTCCAAAGTGGAGGTTTTGGTTCAAGTGAGGCCCATTAATTTCAGTAAACTGTTTTCACTAGTCCAGACCCTGCTGTGCGAGGACTATTTATTACCTTTTGCTAACCTGCTGTCTGCTGAGTTGCAAAGCAAAAGGGAGGGGGAATCCGGGGTGGAGATATCTCTATCTTGGATCAAATGGGTTTGCACCTTCCCTTAGGGGGTCATGTTTAATAGAGAGTTTTCTATCCCTTGCTTTTCTTTATCAGAGCCTTTAAAAAAAATCCATCTTGCAATGAATTACAGAAAAGCAAATCCAATGGAGAGGAATCTGGTGAGAGCAAATTGCCAGCCATCCCTTCTCCGGCTCAGAAAGGTTCCTCCCAGCCACAGGGATACTTTCTGTGCATATCCCCTCTCCAGGCTGCAGGTCTAGGGCAAAGCCCTGACATGATTCACCCTGATGATTGGATCTAAATCCACCAAGACAGTCAATTTTGGCATTCATTCTCCCTTAGGAATTTTACTGGCCGTCTTAGAAAAGCACATAAATTACTCCCCCTCCCTCTTTTTTCCATGCCTTCTCCTTCATCCCCCCAGCACTCCCCCCAGTCCATCTTGATGTCATTTCAAAGAGGAGGATAAAAAGGAAAAAAAGGGATTTGTCAGGCAGTCCAGTTTGTGAGTGTGTCTTGCCAGACCCTAACACACACACACACACACACACACACACAGAGAGAGAGAGAGAGAGAGAGAGAGAGAGAGAGAGAGAGAGAGAGAGACTCACACCCCAGCTGAGGCTGTTAATAAGAATTAAAAGCAAGTCAGTACTATTAAAACATCAGATATGAGGGGGACTCGGAGAAACAGAGGGGGTGGGTGGGGTGGGGGAGAGGGAGTGGGAATGAAATACAATTCGGCCCTTTAGGCTGAGAAGGAAAGAGGTGTCGGTAGCCCCATTTGGTCAGCTTGTCAAATGTCAAATGTCAAATTCATTGGTCTTTCCTTTTTAACTACCCCCTCTCTCACTGCCCCGCCCCGACAGTCAAGTTTTGTGAGGTTCCCAAGTGTGATTAATCTTTGGCAGAGGCCAGAAACAGGAGTAGGCTTCTTGGCTGCCCGTTCTGATAAACAATCTGTTCTTGGGAAGAGTAGGTGAAGGGGGCTGCGGGAGGTAATCTGCGGGCAAGGGAGTGGGGGTAGGAGTGAGTGGAGGGGGGACCACCGCGAGGCCCGCCTTCCGCAAGTGCCCCTCCTCCCGGACCAGTGGTTTAGGGGTGGGTCAGGTTTCCTGCCCTTAAGAATGTGAGTAGACAGTGGATCCTTTCTTGCTGCCAGTCCCTAATGCCCAGGGCACGTCACTGGGCCACAGAAGGCTCAAAGGAGGGGAGGAGAGTGAAACCCATGCTCCCCACAGTTTCGGACCATCTGCAAAGATACACAACCCCATCCCCCAGCGAGTGTGCGCAGAACCTGCTTGCGAGAAAGGGAAACCGAGGCAGTGTTGTCAGAGAAAGCCGAGTTTGGGGCGGCCGCTGTAGCGCTTATTATAAAGCATAACGGGGGAAAACAGACTCTGGGCAAAACAAAAGGAAGGACTATTTGCTGGGATCGAAACTCCGGAGGCAAGAAAGCAGGCTGTGGATGTTGCAGCGGGAATATTGTGTGAGCAACCAGGCAGAAATCGGCAATATGTAAAAGTGGGAAGGGGTAGCGAGTGGGCGGAAAGGCAAATCAGTGCCTAGAAGGCTGCGCAGACAGGGCTGGGAAAATGTCACCTAGGAGAGCGCAATGGCACCGAATAAAAGATGAATGATGGGCTACCTTTTGGAAAACGAATGTAAAAATAAGAAGAAAAGTGAGAGGTCCGCCTCTTCGCTGAAAAGTAAATCCATTCCTCACTGCTTGCCTTCCAGCCTCAACATACAGGCAGCTCTGGTCTGCCCTGCATCCAAGAAGCCAGGGCCAGGCTCGCTTCCCTTTGGATTTAATTACATGAAAATACTGAATAAAAACTTGTAATTACACCCTTAGTCCCTGCCACTTAGGTCCTGCACACTTCCTGCCTAGTTTTGTTTTCTAAAGAGGAGGTCACTGCCTCTTTCTTTCCAAATTGGTCAAAACAACAAAAAAAGTAAACGCACCAAATAAATCCTTAACAGCTTTGAGTCCTCATGG
Organism: Dicrostonyx torquatus; assembly: GCA_028555095.1. Taxonomy (NCBI): domain Eukaryota; kingdom Metazoa; phylum Chordata; class Mammalia; order Rodentia; family Cricetidae; genus Dicrostonyx; species Dicrostonyx torquatus. Next base: position 4,500,144 of record JAQHUG010000081.1, read on the forward strand.
TCATCCCCGCCCTAACACACACACACACACACACACACACACACACAAACACACCAGGAATTGGGGAGAGGAAATCCTTGTCTGTTTAGGAGAGCCTAGAAGGAAGGACCCAACTGTGCTCAGGCTCCTAGGATGAGAGGCAGTTGTCGCTTTGTCTGTCACTCCAACCCAGAGTTGCTAAGCTGGTCACCCAGAGGACACTTTCCAAGGAAAAGACTGAAGAGTGTGGACAGAGTGGAGCATCAGGTCTAGCTTTCCTCTTTCCCCTGGAAGGGTTCAGTGCTGCAAGCGATCGGGGTCAGGGCTGGCCTCTTTTACAGCTCTCCAGGCTTCGGCCTTACCGACAGGATCTCAGAGGGAGGTTCTGGAGGAAGAACATGATTTAAGATGGACATCTGACGGGTGAGAAACCAAAGCTCAAGAGAAGAAACAGATGGCCTCGGAGTCGGTTATGCTGCTACAGGAGCCTTGAACAAGCACTGCTGCCTCTTACGGCTTCGGGGGCTAATTGCATCAGGAAACTAGGACACCTAGGAGAAAATGGAAGCTTCTCCATTCTGGGCTGAACCCATTCTGGCTTATTTCATCTTTCCACTCCCAACACTGAGACAGAAAGTGCTAAGAATCAGGCCTGATCAGTCCACAGCCATTGTGGAAGTTGAGGTAGGAGGACTACAAGTTCAAAACCTGTTTGGTCTACAGGATGAATTCAAGGCTAGGCTGGACAACTTCTCAGAACCTAGTATAAAAGCAGCAAAGGGGCTAGGCGAAAGAGCACTGTTTAGCATGTACCAGGCCCTAGGTTCTATCCTCAGCTAGGGGCGGGGAGTGTTCTCTAGGTAAATTATTAAATAACTGCGCGGAGGGCAGGGGGCTAATATGCTGAAACCCTGCAGGCCATGGGGCAGCCAAGTTTCAGCACACATAGGTAAGAACAAAGGGGATATAACTTCCAGTTCTAGGAGGCCTTTTCCACAACAAACATCCACGCTCCTTATTTTGCTCCTTTCCCTACATGATTCACTGGACTCTTCAGCCTTTTCTCCTTTTAGTGCTGGGGCTTCAACTCAGGAGTTTACCACTAGGCACGACTTCACCACTCAGCTGTATTCTTCAGTCCCAGATGTGTGCATTTTGCAAATGTCTTGAGGGCAACTGGAGATGCTTCTCCACCCTTTCAGGAGCACTTCAGATTTTCCTCTGTCACCTCTGCCTGGGGCCAGGGCACAGAAAACCAAAGAGGTAAAAGAAAGGTGTTTGGGGATTGCCAGGAAACAGTGGCTACACAGTTTTGGTCAAAGCTCACTAGTGATTGAGTTTTTTAACTCCCAAACAACCGCTGAGGATTTCGAGTCAACTTTGCAGCTACTGAGACAGTTGTGGCATTAACCTGTAAATTCCTGTGGGCGGAGGGTTTTACCTTCTTGTTTCAGTTTCTTAGAAGCATCTGGAACCCCTAAAGGACTAGCAGGCCCTTAAGGTGAAAGTGAATGCCAGTTTTACGGCACATGAAGCATGTTTTTTTTTTTTTTTTTTTTTTTTTTGCTAACTCTGGACCACCTCTGACCCAGCTTTCCTCACCTGCATAAAAGGCTGATGAAAGTAACACCTACCTCACGGGCTTGTGTGAGGCTTGGTGACATAATGTCTGGAAATGCATTTTGGAGCCCTTGACAAATGTCAGTTATTGTTAATAATCTCTTGCGTCTTATTAAACATATTATAATGCGATGTCATCCACATAGACCAATGAAACAGGCAAAGGAAGTGGAGTAATTATTTCAGTTTTACTCAGAACCTGATGTGCAAATGATTTGCTCAAGGTCAGCCAAGTCCAAGGTGAACAGCATAATATAAATTCTCTCTCTCTCTCTCTGTCTCTCTCTCTCTCTCCTGAGTTACAAGTTGAACTACTCACCACAGGCAAGTCAAAATATTTGAAGTCCTGGCCAAGGGACCCATTCAAAGTAAGAAATGATGGCTGCCCTGTACCAACCTGGATCCAGGAATGGCCAGGGTCTGGGAGGAGCTTCCAGCTCTGTGACCACACCTTCTGGCGGCCGAGCAGTAAAGTGCCAGAGGCTGGCTTGTGGAAATCCCCTGACTATTGTAGACTGGAGGGAACCTCCCTTTGAGGCCCAGGCTCACAGATGGAGTGGAGGGTTGGAGATGGTACACCTGTGGTCTTCATAGCCACCGGCCACCTCGACGACGACGTCCCGCCTACTCCAAACCTCCCTTCCACTCTAGCTCCCTTGCTGAGGGCTTGGATATTTGTACGAACTGAATCAATGAATAGCACCCTTGTCTGGCTCTACCATCCCTTCTTTTCCCTCTAGGCCCGTTTCCCTGGACAGCTCATTCCAGGTTTTTTTGTTTTTTATTTTTTTTTTTTTGTTGGGGGATGGAGGAGGAGTAAAATACACACCAGCTATTGCTGAGGGCAGTGCTGGGCTCCCCCATGCCCTGGCACGCTGGCAAGAAGAGAATGCCGGGAGGCAGGAACTAGACACGACTACCCCCAACTCCTGCGCCTTTCTTCTCCTCCCTGGTCTCCGCCCCTCCAGGAAGAAAACAGCCAGAGACCGGATCGTTCTTTCAGCCACTGTGCCAACACCAACCACTATGCCCGCCCTTCCCTTGCCTTTTCCCCAGTTTCGCTCAGAGCACCCGCCTTGCCCATGCGCCCGAGGCTGGGCAGGTCTTGGCGGGCGGTGTAGGTTCAGCTCCCCAGGGCTTCTCAGCGAATCACATTGTTCCTGGGATTTCATGCTCTAGTGGCTCTTGTGTAACCCTATGCCCTGGCCTAACTCAATATTTTTTTAATACCAGGATTAGCCCTTTAGGGAAAGGCAAATACTTCCGCCACAGATCCGACCGGGGAATAAATGTGTAAATCACCCAACAGCCTCCAGCCCCCACAGCCCCTTTACTCGGGTCTGCAAGGCTCAGTAACCGGCCGCACTACTGGGGTTCCTGGTGCTAGGCAATCCCAGACCTCCACAAGGCCAAAAGAGGGCCCAACCCACACGTTTGTTTTCATCTATTCTTAAGCGGCTCCGGCAGGCCAAAGAACAGGGCCCTGCTTACTGTGTGTTACCAAAAAAGGCTTTTCTCTCTGCGGAGCGCTTGGCGGCGCGAGTTGCAGCGGGGTGACGCGAGGTTCAGCCACGGCCTGGAGAGCCAGCAGGCTAAGAGCACCCCTACCCCTCCCCCGTTCCATTTCGATTCCAAACTGTGGGGGCTGTTGAGGGCGGGCAGGAGTCGCAGAGATGCATAAAAGTGCCTAGGATTCTGGCAACCTTCACACCCCTAACACTGGGCAATGTTGCTCATGAAAGGCCAAGTGGAAAGCTGACCTTTTGCTCCAGTTTAGAACAGTGTTCTCTGAAGATGCTATTCGGCTGAGGAGAAAGACAGCTATTAAGATGGGACTTTGTGGAGTTAGGGTTAGCATTTCGTACCTTGTTCTCTTTGCAGCTAGTGCACCTCTGAACACAGCACCAGAGTTCTGTATCTCTTCTCCCCCATTTCTCACCTCCCTGGATCGGTTCTTCCCAAGAGATCACAGTATTGCTGCAGGAGCAGAGGAACAGAGTCTCTCCAAACATTGGAGCTCTCACCTCCCCAACCACTGATGCATCCCTAAACAATGCCATCTGAGACAAGCAGTTAAGAAGCCATGTATCACCTTATTACCAAGAACGACGGTGATTCTTTTTGAGAGGGTATAGAGAGTTGTGATTTTTAAATAAAAGGATTGTGAGACTGTGGACTGTAATGGAATTCTGTTTAAATGTATACTGATGTCCAGCTCACTATTACAGAGATACCCTATTTGCACGCGCACGTGTGTGTGTGTGTGTGTATCTATGTCTTTAAAGTGGAGACAGACAAGGAGATGGTATACTGAATGTAACATTGTGATATGGAACTCAACTTGCTTTCTCTACCTGCCTGGCTGGAGTGTTGTGGCTAAGCTGCTATTTCTAAAATATTTCTAAAGTATTTTTGGTTTTTTTGGTTTTTCAAGACAGAGTTGCTCTGTGTAACAGCCTACTGTCCTGGAACTGGCTCTGTAGACCAGACTGGCCTCGAACTCACAGAGATCTGCCTGCCTCTGCTTCCCTAGCGCTGAGATTAAAAGCATGTGCCACCACCACCCAGCGTATTTTTTATTTAATAAAGAGAAAAATAATGTAAACAAATGGGTCATTCAGTCAAGCCAAAGTCCATTGTCCCAGGCTGGTCAGGATTATTGGGCCCTGTGTTTTGACTCATTCAAGGGGAGCTGTAGCCAGTCCAAGGGTGAGGAAGCACTCCCTGAGAGACTCTGTGCACAAAACTCTGCTCCAAGCCAACTAGTCAGGCAAAGTTTATTATTGGCCTGCAGCACACAGTGAGCTTGCTGTTTTTGCAAAACCAGAAACTGGGTTGCTCTGAGATGAAAGAGAGGCTCCCTATGGGCTCTTCTTCCTCCCTTCTCCTTATCTGTACAAGCTCTACTTTTCTTTTGCATTTGAAACCTAGAACTAAGCATGCTGGGAAATGCTGACTAGCTTCGGGAGAGCAAATGTCAAAATAAAAGTATTTCTTGTTGCTTCAACTGACTGTAACCGTGATCATAAGTAATGATCAGAATGCCTTATGCACTAGAATACTTTCACAGGGAAGCCGGTGACAGTCTCAGTATCATTATTGATACTAGTATCCAACACTGGCAGTTTTCTGGGAATGCACGAAAGTGCCCTCCACACTGTATGGTGCATGTATGCTTCGCTCTGCAGCTGGGATAGCTTCACAGCTTCTCTACGGGGAAGAATTCAGCAGTACAGTCTGGAGGGGGATGCTAGGGGCTCATGATGAAGGTGCATTTGCACAGCACTTTATATACCAGTTGTATATAACAAACAGTGGGGTGCTAATGGAAAATGAGAGCACCCTGTACCATCCCTGGGAGCCTTAGCTTGTGTGCACCACCTTCAAATAAAATTTACTGCATTTAGATACCAGGCCAGCTGCAGCAGCAGCTGTAGACAGTTATTTCAATCTCTTTATTTTCCTGGTCTGTAAAATGGAACAGAATACACTTTGTGAAAAACACTAAGGGTTTAGTAATGTAAATACCGCTTCGTGCTCTGTCTCTACATTATAATGAAAATAATACTAAAGTTGATAAAAAAGGAACCACTTGCCCAGAGCCACTTGGTCACTACGACAAGAAACAAACTAAAATCTTTAACACCCCATCAAGCTGGGGAGATAATTCTATTTTGCAGAAGAAAAAAAAAAACAGATTATATAAATAGAACTGAAGGTTGCAAAGCCAGTAGTAACAGTCAGAAAACTCCAACCCTGTGGGCAGAATCCAGCCCTATCAAAATCACCTCCCCTCCACCAGTCTTCCACAGGGATTATCTTAATTTACATAAGAAAAAAGCAAACTAATAAATAGAACAGGCTGAAATGCTCCAGAGCTAAGACCAACCCTATCTGTTTCTACAATGAGCCATAATGATGAGCAGTGATCTTACAAGGTAGAGGAAGTCATGACCTCCCAGAGTGTACTGGGGCAGTATGGAATTAAATCACAGCACGCACAAGGAACTTTCAAAACTGCCTATGCTTTATTTATTTATGTGTCTAAGGACTGAGTTCCGAGCCTCGGTCATCCTGAACAAACGAACCCTCGCTGAGCTACCGTCCCCAGCTCCAGCGATCAGTATTATTAAAAGCTGCCCCCTTTCATGAAACCCAGAAAAACCACTCACCTGTTTGGCAAATTCTTCACTCCCCATTTCCTGCCCTCAACTATGGCTGTATGCAGTCCGTTGACTCTTTTCCTTAAAGGCCTCAGAGTAGTTCATAGCCAAAATTTTTTACGGAGTTTAGCCAAGGGGAGGGGTGGCTCATTTAGCGCCATCTTCGCAACTCCGATTGATTCCCGGCCCAGTAGCAAAAACAAATCTAAAAGGTAATTTCTGGAAGATTGGAGAAGGGCTAATTCTGCAGGTGTTTGGTGGCAAGGAATAGAACATTACTGGGGGAAGGGAGCTCTCACCGCAGATGAAATAGGTAATACCTTATATGAAATTTAAAGTGAAACTCGTCAAACAGGGCATTTAATTTTACTGCCTGGGGTTTGGTGGGGTGGAAAATGGGAATCGGAAACAACACTCGTGGCCCTTAAACGTTTTTTTACTTTGGAAAGCCAGGCAGGAAAAGGAAAGGTCATCGTCTGTTACATACACATACACCAGCCCAGGACTTACTTGCAGCATTAGCTCGCCGGGCTCAGCTGTGGTACACACACACACACACACACACACACACACAC
>JAQHUG010000081.1:4546766-4597644 GCA_028555095.1 Dicrostonyx torquatus
AAGTTCTTTGTACCTTCATGTGAGTTCCATAAGCCTTCCCACCTCCCTCCTTTAGATCTAGTCTGCAATGTTCCAAAAGGTTCTGAACTCTGAGAAGACATTCAAGATGCACTGCTGGTAGTGCATGCTTTTAATCTCAGCACTCAGGAGGCAGAGGCAAGAGGATTTCTGTAACTTGAGAGCCAGCCTGGTCTACAAACTGAGTTTTAGGCTGGCTACCCAGTAAGACCCCGTCTTACTCACTTTACTTTTGTTGCAAAGACATCATGACCAAAGCAATTTATAGATGCAAGAACTTCATGGGAGCTTAAAGTCTCAGGTGATGAGATTATGGCCATCGTGGTGGGGAGCACGGCAACAGGCAGGTAGCCATGGCGCTGCAACAGCTGGGGGTGAGAGAGCAGGCGTGAGAGGAGGGGCAGGTGGATGGGGGGAACTTATTGGGAATGGCCAGCCTTTTGAAACTGAGAACCCCATCTCTAGATACTTATTTCCTCCAAGACAGTCACACCTCCTAATCCTTCCCAAAGAATTCCACCAAACAGGGACCAGGCACTTAAATATATGAGCCTATGGGGGCTATTCTCATCCAAAACCATTACAGATGTTTCAAAATAGAAAAAAATACATTTCTGATCTTGGGTGGAGCATTTTAGGTTTTGGATTTTCACACAAGCACAGTAAAATATGTGTAACAAAATTTATTTTAAAGGAAGAGTGGGGTAGGGCGTGGTGCCTCACACCTTTAATCCCAGTGTTCAGGATACAGAGGCAGACAGATCTCTGTGAGTCTGATGCCAACAACCTGGTCTACAGAGCAAGTTCCAGGACAAGCAGGGATACCCAGAGAAGCCCTGCCTCGAAAAGCAAAGCAAAGCAAAACAAACAACACCCCCTCCCAAAGAAAAACGAAACAAAACCCAGAGCTTCTGGGACTGGGGTAACTCAGTAGCAGAGCTCTTGTCTACCATGCCCAAGCATGAAAATCCAGAGTTCAGTTCCCAGCACCATAAACACGAAAACAAATAAGCATTGGTTGTGGTCACATCACTACTTCACAAGGGTTTTTCCTTCTCTCTCTTTTTTTTTTTAAGATTTATTTATTATGTGTACAGCATTCCTTCCAATTGTGCCCGCATGCCAGACGGCGGCGCCAGGTCTCATTATAGATGGAGGTGAGCCACCCTGTGGTTGCTGGGAATTGAACTCAGGATCTCTGGAAGAGCAGTCAGTGCTCTTAACCACTGAGCCATCTCTCCAGCCCTTCTTCTTCTTTTTGATAGGGTTTCTCTGTAGCTTTGTAGCCTGGTCTGGAACTCACTCCAAATCACAGTCTCTGCCTCCCGAGAGCTGGGATTAAAGGCATGCACCACCACGCCCGCTGTTTTTTTCTTTCTTAACACCCACCAGAATTGATAACATGGATTTGGGGGGCCTCTCTTTGTTCTTATCTGCTGAATGCCCATTGAGGCACCCTGTATATCTATCTTGAATTTATACCTGCATCCCCAGCTCCCAGTGCAGGCAGGCATTCAGTAATGATTTATGGAAAACTGATGGAGTTAATTTAATCTTCAGGATGAGCCAGCAAGCAGAGATGGTTCCCCCAGCTTTACAGACAAGAAAAGCCAACCTCCAAGAGCCGGGGTTTGCTTGCCATTGCTCTACCAGTAAGTGGTGGGATCCCTCGAGTTAAAACTCAGCCCGGGTTGATGCCGGTGTCCTTGTGCTGCACTTGAGCAGAGGAAATAGTGTTAGTGGTCCCCGAAGGAGTGTCTACATTCTTAGAAAGTAGGGCAGCACAAATATGACGTGGGAAAGGGCACAGAACGGGGCTGGTGTTGCAAAACTATTTCCCCCACGGGCTGACCCCTCAGTTCATTCCTTGTCATTGCCACAGGACAACCTGGCAGACTGGCTCTTTCATGGAACGCGGGAGGATGAGGCTAAGACAGGCGGTGGCCAGCGAAGTGGCTGGGCTCTACCCCACCCATTAGCAGGTGTCACAGTGCCTTCTACAGCGTATGGGACTGACTGCTCTCTTTCTCTCTGGCTTCCCCAGCCTACCTCAGCTCCCCCAGAACATGCACACCAGCTGGGCAGAGCAGCTGCTTTTGCTTCATAGATGGGGAAAGTGAACTCAGAGGGCTTAAGCACTCACCAGAGGGCAAGAGCCTCAGTTTGCCCATCTGTGCCATGGAAGGATTGGATCTGGTGGTGGTACAGGTTTCTGCAACATTTGGATGGCCTCCCCAGCTTAGACTTTCCCAGCCCTGCCAGGCGCTTGTGTGGAGATCGGAGGACAACTTTGTGGAGTCATTTCTTTCCCTTCACGTGGGTTTTGAGAACTAAACTCAGGTTTTCAGGTTTGTTCAGCAAGCCATCCTCACTCACTGAGTCATCTCATCAGCCCATATTGAACTTTTGTTTGTTTGTTTTCGAGACAGGGTTTCTCTGTAGTTTTAGAGCCTGCCCTGGAACTTGCTCTTGTAGACCAGGCTGGTCTCGAACTCACAGAGATCCGCCTGCCTCTGCCTCCCGAGTGCTGGGATTAAAGGCGTACTCCACCACTGCCCGGCTCTTTTTATTTTTTTAGGAACAGGGTTTCCGGGCTGGAGAGATGGCTCAGAGGTTAAGAGCACTGCCTGCTCTTCCAAAGGTTCTGAGTTCAATTCCCAGCAACCACATGGTGGCTCACAACCATCTGTAATGAGGTCTAGTGCCCTCTTCTGGCCTGCAGGCATACACCCAGATAGAATATTGTATACATAATAAATAAATAAATATTTTTTTAAAAAAGGAACAGGGTTTCCCTGAGTAAGCCTGGCTGTTCCAGAACTAGTTCTGTAGACCAGCCTGACCTTGAACTCACAGAGATCCTCCTGCATCTGCCTCCCAAGTTCTGGGATTAAAGGCATGCACTGTGCCACAGCTACCACCATGCCAAATATCAGTTCATACAGTGCTCTGCAAGGAAACTGTCTAAGAGAAAAGCCTGGAAGAATCTGTGTGCCTCCATGTATAGGAGGGTGGGGCTGGCCAGGCTGCACAGCTGCCTTGCTGTCCCTACTGAGCCTACATTTATAGGCAGGTAGGGGAGGGGTCCTCAGGCCCTGGTGGGAGCAATTGGTGGAGTACTGGCTCAACATGTATGACCTCTGGGTTGGACCCCTGGAACTACATAAAAGTGGTACATACAGGCCTGTAAACCCAGCATTCCAGAGGTAAAGACAGAGGAATCAGAAACTCAAGGTCAGATGTACAGCAAGTTTAAGGCCAGCCTGGGACCCCTGAGACCCTGATCTCAAATAAAACAAAACAAAAAAAATGGTTGTGGAATAATCTTTTTGTACACTGTGAAGATGTGTTTTTGCCAAGGCACCTTCTGATTGGCTTAATACATAGCTATATGGTCAATAGCTAGGCAGGAAGTATAGGTGGGACTTCCAGGCACAGAGAGGCAGAGAAGCTAGTCAGATGCAGAACGAGCCAGACACACAGAATGGGATAGAGGTAAAAGTCATGTGATAGAATGTAGATAAATGGGTTCATTGAAGTGGGACAAGCCCAAGCTATAGACCGAGCTTTCATAATTAATAAGAAGTCTCTGTGTTGTTATTTGGGAGCTGGCTGGCGGGATAGAAAAAGACTTGTTACACAAAAAAGGGCCTTTCTCCTCACCAATCTTCTACCCCACTTGCTAAAGCCTGTTGAGAGGGGTTCTGTGAACAGAGTAAAGAGAGGCAATAACCATGTCTGTCTGGTGTTAGGGCTTATCCCTGGAGCTTATCTGGGACCTGTTATCTAAGGGGTGTGATGAAGGTCTGTTTGGCAAGCAAATGGTTGTAAAGACCTGAGAATAGGCAGGAAGCAACCTGCCCAGCGATGCCTGGCCCTGCTTTCTGTCCGACATCTACTAGGGAAGGAGGTATGGCATCTCACAGGGAGAGAGTGGGGAGTGGCAGAGCTGAAAGCAGCCCAGCAGGAGGAAGTTAACCCCAACCTACTTAGTGTTCAATACTTCTCTACTCTACTGTCTGTCCCAGTGCCAGCCTTGAGCAAGGAGGATCCTTGCAAGTGAAGAGACTGCAGGTGATTCCAAAATGCTTCCACATGCCCAGACACACCTGGGGTTGCAGGCAGGATGAAAGCCTGGGATACCGTTTAGCCTGCTGTCCCTGGAGCCAAAACCCTTGGTAAGGGCCTTAAGTAACCCGACTGGAAGGCCTACATACTCCTTAAAGGTGGCTTCAAAAAGCTCTGCCTCCTGCTGAGGACACACAAACAGAGCTTCAGAGAGCTTAAATTCACGCCCGGCCTGTAACCTGCAGGTCCGCAGGTGAGCAAGCACAGATGTGCAGTCTCCCTCACGCATGCACAAGCCCCACCCACTACCTCTGCAGCTCTGCAGCAGTTGTATACCTGCAGCGCTGTAGACCAGGCTGACCTCATCTGTGCACAAATGTTGCCTGAGGTTTTGTTTGTCTGTTTGGTTGGTTCGAGGTGCCATCCATGACGCAGGGGCTTCCTCCACTGCTCTCTGTCTTATTTTTTGAGACAGAATCTCTCAGTGAACCTGGAGCTCATTGACTCAGCTGGCCACAGCAGTCCTAGCTTCACCTCCCTGGTGCTGGGGTTTGTTTGGCAGTTGTTTGCTGCCAAGCTTTGATGTGGATGCTGGGAATAGAACTCAGGTCCTCTGACTTGCATCATACACGCATGACTGACTGAGCCGCCTCCCTAGTTCCCAGTTGACTTTTTAAGACAGGGTCTCATTTTCTGCTGCTTGCTGTCCTTAAACTTGAGGCAATTCTCCTTCTGCTTCCCAGGTGCTGGTTACAGGTACACCTACCAGACCCAGCTGGGTATTGTTGTTGGTTTTTTAACGGGTTAAACTGAGTATGGTGACTAATGCCTGTAATCTCAGCTCTCTGCAGGTGGAAGTGAGTTAGATCCTAACTCACTAAGTTCAAAGTCAGCCTCCGGGACCTGGTGGGTGCCAGGTAAATCTGGACTATATATGCTGGGGACAGAGTGGGTGGGGGGACTGAATAATTTGGTCCTGCTCCTAGATGCTTAGCACAAACAAAAGTGACACACAAACCTTGGGCTATCTATACACTATTATTTGTACACAAGCTTCCTGCCTTGGTGTCTTGCAACTTTATTCCTGAGACTGCAGCAAGAATTTCCAAGTCTCACATCCATCTCTGGCAGTTCTGTGGTCTTCTGCCTGCTGCAGGGTTCATTGGGCAGGATCCCTTCCTAAGGCGGAGCACAACACCCTAAGGACACATTCTTCAGTGGGAAGGGTTCTACACCACATTCCCCCAGAAGCACTCTAGGGCCCCAGAACTTCACAATGATAAGTGCTCCAACCCTTGATATTTTCCTCATGGTGAATGGGGAACATAAACAGAGCTTAAAGAAAGTGTAAATAGTACTTAAGCAAAACATTATCCTCTGTGGAGGGATTGGCTTCCCGTTTCCTGTTTTTCCAGGTGAGATAAAGGGGCGGGGAGTGGGGGGGGGATAGTTTCTGGCCAGCAAAGTGCAAACACAAGAAAGAAAGAAAGAAAGAAAGAAAGAAAGAAAGAAAGAAAGAAAGAAAGAAAGAAAGAGGGAGAAAGGGAGGGAGAGAGGGAGGGGAAGGGAAGAAGGAAGGAAGGAAGGCTGGCAGGCCTGCAGACAGACCCTCTGGCAAGGTTTGCCACTTCAGGTGGTGGTGGGGTGGGTGGTTTAGAAGGAAGAAGGGCAATGCGGGATTATCTGGTTTCTCCTGTGCTGAGGATTGAGTGAGAAAAGCAGGAAGATGCAAAGGGTGACCAGTAGGACACTAAAGCTGAGATCAAGGCTCCCTCTCAAGTGAAATCCTTCTGTTGAGTCTCTGGAAGCCTCTCTGGTTTCCCTAAAGCACATTACACTTTGATCACACCCTTCTCCTAGAAGCCCCAATCTCTACCAGGTCCTCAACTACCACGCCACCTCTGCCGTCCCTTCCATTCTGAGTGAGTTTTCCAGTAGCTTAGTGTCCCACAGACACCTGGGATTCAACTTGTGCTGGAGGAGTCATGGATTTCTCTTTGCAACTCCTCCTGCAGGGAACTCAGGGATCTTCCCATTGTGCAGAACTCAGGGGCCATCCTTGACTTCTTTGTGACAACTTGACTTCCACATCCAAAGCCTCCTGTGCTCCTGAATCTCCCCTGTCCACCCTTTCTTCCCACTGGGCTCCAACTATGCGGCACAGCTGTATCCTGTCACACCTCCGACTCCATGCTGGGCAATTATGGCACTCCAGTTTGAGCCCCTTGGAGTCTTTTCATCGCCTGCAGGATGAAATCCAAATAACACATCCTTCTGAATCTGGTTCCCTCTTGCCTTTGGTAGTCTCCTTGCCTTACCTGTGTGCTCCAGCCAGCCTCATGAAAATGGCCCCACTTACAGGCTGTTCCCTAGACTTGGAACAACTGTCCCTTTCTGTGTCTGGCTAATGACTGACGCCAAGTCACCCATCAGGCTTGGGTCCAGTGCAAGGGGTCTCTCCTGTGAGAAAGCCTCCTTGTGTGTTTCTCTGGTGCTATGCACTGAACTAGAGAACCTTTGTCCTCTGCGCAGGAACTCAGCCTCCAGCCAGAAACAGAAAGTGCTGGAGGAAGCCCAAGAAATCCAGGCTCTTGGAAAGTAAGAGTGAAGAATCAGAAGTTCAAGGTCACTGTGGGCTACCTGAGACACTGTTTTTAAAAATAAAGGGAAGATACACAGATAGCTCAGTTGGCAGAATGCTTACCCAGCATGTAAGTGCAGGAGACCCCGGGTCCCATGTAAACTTGAAGTGGTGGTCACCCCTGTATTTCTAGCACTGGGAAGGTAGGAGAATCAGGAGTTCAAGGTCACTCTTGACTACATCAGTAATTTGAGGTCAGCCCGGGCTACAAGAGACCTTGATTCAAAAAAATCAACAATAATAAAATGTTTGGGTCTGTCTGACTTCCATACTCATACTGTGGCATGTGTAAAACACACAGACACACAGAGTACATGTAAAATATATACACATTTTTTTCCCCCAGAAAGTTAGAGATGGTTCAGTCGTTAAGAGCATTTGTTGCTCTTGTAGAGGACCAAGATTCAGTTGCCAGCGCCCAAAAGGTGGCTGACAACCATCACTAACCCCAGTTCCAGGGAATCTGAGCCCCGTACCCCAACTTCTGGCCTTCAGAGGCACCAGGCACATACTTGGTGAACATACACACATGCAGGAAAAACATTCACCTACATTAAAAACAAATTTTAAAAATCTAAAGACATCATTACGTTAAAAAAGAAATTAACACCTGCTGGGTGGTGGTGGCCCATGCCTTTAATCCCAGCAGAGGGAGGCGGATCTCTGTGAGTTTGAAGCCAGCCTGATCTACAAGAGCTAGGTTCCAGGACAGGCTTCAAAGCCACAGAGAAACCCTGTCCTTAAACAAACAAACAAAAAAATAACACCTGATGATTAAAGAAAATAATGACCAAAATGTGGCTCTTTTGGTTGTGCGCCCCGGAGCTCTGCTGAGCTCTGCTACAGGGAAGCGAGAGACCAGAAAGGGAAAGTTACGGGAAGGTGAGAGGAGTAGGCGAGGTCTTCCGCGGAGGGCGGGGCGAAGCTCAGTCTAACGCTGCCCTTGGGTGGCTCACGTTGCGCTGGGATGGGCGTAGGCGAGTGGGCGGGCATGAGAGGCTGGCGGAAAAGAGAATGACTTCGGTAATTAGTCATATCCCCCCCCCCCTCCGGGTGAGAGTGTTCTGCGGAGGTGGATTGAACAGATTTGCAGAAAGACAAACAGGGGCTAACCGCGGCTGGGGCCACCTCGGGTCTTCAGGTTGGTAGCGGTAGCAGAGCTTTCTATTTTTTTCTATCCCGCCCCACTACCTTCAAGGTTCCGCCAAAGAATGGAAAGTAGGAGGAGAAAGCAACAAGTTTGCTTTCCTGACACCTCCCCCTACCCTCTCTGTGGTCTCTTGAGCCCATGACTTGGGTCAGGGTGGTGTGCTTGCTATTCAGAAGGCTCAACTCAGGGGCTCATACTTAGCCGAGGAAGTTCTTGGGAAATACGGAAAAACCCTGAGACAAGATACCAGGTTAAAAAAAAAAAACCAACTTGTGCCAGGCAGTTAGATATGCCTGGAGGTGGAGGCATGGTCAGAGAGGTTCAAGACTGGAATACATACGGTATTTTGGGCTAACCTAGGCTACAAGAGACCCTATAAGTAAATAGATGATAAAACTGTTTCCCCTTTGATAGATTAAAAACAAAACAACTGTCTTTTCTTCTGCTAATGGAAGAAGGAAGTAATGTACATTAGGTGTGAAGGGGAAGGAAATGATGGTCACCTGCTTCCACTGGACACCCCTGGGGGTGCTGGAGCCTAAAGTTAGGACTAAGTGGCCCTCTGCATCAAAGGCACACTTTGGCCTTCAATATTTTTCCAGAACAGTTAATTTTTTTTACTTTTAAAAACTATGATTTAGAGAAAAGTGTGGTTACCCACCCCTTTAATCAATTCCAGGGCTTAGGAGGCAGAGGCAGGCATATTTCTGTGAGTTTGGGGCTAGCCTGGGCTACACAGTGAGCCCATGTCTCAAAACAACAATCTCAAAAACCATGTTTAACGCTAAAACAGATTTTCCATTTCAGTCTATTAGATGTTTTAGATGCGGTTAACCATACATATATGTACCTATCGGGTACAAATATTCAATATAGCATGTTCCTTTTGACCTGGATGACTACACTTAGGGTCTCCTGGGTTTTGTTTTGTCGTGCTGGGAATGGAACCCAGGGCCTTGCACATGTTAGAAGAGCACTCTACCATTAGACAAACCCTCAGACATTGGTGTTTTGAGACTGAGTCCCCCATTTTGTGGCCTGGTCGGGTTTCAGCTCCTGATAAGCTCCATCAGTATGGGGATGGCAGGCCAGCGCCACTACACTCAGTTTCTGTCCCTTTTTTGTGGTTGTTGTTGCTTGTTTTTGTGTGTGTGTGTGTTGTTTTTTATTTATTTGTTATTTATTTTTAGTTTATTTTATTATTATTTTTTGTTTTTTGAGATAGGGTTTCTCTGTAACTTTGGTGCCTGTCCTGTACTAGCTCTTGTAGACCAGGCTGGCCTCGAACTCAGAGATCCACCTGCCTCTGCCTCCCAAGTGCTGGGATTAAAGGCGTGCGCCACCACCACGCAGCCTCACCGACGAATCTTAGTTTACAGGTAGACACACATACACAACCCAGGGAGTCTCTAGAGACTGAGCTAAAGCAACAGCCCTAGAAGGCGGGATGGTTTGTGGCTGTTGATATCAGATAGGCTCACAGAGTTCAGGAACAGAATATTCAGTTGAAACAACTTGAAAAAGAGTCAATAAACTGGGCATGGTGGTACATGCTTTTAATCCCAGCTCTTGGGAGACAGAGACAGGCAGATCTCTGTGAATTTGAGGCAAGCCTGTTCTAAATAACAAGCTCCAGGACAGCAAGGGCCACTGAAAGAGACCCTGTCTCAAACAAACAAACAAAAAAGGAGGAATCGATAACATTGTAACTGTTAGTCCTGGAGTAGATGGCTCCAGTGACAGCAAATGGTCATGTGGCCCCTGTGTTTATTTCCTTGTTGTCACTGCCAACTCTTGCAAATACCTTTTTTTTTTTTTTCTGCCTTAGTGGCTGTGTGACCAGAATCAATGAGAGGGAGCCTTCTGAGTAGCAGGAGAAAGGAAGGGTGGAGCTGAGGTTTTAGCTGGCTGGCTGGGTGACTGGGTGAGTCATTCACTGAGTGGCTGGCCCCTTTCACCCATGTAAGGACAGGCTGTAGCCACCCACTAACTGCCCAACTGTGTCTGGACAGAAATGGGCATGTCTGCTCTGCAGCGGCCCCACCCATGCTGGGATAACCCTGTGAGTCAGGAAGGCCAGATCTATACTCATTGCTTTGCCTTAGTCTCAGGACTCGAAGAAATGACCGCCGGGCCCACCTGTGAATCCAAGCCCACGCAGACCAGAGTACATACACAGCATGCTGACTAGTCCTGGGTAGGAGTCTGGGAGTAGGAGAGGTTCAAAGTCATGAAACAGGCAGAAGAGCTGGCACAGTGGCTAGTAAGAGCACGGTCTGCACTTCCAGAGGACCCAGGGTTCAATTCCCAGCATCCACATGGCAGCCCACAACTGTCTGCAATTCTGGTTCCAGAGGATCCAACATCCTCACACGGATACAAATGCCGGGAAAACACCAATGCATATTTAGAAAGGAGAAAAAAAGGCCACAAAGCAAAGTCTTCCGTGCTCCCTCCTGGTCTCATTTCTAAGGACCAAGACACACTCCTTACGTTGGTTGGTTCTCTTTTCTGACATGGGTCTTTTGTCCATTAGTTTCCCCAGGGAGAGTTGGGAGTTCAGGGGTGGTGGGAAGATTGATCCTGGTGCCTAAGTCAAGGGAAACACCTAGGAGCACAGGCTGGGTCAGGATTGAGGCACAATGTATGAGCTGTCAAGAACCAGGGTCAGTACTGGGCAGTGGTGGTAGAGGTCTTTAATCTCAGCACAGGAAGAGGAGTGAGGATCTCCGAGTTTGAGCCCTGCAAACTCAGGTTTGAGGTCTACAGAGCAAACTTCAGGAGAGCCAGGGCTTCACAGGGAAACCCTGTCTTGAAAAACAAACAAAAAAAGAACCTAGGTTTATAGCCTCCCTCATTTTGGAGATACAGAAACCCAGCTCAGAGAGGGGTGGTGACTTGTCCAAGGCCACATTGCTCCTTAGCAGTAGACTGGGGACTCCAGCGTTTCAAGCTGTCACTAGCTTCCCCTGCCTGGATCTCTGGTTTGCCTCCCAATTTGTTCCATCTCCAAAGAAGTCATTATCAGTAGCCTAGATGGGAGTGGTGCAGCTACCCAGCTCTTTGCCTTTGACCTACTCATTTTTCAAGGCTGCCAAAGACAGGGCTAAATCAGGTCACCTCTCTTCCCTCTTCCTAATAGCTGTCATGCAAGCAGCTTCTGCCCTGCTCTAAATGCAGGCCATTTCTTCCCAGCCCCAAAGAAAGGCCCTCTGTGCTTTTGTGCTTGGGTGCTATGCCTTATTGCCTGGCTGTCATAAAGTTTGGTGTACCCTGGACTTTCAGAAACGACAGCCATCCTCTACTGTGTAGGTTACACCAGACTCATGGGGAGATGCCATTACTGCAAGGCCTGCGTAGCTAGCCTGTCTAAGATCACTACTGCCAAGTCCAGGGCTAGGAGTTAAAAAAAAACTGGGTCTGGCTGCTCCCAGAGGCTGTACTTGTAGTACCCTAAGGACCTGTGTCTAGTGTTCTGAAGGCAGAGAGCTGTGAAAGCAAGCTAGAGGCAAGAGAGAAGGAAGTCTTGCTACTAATGGCCTCAAGAAACCTCATGATCAGTAGTTCACTAGTGAGTCAAGGTGAAGTCTGAGTGGAGGTTGGTCGGTGTCGTTTCCCTCCCCCTCCCCCAGGGTTTCTCTGTAGCTTTGGAGCCTATCCTGGAACTCTCTTTGTAGACCAGGCTGGCCTTGAACTCACAGAAATCCACTTGTCTCTGACTCCCAAGTGCTGGGATTGAAGGCGTGGGCAGAAGTATTAAGGAAGCACACAGACTCACCAAGTCACACGGGTGACACGCACAGTTTCATTCATCAAGCAGAGCTGACACAGGTGCACAAACACTAACACCATGCGTTACACACTAATAGAAACAAATAGATGGGGCTGTATATAAAGTACACAAAAGACAGACACAGAAGCACACACCCGTGTGCGACTAGACACAAGACTACAACCAGACGCAGACACCCTGGGACAAACACATATCCTGGAGGGAAAGGAAGGAAGCCTCGCAGCGCTGCCTCATTTCCTGGCCTGTCCTCCAAGGCGGAGGGAAAAGCCTTCCCCAGAACTGCTGAGTCAGCAGCGGGTGACAAATGAGCCTAGGGCGTCGAAGCCGGGGCGCGGGCACTTAATACGCGGAGCGCGTGCACGCCCGCGCCAGTCCGGCCCAGCTTGAGGGGGCAGGGAGGCGCGGCGGTCCCCAGCCTGCCCCGGGGAGGCCCAAGGGAGGAAGTGACAGGCTTCGACTTTGTAAACGCGGACTTTGTAGCCCAAGGTCACTCAGCAGGCGCCGCCAGCCAGCTTCCTGCTGGGAGGTGGGCTGGGCTCTGGCTAGCGCTGGGTTATTGCCTGGGCTGAAGGGAAAGGCTAGAACAGGTGAGGGAGGAGGCAGGCGGCATCCGCTCCTGTGTGGGGCAATTGTCAACAGTAGACCTTAATTATTAGGTGCTTGGGGCAGGGATGACCTGGAAGGCTTCCCATCCGAGTATAGGTGGGGTTTGGGAAGCCTTGGGATCCTTCCTAAAGTCTGCCATCCTGGAAAGGGAGGACCAAGGCACGTGGCAGCATGCCCCCTCATTTATTCTTCCTGGAGCAGCTAGCAAGGCCTTTTTGGAACATCAATCATGTCATTTCCTCTACCCCTGCGCTTGGAATAAATTCAGCAGCTCCTTGTGGTTAGCTGCCATCACGACCTGAAAGGCAGTCTTATAGACTGGCAGGCACCAGGGCATGGCATATGAACCATGTCTGTCTCAGCACCAAGCCTTACCTCTGCTCCCGCCAACACATTTGCCTTGGCTTCCTGGTCTCTTTCTGCCTGGGATCAGGGGCATTTCCTCCTTCCTCCCACCATTTACCGAAAGAGGTCCTGATTATAAGCCATTGTCCACCACTGACACACAACTATTTATCTATTTATTTATTTAAGATAGGTCTGAGTGTGGTCTAGAACTTGCCATGTAGTTCAGGCTGGCTTGGAACTAAGGATTCTCTTCTCTGAGGGCTGGGGTTACAGATGTAGGCCTTTATTTTCCAGGCCACTCCTTGGATTTTTACTTTTATTTGTTTCTCTTTTGTAAATCTGTCTGTCTCCTTCAATAAAACGTCTTCTTGATAGAGACGACTTTTGTTGTTTCGTTTGGCTGTACCGTGTGCCCATCACTTGGGTTTTGCCTGGGACAAAGTGGGTACCAGCCACTTTAAATATATTTATAGGGGAGAAGAACAGCCTGTAAGGGAACACAGACCTTGAGACCACAGAGGTAAAAAGATGGCCCGGGTATATGTGGAGGACGGGTTGTGGCATGGGGGCACACGTCTCTAGGGTACCGGCAACACCAGGAAAAGAGCTCCAGACCTAATGAAAATATATCATGCTGTTATTTGTGAAGGACACAAACCTAGGTGTGGTTAACTTGAGAAACTGAGATAGGACGATTGCCATGCATTAGGGGCTAGCCTGGACTACAGAGGCTCAACAAACAAAAGGGAGAAGGGAGAACACGCCTCTCTGGCAGGCTATTGGTGCTCTTCGGGGGGCATTTTCTTTGGTCGCTCCCCCCAGCACTCAACTGGGCTTTGACACGGAATCCAGCAAAGGCCTTGGTAACTGCTGAGACAGTGGGTGTTCTCTATCTGCTATGCTTCCACTCCAAGGATGCCAGCCAGGCATGCCTCAGTTTCCCTCTTGGTGCACAGAGAGGGCTCTGCTGTTCAAGGTGGAGCTCCTGGGGAATTTAGCCAGACAGAAAACATGAAGTATTTTCATCTTGGCTCTTGGGCTTCCCTGGACTCTGAGCCCAGAGGCTTTTGTTTCTTAATTCCTTCTTTTGTGGGGCTTCAGTGAGATAATTACCAGGATGGTGCTTTGAAACTCATCCCTGGCTGGAGGAATGGGAAGGTGGATCTTTTGTGTCTGTGCTGAAATTTGGTCTTGTGGACATAGAGCTCCCAGGCTATGTATTTCCCTTTCTCCTCAAACCCAGCAGGCCTCCAGGAAACATTTTTTTCTGATGCTCACCTTCCTCACTGAATTGTGGTAGCAGATCCTGCTGCAGTGAGGAACAGTGAAGGAGGCCCTGGGGAAGAAGCAGCCCCCTGGGGGAACACACACTTCTTAGAGAGGAAGCAACTCACACTTCCAGCCCTGGCCTCCCAGCTGTGTTCCCAGCTTCCTAGGTCTGCGGCCAGAGCTCCTTCCTCCACAGCCTTGGGCAGAGCAGGCTGATTGGATACTGAGAGGGTGGCCTAAGGCCACTGCTCACAAGCTCTGTCCTGACTCAGTCTCTCCATGGGGGTAACAGCAAGCAAGGGCCAAGTGCCTGGCAGCTAGCGATGTTCCCTCATGGGTCACAATGCTGTCTCCACCAAAACATCCCTCTGGGGGACTAGAGCAGGGTTTTCCAGTATCACTACAGACTCCTAGGTGGTGGCAACTGGAGAGAAGTGAAAGAAAAGAGAAAGGCAGAAGTAAACCCTGTCAACATCCAGCTCTACCTACACCGGGCTGGCTGCCAGGTGTTAGCCAAGCTGATAAATTGGGGTGGTGGTAGGGGCTCAGAGTCGTGAAGAGAGTGGCCAGACTTCACTGGGCTTTGATTATTGATGGTTAGGGTTTTTTTGTTTGTTTTTAAAGAGCTCTACCTGCCTGTGCCTCCCTGAGTGTTGGGATTAAAGGTGTGTGCCACCCCTGCCCGGCAATGTTTAGTTTTTACAATCTAACATGAGGGTCACTCGTGCAGCCTAAGCTGGCCTCCAACTCATGGCAGGCATCCTGCCTCAGTCTCCTGAGTCCTAAAATGTAGGTGTGAACCAACCACCATGATTAGCATCATTTTTTTTTTTTTAGTGAGCAATTATTTCTTCTTGTAATTATTACTTTTTTGTTTTTGTTTTGTTTTGCTCTTTGAGACAGGGTTTGTGTAGCCCTGGCTGTCCTGGCACTTGACTCTGTAAAACAGGCTGGCCTCGAACTCAGAGATCCACCTACTTCTGCCTTCTGAGTATTGGGATTAAAGGTGTGTACCACCACTACTTTGGTGTATACTACCACTATTATTATTATTTTTTTTGTTTAGTTTTGTTTTTCGAGACAGGGTTTCTCTGTAGCTTTGGAGCCTGTCCTGGAACTAGCTCTTGTAGACCAGGCTGGTCTCGAACTCACAAAGATCCGCCTGCCTCTGCCTCCCGAGTGCTGGGATTAAAGGCGTGCGCCACCACCGCCAGACTATTTTTTTTTTTTTTTTAGTACCTGACTTTCTGGGGTCACCCGTCACCCCAGCCCCTGGCCTGGGAGTTACCTTAGTCCAGACTCCACCTCCGGAAAAGCCTGCCCAGCACTGACCCCTCCCCAGGGAGGGTCAGGACCACTCCCACAGGCTATTTAGGCTGCTGCCCAGTAGAGAAACACATGGTCTTTGGGTTTTGCATGGTTCCCCCCTCCCCCAGTCTCTCTCTCTTTTCCTTGCCAGGCTCTGCAGTAAACATAGGCATCTTTTATTCGGTCTTATTTGGTCTGATTGGAATTATTTGTGTCATCTTAAGAATATTCCTAACAAGCCAGGCGGTGGTGGCGCACACCTTTAATCCCAGCACTCGGGAGGCAGAGGCAGGTGGATCTTTGTGAGTTTGAGACCAGCCTGGTCTGCAAGAGCTAGTTCCAGCGCAGGCTCCAAAGCCACAGAGAAACCCTGGCTTGAAAAACCAAAATATATATATATATAAATATATAACAGTACCACCTTGAAGCAGGCCCTGGTGCAGACATAGTTCAGACAAAGACATTCAAGCTGGGGCTAGAGGGGCTAGAGAGATGATGGATCAATGGTAAAGAGTGCATCCTGCTCTTATTGAGGGCAGTCACCTACATCAGTCAGCTCACGACTGCCTGTAACTCCAGCTTCAAGGTATCCCAAGACACTGTGGAATATAATCATACATGCACAGATGAGCACACACATGCATAATTAAAAGTAATAAATCGGGCTGGTAAAGCTTAGTGGTTAAGAACATGTACTGCTCGTGCAGAGAACCTGGGTTCAGCTCTCAGCACCCACATGACAGCTCACCAGTGCCTGTAAGCCCACTTCTGGGGAATCCAGTTTCCTCTTCTGGCCCCAAGGGCTCCTGCAGGCATGTGGTATTACATATGAATTCAAGCAGGCAAATACACATGCACAAATATATTTTTAAATCCCTGTCCTCTCGGAGCTTCCATTATAGGAAATAAAAGACAGTCAAAACCCAAAATATATGAGATAGTTTATCAGATAGTGATAAACCCTATTTAGGAAATAAATCAGGGAAAGAAGGTAGAGGTGCTCAGAGCAAGAACAGCTGAGTATTGACAGGGAAAACCTATCACAGAATTACTGATCAGGGTTGACCAGATGGCTCCGTGGTTCAAGGAACTTTCTGACAACTGGGCAACCTGAGTTGGATTCTCTGGGACCCACATGTTGTCCTTTGACCTCCATACATAGATATTGGTTTATATACATGCAAATGAATAAGCTAATAAGTTTGATTGTAAGAAAAAAAAAACAAAAACAAAACCCCAAAACACAAACATTGGTCTGCCCCAAGATCTGTAGGTTGATGACTGCCGGGTGATGAAGCCGGGTGACAAGAGTGAGCAACACAAGGTTCAGAAGACTGGGAAGAAATGGAAATACTAGAATCTGAGCTCAGATTGCCTGAGATTGTAAAGAGAGAGAGAGAGGAAAAAGGAAATAAGAGGGCGGATGGCGAGCTTTGCAATGGTGGCCATCTGTTTTCCGAGCTGAAAACCAGGGCACGCTCTGAAAGGATTTTCCTGTTGCTCCAATTGAGAGCTGCCGTCTGGGAGAGGCAGTTTGGATGTTTGCCTGAAGGGTGGTATTTTTGAGACATTCCAGTGGCTTGTGGGGCCCATGAGACAGTCCAAGGGTAGGGCATTGCCATGGGAACCTCAGCCTGGCCACTGGGCCAGAATCCTGCTTGCAGGGCAGCGTGGCCAAGATGCTTCAAAACTAGACACCAAGGTCACAAAGATAAGCCTGAGCCACAGAACAGCCTAAATGCAGGATGGGGAAGGGAAGGAAGTTGGGTGTGGACCATATCAGCCCATGTTTTGGGCCAATCAAGAAAAGTGGTTTTGGTGAACTACAGGAAGTGTCCGGTCGATCTGGTCCATTGTCCCCATCCAACCCAAAACAGGGATGCAGCAATGTGAGGAGACAGTCAGACTTTCTCATAAGCTGAATATGGACTTGAGTTTCCCTCTGTAGCATTATGCTCCTCTGCCTTCCTAAGCCCTGCAGAGACCACCTGATTGCTGGTTCAACAATGTGGTGGGGCTAAAGTGGCTCCCTCTCTGGTTATGCCTGGAGCTGAGGCAGGAACCGGTTTCTTTCTGCTTGGCAACTCTGTAAAGAGGAAGGCTATTGGCTGTTTCCGTCTACCTTGTAGGAGACCGTGGGCATGCCAGGATGGAGGACTGGGCAGAATGGAAAGAATCCCAGGGCTTGGGAAACACATGACCCAGTCACCCAGAGCAGTTGCAGGTTCCCAGCCAAACCCTGCTTGTGGGTTGGGGCTTTGTCAGCAACAAAAGAACAATACCCTTCCCAAAAAGCCAGGCACCATGAAAGTGCAAGCCCTCCCTCTCCTCCAGTTGGCAAGGCTGTACATCAAATTGGTCCAGGTCCTCCAAGCCTCACACATTGCTCTCTGTTCATGTGAGCTGTCAGGTGCCTTCAGGGCATCAAGCCTCCTGCCTGGTGCCACCTTCCTGGTGAATTTAGCATTGCCCTGAAGTTCATTTTAAAAATATTGTTTTTAAAGAAAGAGGAGCTGGGAATGGTGGTAGAGTACTTACCTAGCATGCCGGAAGCCCTTGGCTTCTGTGCCCAACACGGTATACCACCACTGTGGTGACATGTCTGTAGTCCCAGCGTTCATCTTAAACTACATGCCAAATTTGAGGCTGAGAAACATGAAACCCTATCAAAAAAAATTAAATCTTTTTTAAAAAGAGAAAGCTAAGCCGGGCGGTGGTGGCGCACGCCTTTAACCCCAGCACTCGAGAGGCAGAGGCAGGTGGATCTCTGTGAGTTTGAGACCAGCCTAGTCTACAAGAGCTAGTTCCAGGACAGGCTCCAAAGCTACAGAGAAACCCTGTCTTGAACACCCCCCCCCAAAAAAAAACAAAAAAAAAACAAAGAGAAAGCTAGAAGAATCAACGCTTGCCTCCCTCCCTCAACTCTCTGACTTCCATGGTCTGAATTTTCTCCCGCAGGCCTTGGCAAAGGCAGAGCCAAGGAGAGCCGAACTCTAGCCCAGCTTTTACCAATAATTCTTAAACTTCCTCTCTGGGCCTTCATTTGTAAATAGAGGGGTTCAGACTAGACTGCTTCTCAGGTCTAATCTTGACCTCTAAACGATTGTGTTCATTGATCTTTTCTGCTGCTTCATTCATACACAGCACTTCCACTTTCTGACATAGTATTTTTTTTTAAGATGTGTTTGTTTACTGTCTATCTTACTTCACTTTGGTTCCTTGCTCCCTGAGGGCAGGAGATTTTGCTTGTTTTAGTCACTGTGAAATTCTTGCCATCTGCAAAAAAAAAAAAAAAAAAAAAGACACCCGTTTGTGTCTGTGTGTCTGTGTTCTGGGAGGAAGTAGAGATTGCACACTTAAAGGGGACGTCAATGAACGCCTCCTTCCGAGCTGTGTGTTAGGTGAGAACTCAGCTCCCAGCGGGGAAGTTTTTAGGGCTCCGCCCCTGAGGGTCAGACGGGCCTTCCCAGAAGGTTGCTTGGCTAGAAAGCAGCCACGCCCACCTGGCCCGGCTGTAAACCCTTTCAGACCTCCTTTTCCTTCAGCCTTTGCAGTCTGCTGGAAGCCAAAAGGGAGGGACTGGGATCTGCAGAGGGGGCTCACTTAGCCCAGCACTTGATAAATGAATCTGCAGGGTGTACACTGCTCATCAGCATGGCCTCTGCAGGTGTAGAAAGCTAAGACTGTGGCGCCAGGGTGCACTACATGACCGGACAGGGTGTTGGGAACCTTCTTCTCTCTCCCTGGAGCAGCTCTCTAACTCTGTCTAGATCCAATTTGAGGCAGCAAGTCTGGTGTGTAAAATTACTGTGAAGACCGAAATAGAGCAAGACTGAAGGGGGTGGGAGGTAGGGGAGTGAAATGGGAGGGGGAGTCAGGGTCTAGTTCGTGAGAACTACACGGAGCTACCAACCCTCAGTGGGATGACCTTGAAGTTTAGGATCTGAATTCCGACTCCGTAGTTCCTTTGCTGGGCAATCTTGGGCCTGCTTCTTGACATCTCTGGTCCTCTGTTTCATCCTCTATAAAAATGGGGGTGGGGACCGAGGGGATGTCGACGTTCTGTGAGGATTTAAGGAGCATCTGTGCACCAGGCTTAGCACAGACCCCGGACACACCGGGAATGCTCTGTTATTATAATTAGAGACCAGAGGCCACCCCCTTCCCTATTCTCACTCCTCAGGGATCTCCACCCCCTCTCCAGTTCCATTTAATTCGGAGTGTTTTAGGTCATTCTATGGCTGGCCGTCTGCCAAGCCTCTGACAAAGACGGGAGTTCCTGCTCATTCATCCTAATGCAAGTTCCTGCGTTTATGATAATAGGGGAAATGCATGAAAGGGCTCACTGCCTGTGGAGGGGAAATCGGCTTAGAATTGAAAACCGAGCCCTTCCTAGGCTCAGATCTCCCCTCCCAGTGCTTTGGCTGGACCGACAGAAGGGAGGGTAGCTGGGAGGAGCCGCGAGGGAAAGAGGGAGGGGAGGCAGAACTCACTGAAGGGGGCCGAAGGGCAGGGAGGGGACCCGAGGGGTGGGGGGGAGAGGCCCCGGTTCGCCCGGTGAATGGGTTTCTGGGTGGCTGAGGAAGCCTGCCAAAAAGGCGGAGTGAAAAGGCCAGACCCTGTGAGGCGCTGCACTAGCGGTTTCCATGGCGACTCCAGCTGCCTCTGGGCCTCGGTGCTGGCTGGCTCCGTGGTGGGGCCTCGTCTGCCACCACTTGGTTACTCAGCTTAAAAAAAGAGGCAAAGAAAATCTGAAGGGTTGTCTAGACCCAGTCAGTGCCATGTGCTCGGGCCACACGGACGGGCGTGGGGGTGGCGTGGAATCTTGATACCGGTGGACTCAAGTGTATCTGGTCTAGAAGGGAGCTAGGGCTGCTAGAGGAGGGGCGTGACGTGTGTGTGTGTGTGTGTGTGTGTGTGTGTGTGTGTGTGTGTGTGTGTGTAGGTCAGAGACTTCAGATCCCCTGGAGCTTGGGTTCTCTGGAAGAGCAGTTGAGGTAGTTATCTCACTGGCCTCAGCAGGTAGATATTTAACATAGAGAAACCATTAGGGAGGTTGGGGAGATGGCTCAGTGGGTAAAGGCACCTACCCAGGGCTGAGGACCTGAGTTGAATCTTAAGGACCCATCTGGTTGGTGGAACTGGCTTCTGAGGATTGTTGTGTCTTTGGTGTACACACAGACACACACATAAATACATACATAATAATTAAGGGGGTCAGGCTGCAGAGATGGCTCATCAAGGTAAGACGAGCACTGGCTGTTCTTCCTTCTAGAAGACAACTTGGGTTCTGTTCCAAGCACCCACAAACTCCTGTCCCAGGGGATCTGATGCTCTCTTTTGGTCTCTACAGGCACCAGGCACACACATGACATAGACGTACATGCTAGGAACTGACACACACATGCTAGCAAAACATCTATACACATATAGCTCACTGGTAGACCATTCATAAAAGCCCAGGGATCAATATCAGTACTGGAGCGTGGACGAGGGGGGGGGATGACCCACAGTTAGTTCTGCAGTATCCTTAATGCCACATGGGCTCACTTGCTTGTGGATGAACGCTGGAGGTGGGAGTGAAGACCACGGAAGTGGGATCTTCCTCAGTGCAGCTCATCACCAGTTTCAGTTCTAAGGAAATGAGGAACCAGTCAACCATCTAAACTGGCCAGCTTTTCTTAAATGCATATTCCCTCTGATGGGGCTCTGGGACCACTAGGGCATTTTTAATAGCCACCTCTCTGTTCAGTGGACTGTATTTGAAAGCTCCCTGGGGCCTGGGCAATCCTGATCACCCAGTAGATCCTTCCTGTTACCCACAGGTGCTAGACCCCATTAGGATGCTGCAGAAACAGCCAAAAGTGAGACAACAGGGTTCCTGTGTCCCATGGGTGTGTTATAGTCCGGTAGCTTAGCCACAATGAATGAATGAGTGCATGGAACGAGTAAGTGGCTGGAATATAAAAGACCTGACAAGTTGGGCATGGTGGCTCATGCCTGTTACTGAAGCCCTTGGGAGATGGAGACAAGCGGACCAGGGCTTCAAGGCCATCCTTGTCTTCATAACAAGTTGGAAGCCAGTCTGGCTGAGGTGAAACCCCCATCTTTAAAAAAAAAAAGTGTGTATATGTTGGAAATCTAAATATATATAATGTATATTTAAATATAAATATATATGTAGGATTACAGTACAAACAGAATCTCGGGCAGTTGGGGAGAAGATCTTTTTGAGAAGGAGGTAATTGGTCTGGTGAGATGGCTCAGCCACGAAAAGTTAGGCTTACAACCAAAAACCAAAGCCAAACAAAAGACAAGAGAAGGTAGCATTCTAGGGGAGATTTGAAGGTCAATAGGCAAATGATTACCAGAAGGTTTTCCAGGGAGTGGGAGCCACCCGTGCAAAGAATGCTGCCTGCTCCTGCAAGCAGCTGGGTGGAGGGTGGGGCAGGACCAGATGTTAAAGGGCTTTTTGACCCATGGGGTGGAGTTTGGTTTTTTGAGGTAAATGCATTGTATAACCATTGTGAAGTTTGCCCAGGGGACTGACAGGATGTGGCAATACTCTGGCTTCTAATGGAGAGAGGGTAGGGGTGAGGTTGACTGCAGGCAGATCTCTGGAAGGAGAGGAGGGGGGGGATGAGAGGTGGAGGGTGTAGGTGGTGGAGAGAGTTAGAGAAGTACAGGGACCAGGACAGGATGGAACTGAGGGACAGGTTGTGGACTGGGCTAGGGAGGGAAGAGGTCCACACACATGTGATAAACAAAACAGAGTCCATGCTGTCACCACAGAGCCTACAAGGCAGAGAAGAGGCCTGTGTGAACGGAGCTGTGCACAGGTGCCTGAGACAGTGTCCCAGGAGTTTGCTATGTCCAGATCTAAAACCCCTGATGTGCTAATAAAGAGCTGAGTGGCCAATACCGAGGCAGGAGCAAGGATGGGCGGGGCTGGCAGGCGGAGAAAATGAATAGGAGGATGCTAGGGAGAGCTACCCAGCCAGCCACAGAGTAAGAGTGAAAGTAAGATGTGCAGAAGAAAGAGAAAGGTAATAGCCCAGAGACAAAAGGTAAATGGGATAATTTAAGAAAAGTCTGGCGGGCTGGAGAGATGGCTCAGAGGTTAAGAGAACTGACTGCTGTTCTGGAGGTCCTGAGTTCAATTCCCAGCAACCATATGATGGCTCACAACCATCTGTAATGAGGTCTGGTGCCCTCTTCGGGCCTACAGACAGAATATTGTAATGAGATCTGAGATCTGATGCCCAGAACACTACATACATAACAAATAAATTAAAGGGGCTGGAGAGATGGCTCAGTGGTTAAGAGCATTGCCTGCTCTTCCAAAGGTCCTGAGTTCAATTCCTGGCAACCACATGGTGGCTCATAACCATCTGTAATGAGGTCTGGTGCCCTCTTCGGGCCTACAGACAGAATATTGTATACATAATAAATAAATATTTTAAAAAAACAACAAATAAATTTTTTAAAAAAGTCTGGCAAGAAACAAAACAAAGGCCTCCTGTGTGTGTGTATGATGTATTTGGCCCCTCAAAAGCCAAAAGAGTAAGAGCAAAAACATCACGCCATACAGGCCAGCTTGGTCTACAAAGAGAATTCTGGGACAGTTAAGACTGTTACACAGAAAAACTCTGTCTGGGAAAAAAAAAAACAAAAAATTAATAAATAAATAAAACTTAAACTATCCAAAGACCAGCATTGCCGTCCTTCTCCTTCCAGTGTTGGGATTACAGAGTAGGTACATAATGAGTTTTGTTTGTTTTCTGGAACTTCCTTTTTTTCCCCTGTGTTTCCCACCTAACAGTGGACTTGGTTACGGATGGTGTTAGTGTAGAGTGTTTGTAAGGACTCACCTTTCACTGCCTTGGGTACCTAGACACCCTTGCTGATTGACCAAACCTGTGCATTTTGTCATAACTTTAAGGGAATGCAGGCCAGAGGTTAAGCCAATGAGCTGGGGACCTGGTTAGCCGTGGGAGAGGAGGGAGCCTAGCTGGGGGTGGGCCTTCTACCTTCCTTAGTTGATGGTGGTGTAGGAAGGATATGCTAGCATGATCTCAGCAGATGCAGCCCAGGCTTCCCAGATTGGGAGCCCAGCTGAGAGCTGGAGGAGAGGAGGAGCCTGGTGGGGCCCTGGAAGGGGGGGGCTACAATGAAGAAGGCTGAAGCTGCCAGCCTGCCAGCTGACCCTGTTATTTTTAGCTCTGGAATGTGCCTCCTGAGCCCCCTTCCCTTCTGTTTATCTTGTTTTTCAATCCTGATTCTCTCTAGCAAGTCCTTATGGGGGAGGAGGTCGGTACCTCAGGGAGTCCTGTGGGCAAAGATGGAGAGGCAAGAGACCTGTTGGGGTGGGTCCTCCTTTCCTTCCCATCAGCAACCCAGAGCTGAGCTTCCTTTCTTTCCCTTACCTTCCTTACCCTTTTCGGGGACAGCCTTTCAGGATCCTCCTGCCTCAGCTCCCAGAACAGTAGAGCTGCGGGCACGGGCTACACACGACACCATGCTCTCCTCTCTGTACTTTTAGTTGATGGAATGGAGTCAGCCCTGCTCTAGGAAACCTTGGCTCTTATTTAGTTGTGCTATTACCAGCACAGGCCCTGCTCTGTGCTCAGCCAGGTTTCCCATACTTCTCCCAGCACCTCCCTGGTCAGGACACACTCTGGGCCCCTAGAAGAACAGCAGGAACCACTAGATCGGACCCAGTTGGCTTGAGGTCCACCCTCTCCTCTGTGAAGTTGAAACCAACACAAGAGATGCTGAACAGGGAACTCTCTTGATGCTGGGACACTACTCTGTAAGTATCAGGCAGGTCAGCTACTAGGGTTAGTCACATGGCAATGGTGGTCATGGGTACCAAGGGCCCGGAGTCTCCAGCGGTTTTTGTTGGTCACTTGGAAGAAGCCATTCCTTTCTCAAAGGGCTGATCCAGGCAATGCCAGACCTGGGAATGGGAAGGCTCTCCTCTGGAATGACAGACTACTTTTCTTCCTGTCCCCCTCCAGAAAGTCTGCACTAATGCTAGACATGAAGGATTTCTTTGGGGACAGTTACCTCCTGTCCCCATTCATAGACTGTAGATCTCAAGGGCACAGATGCCAAGCTGGTGGAGAGCAGTGCTACCCCGATGCTCTCATGAGGATGCTCTCATGCTCTCAGAGTGGCATGCCGCCTCCCCTGTCCTCTCCTTCAAGCTGGCCTAGCACTGGAGCAGTCAACACTCACTTCGGTTGTTCTGCTGTGGAGGGGACAATGGGAGGATTCTGACTGCTGATGTGGCCAGTGTGTCAGTCCAGAGCTGGACAGGCCTTGCAGGCCCAGCAATGACCCTGAGGGCCCTGTATGCTGAAGTAAGGGCCCTGTGTGCTGAAGAGTGGGCCTGCCCAGGCCAGATGTGGGGAAAACCATCAGAAACAACCTCTTGCCCCTGGGCAGGGGCCAGGGTCACTTAGAGGGGAAAAAGGTGGCAGCTGCCACATCCCGGGAAAGGCACTGACCTTTAGAACAGGAGACAGAAATAGCCTGGGCAGAGAGGGGGAGGGAGTGGGACGGACGTGCTCCTACGTGGGAGAGAGGTCCAGTATGGCAGGTCAGAACCAGCACTTGGCAGGGAAGAGCCACCTCAGCAGCTCTTGTGCCAGACACCCCGCCGGCTAGGCCACATGCCACTTCCTCAGTTTCCAGCCTCCCACTCTGCTGGTGGGTTTTGTTTTTACCACAGAGGAAGTTGAGCCTGAGCTGGAAGACCAAACCTAGAAGAACAGAGCTGGACTGATCCAGACCTAGCTGGTCTGATCTAGCCCTTTGCTCTATGGCTACTGCCCTCCTGGGGTGCTCCGGGGACATAGTATGGGGTCAATGAATGCTTCAAGCCTCACCTGACCTTTCTTAAGGCGTGGGATCCAGAAAGATCAAGTTCAAATACTGTGGAGATTTGCTCAGGAAAAAGGGAGAACCAGGAGTTCTCCTGCCCCTCATCAACCACTGCTTTCCCCCCCCCACCCCCGCCACTTGTGTGTGCCAAGTTCCCAGCTGGGCTGAGCCCTAGAAACCCTTCCCCAGAGGCTGTGACAAGGACACACCGGGGAATGGCCCTAGCTCAGGCCGATGTCTGAATAGTGCGAGTAACAGGCTCAAAATAACCCATGAGGATGGGCTGGCTGGCTCCTTCCCTCCCCTGCGGCTCCCAGCCTCAGCAGCTCCAGCTGTTTCTGCTTATCTGAAGCAGGGGAGGCTGGTTGCCTGGATACCAGTGCTGCTGATTAGCAGTTGGGTCCTTCAGTGGCAGACAGAGATGCCGCATCCCCAGCCAGCTAGGCGTGGCATCTCCCCCTATCCCCCCTCCCAGCTCTGGCTCTGGGAAGGGTTGGAGATTGGGTTGGAGTGCTCTCTGCCAGTAGTCATCTCTAAGGGGCACTTTGCATTGGAGAACCTGAGCCCTGCCTTTTGCTGCTGCTGTGACCATTGTCACATTAATCTCTTTTTTAAATTTAATTTAATTTTTTTTTTGAGGCAGGGTTTCATGTAGCCCAGCTGGTCTGGAACTGTCTCTATAGCTGAGGATCCTCTTGGCTCCTACTATCCAGGTGGTAGGATCACAGGTGCTTGTCACCGTACCTAGTTGGTCATCTTGACATCTCTGAGGTTGTTTCTTTGCCCAGGAGGGCATGAAGAGCCTCTAATCCAGAGAACTATTTACAGATGAAACTTCATGACTGGGTGACTGAATAAGCATGAGATATGACTGCCTCCACCAGTGTGGTTGGGCCCTATCTGGAACCTTCTGTCTGTATGTGCAGCAGGAAGGCTAAGAGATGTGGCTGGGTAGGGAACTTTGGAGCCAGTTGAATGACTCTCAGTGCCTTCAGGGAAGGGACTGTGCCTGGGAGCTCAGGACTAAGCTTCAGGTAGGCACAATGGGGGATGGGCTGAGAAAAGCCAGGCAAGACAGCAGGCCACTTGTGCCAGTAGGAGGCAACAGGGGGGTTAGATGGGCATCCATCCTCCTGAAAGTTCCAGCTTAACATCGGTTTCCTACCAAAGGAATGGGTTGAACTATTAGGCCGCAGGCCAAAGACCAGGACATGGGGAAGAACAGGGCTCAGCACTGCCAGCTGTTCAAGGTGGCCTGTCACAGCCATGGGGCAGGGACAGAAGACAAGGTCAATTTGAACAGAAATGTGACCCAGAGAAGCAGGCCTTTCTAATATGCCCAGGTCTAGTGGTCCTGCCATGTTTGAAGATGAACTAGGCTCCAGGGGAAGAGGGGGCTGGGCCTCTGGGGGTTGGTGACTTCACTTGGTGAAATTAACTTTTCCAAGCTCAGCTTTCTAGAGCACCTGCTCAGTGTGCCAGGGTGGTGGTGTCGGCAAGGGGACAGGACAAGGGGCAACAGATGAGTACAGGACCTGTGGGGACTCTCTTCCTGATCCCCTTCATTTAAAGGGCAGGGAAGGAAAGACTGGAAGTGGGACTGGGTATCGCTCACCAGGGCCTCTACCTTTTCACTCTCTGAATGGGGCGGTGAGATCAGCCTGTGCCTGCCTGGTAGCAGAGAGGAACCCATGAATAATGCAGGCAGGAGCAAAGCTTCTAGAAAATGGTTACCATTTCATCAAAGCAGTGAACGTGCCTCGAATACAAAATGGTGGGAGGCTGGGCTACAGCAGTAGAGAGAGCTGGGGCTGCCCTTGGGACAGGGCTGAGGATGCTGACATCTCAGCTCCTCCTCTGTGTGACTTCTGCAGCCACCCTGGATATCCGCTGGGCAGAACTGCCAAAGTGCCCTCCGTAGGACGTCCATACTCAGGCGATGGCAACAGCAGGAGAGGAACTTCCTCAAGGAAATGGAGAGGGCTTCCAGAGATGGGGGCGGGGCAAGACCTGGGTGGAGGGACTGAAGGACTTTCAACACCTTGGGACTTTTGCATGGGAGCAGGAAGGGGAACTGGGTGGAGAGTAGGGGACAGGGTTTGCTTAGGAGTCTAAAGAAAAAAGTAGGCAGGTGTAGTGTTGCATTTGAGAGGAAGAGGTTGGTTACACATCCAACTGAAGGCCAGCCTGGGCCATATAAGATACTGCCTTAAAAATAAAAATCTTGCCGGGCGGTGGTGGCGCACATCTTTAATCCCAGCACTCGGGAGGCAGAGGCAGGTGGTCTACAAGAGCTAGTTCCAGCGCAGGCTCCAAAGCCACAGAGAAACCCTGTCTCAAAAAACAAAACAAAACAAAAATCTTAAAAGGAGGGATTTGATTACTCATGGATAGCAAAGCTCTCCATCTACTGATAGAGCTGCTTCGTCCCCAAGAGGTAAGAAAGGAGCTCTTGAGAAAGCCCTCAGAATGGCATGCCTACACGCTTCCCTTGAGTTTCATGGTAATCCATGGGAGGATTTTTTGTGACAGGGTTTCTCTGTGTAACCCTGGCTGTCCTGGAACTCTGTAGAGCAAGCCATCATCCAACTCAGAGATCTGAGTCTGCCTCTGCCTCCCAAATGCTGGGATTAAAACCATGTGCCACCATTGCCGGGCTCCATGGACAGCTCTTAACAAGAAAAGAGTAACCCAATACAAGCTAACTGTAATGCTGTCATCACATTGCCAAGTTATAACCTGTGTAGGACTCGGTTTCCACAACCAGTGGTCCCATTGTAATTTGGGGATGTAAATGCAGGGTACCTTTTAAACC
Source organism: Dicrostonyx torquatus (assembly GCA_028555095.1). Taxonomy (NCBI): domain Eukaryota; kingdom Metazoa; phylum Chordata; class Mammalia; order Rodentia; family Cricetidae; genus Dicrostonyx; species Dicrostonyx torquatus. Next base: position 4,574,671 of record JAQHUG010000081.1, read on the forward strand.
ACTGGAATAGCCTGGATTCAAGGGGCTGGCAAAGCAGAGGCCCTATTAGAGAAGGTCCTAGAGGCCTTCAGAAAACACAAGTGACCATTCTTTGTTTTTGTTTTTTTTTTTTTGAGACAGGGTTTCTCTGTGTATCTTGGACTGTCATGAAACTCACTCTGTAAATCAGGCTGGCTTCGAACTCACAGAGTTCATCTGCCTGCCTCTGCCTCCCTGAGTGCTGGGATTAAAGGTGTGTGCCACCACCGCCCTGTTCACGAGTGACCATTCTTAATGACATGCTGGAGAGCAGGGGAGGAAGGAGCATCAAAGGAAGTCCAGGTTTCTGATGTGGGTGCTGGGGTGGGGGGTGAGTGCCATCTGCTAGAGCCTCTGAAGGGTGGTGGTGGTGCCCAGCTGGGCCCTGTGGTTGTGGGCAGACAGCTGGTTCTACCTTCAAGGCCACCAGAAAAAGGGACCAGATGAAGACTGGATTATGGCAACGTTCTTCCAGCTGGGCCCTTAGCTGTGGGTAGTTCTGTCACTCAGGTAGAGTCCTTATTAGCTTTGGCTCCTGAGTCTTCATAAACCCAGGCCATCTTTTCTGTTTGCCTGCAGGTGAACCTCTGAGCTGCTGCTGCTACTGTGTGTGTACTTTCCCATAGGAATGCCCCAGGAGAGAGACTTCCTCCTCCTCCTCCCTCCTCTGCTGCCAACAATGAGCCCTAAGGGGCATGCACATGTGGGTGTTCCCGGCAAACTCCCATGAGTGCTTGCTCCAGGGGGTGGGATGCTGCGGGGTTGAGTGCAAACTCTCGGGGGGGGGGGGCTTTCCTGTGGTACCCAGCTCATGGCAACACCCCAAACAGCACATGCACAATCTTAATCCAACCGTAGAAACAGAGAACAGCTCAGAGAGGCAGCCAGTAAATGGCTTAAGCTAGGGAAAAAGAGAGAGCAGAGATGGAGCGAAAGAAAGAGAAGGCTGGGGGCTGGAGAGATGGCTCAGAGGTTAAGAGCATTGCCTGCTCTTTCAAAGGTCCTGAGTTCAATTCCCAGCAACCACATGGTGGCTCACAACCATCTGTAATGGGGTCTGGTGCCCTCTCTGGCTTGCTGGCATACACACAGACAGAATATTGTATACATAATAAATAAATAAATATTAAAAAAAAAAGAAAGAAAGAAAGAGAAGGCTGGTTGAGGAAACCGAGCGGGCAGGAGAAGTTAGGAAGATGGAGAGGAGGTGGCTCTGGGATCGGGCAGGAAGTGGGGGGGGCAGTGACTGAGGAAGAGAGGTGGATGCCAAGTCCAGTAGGAAGTAGAGGAATTCAGGTCAAAAGAATGCCTGAGGGCCTCGTAGGTAAATGTCACTCCTCCACATATGCTTCATTCTTTGCTGGACTGACTGTGCTCTAGGAAAGCCCTGAGAGGCAGGGAAGGAACACAGTCCAGATGGTGCTGGTGTAGCTCCCCAGAGCGGGTGGAAGGCAGAGGCAGGTCAGGCACCCAAAAAATAGCCTCCTGGCTCAGTCTGGAAGGTTGTGAGCACAGGGACAGTGTCCTGGAGATAGTGGGTCCTAGGGAGAAGCCACAGATACCCATGCAAGGAAGGAACACGAACGGAAGTGTCCTAAGAAGAGCAGTTGTACAAAGGCTGAAAGACAGGAGAGAACTGGGGGTTCGCTGAAACCTCTGGTGGCCTTGACAGGCTTGGCAATGGTGTGTATGCACCCGTCTGAGCATGCAACACTGTGCATCTGCATACGTGCATACATCCGTGAGTATGCACTCAGGTGTGTGCATACGTGCCTGTATGAACTTGTTTGTGTCCCTGTATGTACATGTACCTGTATATTCAGCTCAGCAGAGAGAAGAAATGAACAGTATGCAGTCCTGTGCATTCTGCCCACCTGAAGATTTGTCTGCAGCAGGGAACACTTGAACAATATAGTGAGCTATGTGTTTGAATGGTGGAGACCAGAGCTGGCAAGCATCTGGCTAAGAAGTCAGTCTGGAGTCCTGCAATGGGGGCCTGAAATGATCTGTAGATGCCCAAGCTTGTGGACCAGACATTGCTTGTTGACTGCTTGGTCAAGTAATCAGCTTAGCACCTCAACCTTGAAAGGTAGGTCCTGCCGTCAGCCCACTGTGCAGATCAGGACCCTGAGGCCCAGAGAAGGGAAATAGCATTGCCCTGTCTAAACAGGAAAGCAAAGCCCCATTGTCAGGATGGTCGGGGATGACTGGAGAGGTATAAAAGGGGAATGGTTAGGGACATTTCTTAGGTGGCTGGTGTTAAGGGAGAGGAGGAAGTGAAAACCATGAGGGTGAGTAGGGCATGAGGGTCATGAGTCTGTCATCCCAGCTGTTTAGGAGGCAGAGGCAAGCAGATCAAAGCTTGAGGCCAGCGAGATACAGAATGAGCCCAAGGCCTATTTAAGCAATTTAGCGAGACTGTGTTTCAAAATAAAAAGTAAAAAAGAAAGTCTAGGGGTATTGCTGCATAGCAGAGTGCCTGCCAAAAATAATAAGACCCTGTATTCAATCCTCAGTACCATGGGGGGAAAAAGAAGCAAGCGAGGCACAAGGACAGGTAGTTTTGTGGGTCAAACAGTGCTCCTGTCCACTCGGAACTGAGAACTGTGATCTTATTTGGAAACAAAGCCTTTGCAGGTAAATTGGACTAAGATGAGGTCACAGTGGACTGGGGTGGACCCTAGCACAAAGATGGGTGTCTTATACAAACAAGGAAATCTCGTCCCAGAAGCATAGAGTGAAGGCCTTGGGAGCAGGAAAGGCAGGAGTTTGGAGTGATGATGCTGTAAGTCAAGCAAAGGCCCAGGGCTGCTAAAGAGGGGGAGAGAAGGGGAAGAGGAAGGCTTCTAAATCCTGCAAGTCGAGTGTGTCCCTACCAGCCAGCACCTTGATGTGAGACAGGCAGCTTCCATTGCAGAAGTGCCTTGTTGAAGTCAGCCAGTGTGTGTCAGTTTGTTATGGCAGCCTTAGGAATCCATTACATGCCCCTGACTTCAAAGAGCCTGAGGCTTGCAGAGTGAGGATGAGGGCATGCCTCACTCAGTCAGGTAATGTCTAAAACCAGCAGGGGAAAGGAGGGCACTCTTCTACAGGAGGCAGGTGAGCTGATGTGGCAGGCCCTTGAGAGCGCCGGCTGCCCGTGGTGATCCTAGAAGGTCTTGACAGGAAGAGGGAGGAGTCTGAGAAGGCAAGCGGAGCTGGTAGATGAGCTCAGACAGGAAGGACACGTTCAAAGTTGATGGAAGGACACAGAAGCAAGGGCAAGAATAAAGGAGCAACGGAGGCAGCCAGAATAGAACTGGTGTGGTGTGATGTGTACCACACAGAGCCAAGCCTTGCAGCAGAGCCTGAGAGCAAAGAAGGGTTTGGGAGGTGGGGGAAGGGGGAACTGGGGGAGTTTTCAAAGTATCATTAGAACCAGGCAGAACTGCTGAGGGTGTCAAGGGCTTATTTGGAACTCACGGGTGTCAGAGTCAGATACACCCGAGTCCTATTATTTATTGTTCTCTGTAGAAGTAACTGGGTACATATCCCCCCCCCTTTTAATTAAAAATTAAAAGAAATTATGAGAATGAGTACTTTGCCTGGACAAATGTGCCGCATGTGTGTATAGCGCCTGCAGAAGCCAGAAGAGGGCATTGGATCCTCTGGATCTGGAGTTACAGATGGTTGTGTGCTTGGAATTGAATCCAAATCTTCTGCGAGAGCTGTCAGTGCTCTTAATGGCTGAGTCATTTCTCCAGCCCTACACTTTCTTTCTTTCTTTCTTTCTCTCTCCTCCTTTCTTCCTTCCTTTTCTTTTTCCTTTTCTGGTATTTTGAGACAGGGTTTCTCTGTGTAACAGCTCTGGCTGCCCTGGAACTTGCTCTGTAGACCATTACTGGCCTTGAACTCACAGGGCATTCTTTCTTTCTTATTTGTTTATTGTTTGATTGATTATGTATACAATATTCTGTCTGTGTGTATGTCTGCAGGCCAGAAGAGGGCACCAGACCTCATTACAGGTGGTTGTGAGCCACCATGTGGTTGTCGGGAACTGAACTCAGGACCTTTGGAAGAGCAGGCAATACTCTTAACCACTGAGCCATCTCTCCAGCCCAGGGCATTCTTTCTTAAATAAAAAAGATAGCACAAATATTTGAAGGAAGGAACTGAGGCCCAAGATTTGGGGAGGAAAGATACCCATATAATGGTGAGCTCCCTGTCATAGAAGATATTCAAACAGAGGTTGGACAAGCCTTTCATCGAGGCTGAGAAAGAAGACAGAATAAACCCGCTGGATGGTGGTGGCACACACCTTTAATCCCAGCACACGGGAGGCAGAGGCAGGTGGATCTCTGTGAGTTTGAGGCCAGCCTGGTCTACAGAGTGAGTTCCAGGACAGCCAAGGTCACAAGAAAAACCCTGTCTTGAAAAACCTAAACCAAAATCAAACAACAACAACCACCCCCTCAAAAAACTCCCCAAACCCAAAAATGGTCAAGGAGACAGTATTCTGTGATGTTACAGTGAACACAACACATTCCTTATTGCCAGAATGTCTAGTTCTTAGTTCTGCTCCATGGAAAGGGAGGGAAGTTTGGTGTTTACTTACAGGTATCTTGTTTGTTTTTCTCCAGACAGGATTTCCCTGTGTAGTGCTAGCTGTCCTGCAACTCACTCTGTGGATCAGGCTGGCCTCGAACTCAGAGATCTGCCTGCCTCTGCCTCTGTAGTGCTAGGGAGTACTGAGGTTAAAGGTCTGTGCCACCACTGACTGGCTTGAGTATATAACCTTTTATGTTGTTGTTGTTTTGGTTTTTTGAGACAGGGTTTCTCTGTGTAGCCCTGGCTGTACTAGAACTCATTCTGTAGACCAGGCTAGCCTCAAACTCAGAAATCTGCCTGCCTCTGCCTCAGGCAAGTACTCATTACCAATGTGGTCTCTCTCTAGCCTGCCCCCCTTTAAGACAGTTTCATGTAGCCCAGGCTAGCTTCAAAGTTGCTGTGTATTCAAGGAGATAGATCTTGAATTCCTGATATTCCTGGCTCCACTTTCTCAGTGCTGGGATTATATGTGTGCACACCTTATTTATGAGGTAGTAGGACTGGACCACTGAACTCTGTTAGGCTTGTGCAGGCAGAGCAAATACAACCAATCAATCCTCCCTCCCCAACCTAAGTTTGTTGCCAAGCACCAAATGCACTTTCCTTTGCACATTTCCCTTCCCTCCTTTCCTGGGTCTCCCCGACCCCTGACCTTCAGTGCATCCCTGTCTATTCTGGTGGTCTGAAGCCTGAAAAACCTAGAAAAAGCCAGGGGGCCCTTATGACTAGTGGTGGAAGGGAGGGGCTTTTTTATCGGCTCTTCCTCTCCTTTTGGGCATTTCTTTGTTCTCTGTGCTTGTCTCTCTGCCACCATAGTTGGCAGGATTCAGCAACTGGGATGAGCCTGGACTGGCCCTTGCTTCCCCTGCAGCCTGACTGTCCATCACTGGGGAAGACATGGAGGAAGACCCTGGCCATTCCTAGAGTCCAGAATAGTGACTGGCTCCTCCCATTCCCTGAGACCTTCTTCTCTCTGCTACCTCTCCCCTGCATCTAGGTCAGGATTCCTGTGTTGGCTGCAGGTTAGGGGGAGGAAACCAAGAAGCTTGCCCTTGGCTGAGGACAAGGATTTGCATGACGCCTTCTTTGACCTTGAGAATGCTTCTGCCTGCCCTGCCTGGCAGGAGACAAGCTGGAACTTTCCCCTCTGGCACTGTCTGTCCAAAGGCAGCTTCCAGACACCTCTCAGGCATTCTGTCTTCTCTTTAATGAGTCAAATTCCCATCTGAGGCCTGGGGAACAAGATGAATGGGAGGGAGGTGGGGATGAGGGTATCAGCACCTACTTTCAGAGGGCTGAGGTATTAAGAGGGGGTGTGCTTGTTTGGACTCCTGGCCTGAGTCCATGAACCCCTGGCACTGTTGTCAAGCTCAATACAGGGCATATTCTAGCATCTTTTACTCTTGGCTCTCCCTTAACTGGGGACAGCACTTTTCTTCTGCTCAGTCTTAAAAAGCTCTGGCTTCTCTGTCACTCCAATTGCTGTGTGACCGTTGGGGATTTGCTTTATCTTTCTTGACCTCAGCGCGTGACAATGTGGGTTAATCAACTAGCTCTGTTGCCTGCTGTAGCATTTAATGAGGAAAACTGCTGGTTTGTTTGACTCTGGCCATTTCCAAATCTTGTTTTCCTTTTCCTCTAAGAACAAAGGAGCGAGTATGTGGCTTATTCCTTTTGTTGCTGTTTGAAACAGGGTCTCCTACAGCCTAGGCTGGCCTCAAACTTGCTATGCACCTGAGGATTATCTTAAACTTCTGATTCTCCTGTCTCTACCTCTGTAATCTACAAGGATTATTAGGTATGGTACCTGACAGGCGAGGATTTCCAACTGAACTACGCCCTCAGACACTCTCCAAAGAAACAAAAAGACTGTAATAAAGATTACTACCTAAAAACTGCTGTGACTGGGCATTGGTGGTGCACACCTTTAATCCTAGCACTCCGGAGGCAGAGGCAGACAGATATCCGAGTTCAAGACCTACTTGGTCTACATAGGAGCGATTTCTGGGCCAGCTAGGGTGATAGAGTGAAGCCCTGTCTAAACAAACCAGCAAGGAAGCAAGTCCATTGTGTGTGGATTTCAGGGCTGGCTCCTTTCCTCTTTCCCTGTTTGTTCTCCTGCAGACACTGAGGGTTCACAGATGACCAGGAGGCTGGGCTCCTCCTTTCTCCAGACAGTGGGAACCATGGGAAACATTTGTACCACACACTCGCTGCCAGTGCCCTCTGAATGTGCCTGACCCTCTCTCCAGCTCTGTCACCACCCATTTCCTCCCAAGACTAAATGCTGCCTTTTCTTTCCTGTGCCCCTGAATTGGCAAGGTGCGCACAGAGTGGCACTGGAGGGGCCCCAGGGCCCACACCTGGATTGGCTTTATTCTGGAACTGGACCACATGCCTAGCAGAAGAAAGGTATTTATTACAGAGCCCACTCCAGGCTGTTTGTGTCCCCCTGCCTCCCCTTATGGAGGCTAGAAAGCATTTGGAGAAGCACCTCCTGGGCACGGAGAAGCAGGACATGCTGTCCACGCAGGAAGAAGGGTCTCACTGGCTCCCATGGTGCTTGGAGCTTCATAGGGTCTTTTCTTTGCACCCCAAGTGTTCCAAAGAAGGAGGGGTTGGTGAGGCTGTTGAGGAAGGATGAGAACGTGAGAAGAGAGAGCCATCCTAGTTTCTATAGCAACCACACATGTGAGCCAGCTGCTGTCACCATGGAAACAAGGGGAGCCTGCTCAGAGCCTGCACTCTCTCAGGGGAGACAATTTTTGAAAAAAACAAAACAAAACAAAAACCCTGACAATAATAGAAACCCAAACCTTTGATAAAAATAAAGGGAAAAAAATAATGAAAGCCACAGTCTCTGGGTCTTGCTAGCACTGCTGCAGAGGGTGACAAAGGAGAGGAGGGGGAGGCTGGCTGAGGAGGAGGTGTGGGCAGGAGCAGTTGCAGAGGGAGATTTGTTGAGTCAGTATTTCAGAGCAGGCTTGGGGGAGCTTTGAGATCACCCCTGTTGATGGATGGGGGAGGATGGGTGTGGGAGGGAGGCTGCAAGGGAGGTAGTGGCTTATGCCAGGCCCCAGGGCAGAAAGAAATGCATGCAGGGAAACTGGTATCCTTGGAAGGAGAGAAAGGCCATGCCGAGTCTCCTGCTTAGGGTCATGTCAGGGAAAATCCATCAAGACCAGGGTTTCTGAAAGACAGGGCCTCTCTGTACACCATGGCAGGGCCCCACCACACAGGTGAACTGAGCACCCCAAGGGTCATTCTGGGCATCGCTGTGTGTCATTTTTATGTGTTTATTTTTGTTCACAAAACACTTGCCCAAGCATCATGGCAGATTTGCCTATCCTTTTTGCTCAGGAAGTTGCTCCCAGTGCCCCTAACCCCTGTGGGATGGGGGTGGGGACTTCCAGGACCATGATAGTGGCACTGATAATGAAAGATCAAGGACATGTTTGGGGGACCTGCTGTAGCTGCCTCTTTGTCCTGGAGCTCTTCAGTTTGCATTCGGGGCTTCTGGAGGCTTCCAGAGGAGTCCCAGAGGTGAGGGTGAGGAGCAGGAGGGGCAACATGGCTGGACCTATGGCTTCACTCTGCCCTCATCTTCCAGGAGCATTGTGTCTCCTGTCACTGCCCTTTACTTCCTCATTTCCTCCCCCCCCCCCAGCTTCTAAGGTGCAACCACGTGTCTGAGTTGCCATGGAAACTGTGGAGTTCCATTTGAAAGCACTGCTCAGTGTAATCTGAGATGGTTGGAGGGGCGGGGGCGGCTAGTGGGGGCAGGAGGGGGCTGAGGAGCATCTGCACCTTTCAAGTCCTCTCAGCTCCCCTCTTTCCAACAGGAGCTGTCTGGGTTCTCGCCGCCCTTGGGTCCTTTAGGATGCCATCTCCTGTGGCCCTGCCACCAAGCCTTTAGTAACCTCAGGTGGTAAATTTGACAGGTCTGGCCCCTTATAGAAGGAACGGTTACCTCTGCTGCCTAACTCAGGGCATGCAAGGGATGCAAGGGAGGGAATCTTGGGATTGTTTGTGCAAAAAAGGAAACCACACCAGGGACCCAGAGCTCCAGAGAGGGCACCATGAAGGTCATGTTCACCTTCACAAATTCTGGCCACTAGCCAGGAACCGAGACAGGCTAGGGACAGAGGTCCACAGGAGACTAGAAAACTGGGTGTGCCTTAAGGGGAGAGGTAAGTGTGTAATGCCCTCCATTAGGGCAGTTCTCCCACTTCCTGACCCCTGGATGACATGCAGGTTTAGGGCTTGCTTTTTGTCACGCCATAGGGCAGAGTGAAATCTTCGACCACCCCTCTCACCTCTGGGGCTTTTTCCAAGGTCACATAAACCCCCAAGTGGCGTCCCAGGACAAAGAAACAGCTAGAGTTGGGTGCCGAGACCTGCCCTTGACTTTCCACAATCTCTGCTACTGCCGTGGGCCACCCCAAGTGACAGCAGAGGCATTAAGAATTTGGTTATTCAGAACAGGCCCCCAAAGCTACAGAGAAGCCCTGTCTCAAAAAACCCAACCCAACCCATACCAAACCAAAAAAGAATTCTTCACTTTTCTGTGTGACATGGAACAAATTACCTAGCTTTTCTGAGCCTCAACTATTTCTCCTCTGAGACAGGAATAAGGGAAAAACTGCCCCCTAGAGTGTCTGGGGAATTCAAAGACTGTATTCAGAGCCAGCCTTTCATGTCCCCATTGTACAGATGTGGATGCTGAGGAACGAGGACTATTGGACTCAGAGTTACTGATTAGGAACATTCAGGACCAAGATTCAAACTCAGCCAGCTGAGTTTTGTTTCTGCATGCCACATGCTCTGCCCTGGTCACAGTGACATCCCCTTTCCTGGTCATTTAAGAATTTCTTTTTTGTCCTCTTTTAGCCTCGATTCCCCCCGCCCCCGCCGCACTGAGGGGAGGAAGTCGAAGAGGTTGCAGGTATTCTTTCCCTAGTGACTGGGAAGGCTAGGGATTCAGTTTTGACCTGGCTTAACCTGGAATTCACACAGCAGGTGCTGGGAGCCAGGCAGGTGTCTGCAGGAGGCAGGTGACCTGGCACAGGCATATCTGGAGGTGAGGGGGGGTGGGGTTCCAGGTGGCTGTCAGGGTTGGCTGACCTTCCACTCAGCATTGACCTTGGTCTCTAGGCTCTAACAGACTGGTACTGGGGAGGGCTTGATGCGCGGTCTTGACCTGGTTTTGTTTATCTGAAGACTTCGGGTGTCTTCTCTAGGTGAGGGGAGAGAAGCGAGATGAAAGGAGAGAGTAAAAGGGTGGGTGGTGGCGGAGGGAGAAACAGGAGGGGAAGAGGAGGAGGGAGCTAGAGGGAGAGGTGGGGGTGGAGGACTCGGAGGAAGGGAGGGAAGGAGGGAGGGAAGGCAGCCAAGTGTGATTGTGAGCTTTGAGAAGAAAGGATGAGAAAGCAAGAAATCCGCTTCAAGGGAAGGATGGGGCGGGGTGGGTTTGGCTGGAGAGCGAGAGAGAGGAGGGTGAGAGGAAGGAAGGGAAAATGGTGGAGAGAGCCCGAGAGCTGGAGACCAGGATGAGAAAGGATGGGGGAAAGGCCTTGAGGGGAGCAGGGAAAAAAAACAAAGGCTAGGCAGAGCAGCCCTCCCTTCTCCTTCACCAAGCGAAGGCCACAGGGCAGAGCCAGTCTGGCTTAGCAGTTTCCATCGGGATGTGGGGTGGCGGGCCACCTTCCTGAAGCCCCCCCTCAGATGATTATCATCTTCCCTGCCCCGCATCTCCCTTTTTCTTGGCTGGCACCTGCCTTTAGAGTTCTCCCTGGCCTTTTACAAGCCATCCAAATAGGGAGCAGCCAAGTTGCTGTGGAGGAGAGGAGTGGGGTGCCAATGGCTGCCGCCTGAGGGGTCCCCTTCTCCCCATCTCTGAAGCCTGGCACCTTTGGGAACCAGCTGCCCCAGGGTATTGAGAGTTTAGCAGGGGTGGAGCACTTGGTTTTTATCTTACTTAATCCTCTAAGATGTCAGTGGGATTCTATTGTGCAGAGGGGAAATGAGAGCTAAGGAGGTTAGGTTATTCACCCAAGCTTCCTTAGCTAGGAGGGGGAATGCAGGGGCTTCTGACTCCCACCCATCCAGGGAGAAAGGTTGTGGCCATCCCGGGGCTCAAACCCAGAGAATGTGGGAATAGCTAATGATCTGGTCTGTCTGCTGTGTCTCAATTTCCCCATTCAATATCACTTGAGTTATAGGAAAGTGCAGGATGAGGAGAGGCCTGCTAAGGAAGCCCAGACAGAGGTTAGTACGGTCACAGCCAAAATGGTCCTCTGCAAAGAAAGAGACCCTGATTCCAAAGTGTTAGACACACACACACACACACACACACACACACACACACACACACACCATTCTTATCTCTAAAACCGTCTTCCATAGCACACAAAGCATGCATATCTTCACTGTACAGGGTTGGTGCTTCTCAGGTGGTGGAAGACCAAGGAGACATAGCTAGCCATAGAGAGGGCAGGTACCACATGGACACACAGGCTAAAAGATGTCACTTCTGCCCTTGAGGCACCGTGTGTGCTCTCAGGAGGGTAGCGTTTGGCACCACCATGCTCAGGCTCTCAGGCCTCCCTTGCCTGACTCAGCAATACCTACTGGTGTTTCTGAAGACCCTGTAGGTGCCGTGGGTCCTCCTGGCCCTGCCTGGCAACCAGTCTGGACCCTCCTCTAACCAGACTGTCTTATGCCCCACCCCCGGGGCCCTTCAATCAGGGTTCTGATTAGAGAGTATGGGAAAAGGCTTTCCTCTACTCCTTTTCCACCCCTTGCCCAGATGGCAGCTCCCCTTCCCTAGGGACCAGTGATGCAGCAGCTTGGTAGCCATGGTGATGGCCCTCCTTTGGGTTTCCTCTGGATGGGGAAGGTTGGGGAAAGTGTGGTGTGTGCACACACATCTATGTCCACTTCCAGTTTCAGGTGAGGGGGCTCATGGAGTGGAGCAGCACCCTCCTCCCGTGGCAGCACCCTCTTCCCGTGGCAGCTGCCTCCTCCCTGCTCAGTTTACTGCTGTCCTACAAGATGAGAAGACCAGAAGACAGACAAAGGGACACTGAACAGAAGAATGTTGTCCCAGAAGGAACCTGGAGGTGGCGGTGGAGACAGGGGTTAGTTCACGAGGTCCTGTTAGGATAAAGGCTGCGATGTGGGAGGGAACAGAGGAGAAGGGAGCCAGGAGGCCAGACCAGCCCCAAAGTCAAGGTTCTAGACAATCTGTGGAGAAAGCAGGGAGGGCTGGGCTCCTTATTTCTGCTATCCCCAGGGGGTCTCCTGCTGCGCTTCCCTGGCTGGCCGAAAGAAGGCCCCTCTGCTCCTCCAACATGATCAGTAATTTCCGGCAGACATTTGAGGTCCCTGACATCTGCATAATGTGGGCCAGTCTCTTAGCAACCGGGAACAGCTGTCTGGCATTTCCAAGATTAAACTGTAACTTTACACGGTCCTTGCCAAGGGGAGGGGGTGGGGAAAAGGGATAAACACTGCCTCCTGGCATTTCCAAACTCATTTAGCTTTTATTCATTTCCTGCCTCCAGTAAAGAGGCCAGGGATTTGGGCTGGGCCGGGCCGTTACTGCCCCTGCTGAGGACAGCCTTCAGTATGCAGAGACACTGATGGTTCTTCCCTAAGATCTGTTTGAGGACAAGGATAAGGGATATCTCTAGCCCTTTGTTTTGTTTTTATTCTGTTTGTTTTTGTGGGTGCTAAGGATCTGGCATACCGAGGGTAGGCGGAGTCTGGGGAGAAAGACAAGTGCTGCCTGGGCTTAATCCAAATCGACTGTAGCCAGGTTTCATTTCACCTAGCACCTGCGCTAATGTCTCTGCAATGACCTTGGGCCCCACGCCTCCCCTGTCCGCAGCTTCATCTCTCCACCTGTAAGAGACGGTTCTGCCACTCTTGAACGTGCTGTGAAGGTGAACTTGATGCTCTCAGGCAATGATGTCATGAGGAATCTTCCTTTCTGTTCCTCTGGCCAGTGTCCCCTGCCACGTTAGCAACCTCAGGCTCAGCCATCAGGACTGAGACACACAGTCAGACCTCCCCGGCAACCAACACCTTGAACTCCTGTTCTCAAGAGCCCTGGGCAATGACCCTTCGCCCTGATAGATGGTGGAAGTGGAGCACAACATCCCCTCGCTGGGCCCTGGGCTGCTGGCAGGAGGTGTCCTCATTCCCTGGCCTGCTTGGGCCTGGCAGCTCCCGTGTCCAACCTCGCTACGCTTGCCATTTGGCTCCAGCTCCAGAGCTAGTGAACACGGTGTTTTGGTTCTGCAGCAAGAAGGAAAAATAAAAGGGCGGGTGTGGGGCGGGACTGGAGGGGGAAGGAGAAAGAGGAGGAGGGAAAGCCCTCCGGCCGCCTGTGCTGGCCAGTTCCAGGAATGTGTTCTCGGCAACCAGTGCCAAAGCAGTGACCCAGGCACAGCAACCAGGCCAACCTAGGCCTGGAGACCTTCCCGGAGAAGGGAGAGGCCAGGCCAGTGGCTGAGTGGCTCCTCCCCCACAGGCCCTCTGCTGACTCATCCCTGCTCCAGCTGGCAGAGCCTTTTCTGGGGATGGCTGTTGCTAAGATTCCTGGGAGATGAATGATTGCTTCTCCCTCGAGCTTCGTGAAAACATGTTTGTAGACTGCACGCAAACACACACATGCACTCCCATGGGCTTGCACTCCAGGCCCAGGCTTCTGCACACATGTGTCTGTGTGGTTGAATTTTGTATGTACACAACCGTATTTACTGTTCTCACTGCTTTCCCAGGATTTGTTTGTTGATCTGTGAGTGTGTTGATTGTGTGTGGACCAGATTATCCCTGCCCCGCCCCAAAAAGGCTGAGTGAGGCCAGGCCTTCCTGGCAGTGGCCTCCGCGGCTGGTTCATGAGCCTGCTTTAATCTGAAGGCGTTTGGGGTTGTCTTGAGACATTCTTGGCCTCCATCCCTCTTCCCCTCCCTAGGTTCCGCATTTCCTTCATCCTGCTGCAATGATCTAATCCGTCTCTTGAATCCTGCCAGCTTTTTTTTTTTTTTTTTTTAAATGTCTGGTCTGGTGCTTCAAGGCCTCCCTGGGAGTTGAGCTGTTGGAGAGTTTGCCTGGTCAGGACCTCATTTGCCAAGGGGGCGGAGGTCCAGGGAAGTCCGAGGGCCTCTGTTTCCCCAGAAGAGAGGGCACAGTTTCAAGGACTCGGGTGTGGAAAGTGCTGGGCTCTGCTGCTGCCTTAAGTTGGGAAATGTTTGCTCTTTCTCTGTGCTGGGCTGGGCCGGATTCTGGGTCTGTCTGAAGCTCGTGTCTAGGTCTGCGATACCAGCCACTGCAAGTCCAATTGTGAGTGTGTGTGACCTTAGTCATACTGGGTTCTGCCACCTTGATCTCCTCACCCGTTGAAAGTGGACTGCTTATTCAGTCGTCCAAGGTTTGAGCTGACCTTGGCATATGTTTGGGCACCGGACTGTGAATTCTTATTTATTTATTTTTGTTTTTATTTTTGAGACAGGGTCTCACTATTGTAGCTCTGGCTACTCTGAACTTGCTGTGTAGACCAGGCTGGACTAGAACTCTCAGAGATCTACCTGCCTTTGCCTCCTGGATTAAAGGTGTGTGTGTCACCACAGCGGGCTTAAGTTCTTTATAATTTTTTGTTGTTGTTGTTCTTTTTGAAAAATTGGATCAGGAAAGATAGTTCAGCAATTAAAAACACTTGCTGCTGCCCTTGTGGAGAAACAGGGTTTGGTTCTCGGTACCCATAAGCTGGCTCTCAACACTATTTCTAATTCCAGTTCCAGGAATCTGATGCCCTCTTCTGGCTCCCAGGTGTATATGCAGTGTGTGAGTGTGTGTGACTGTGTGTGAGACTGTGTGTGACTGTGCTTGTGACTTGTGTGATTGTGTGTGAGTGTGTGTGTGACTGTGTGTCACTGTGTGTGTGACTGTGCACATGTGGAACCAGCTTTTGGGAGTTGGTTCTTTCTACCCCGTGGGTCCTGGGGATTGAACTCAGGTCCTCGGGTTTGGCATTAAGGAAGCATATTTTACCTGCTGAACTATCTTGTAGGTCCCGTCACAGATGCTTGAAGGAGTGGCACAGTGGCCTTTTGGCGTTCTAGTAAGAGAATAGCCCACACTCTGCCCTCCCCCACGCCCCCCCTCTTCCTCCCGTCTCCCCTCTCTCCAGATCTGCCAGATTTCTTTAAGTGAACTCACTCCAGGGCCAGATCCCTGGAGCATTCTCTACCTTGGGGCCACAAATGTTGCTAGGGAAGGCTCGGAACATACCTGCCCCCGAGAGATGAGCCGAGGCCAGCCTGGAATCAGCAGGTATTTTAAAGCTCTCATCAGCCACAGAGAAGGATCTGTGCGGAGGGTTCTTATCCCAGGGAAAACAAGGCTAACTCCACGATTTCTGCTTGTTTGAACATGCGATGACACGGACAGCTGGGCCGGGGGTGGGGACTTTGGAACATAAGAGTGAAGCAGATGAGAAAAACAGCAGTGTCACAAACAGAGAGCTGCTCATGCTTGTCAACAGTAAGTGCCTCGTGGCCAGAGCTGCCTCCTGGATGCAGACTTTTCATAGTCCTACAGTCAGGCAAGTGGCAGAGGAATATAGAGCCCCGAGTACCGAGGACACCGCTCTTCCGAGTTAGGCTCATCAGCCTGCTGCCCAAAGTGCTCAGTGACAGCCTCTGTCTTGTGGGAGCCCTAGGACAAAGCAGAGCACAGAACAACCTGCCTGCAGTCCTTGATTCTGCCTGCAGGTGGCGAGAGAGCGCTGTGTTAGCGTTCTATTGCGTTTTGGAATCAAAATCCATCCGTCAAAGTCATTGCCTAGAGCTGGAAGGCTTTGTGTGTGTGTGTGTGTGTGTGGGGAGGTGTGACCCCTAGCAGTAGTCTCCGGATGAAGTGGGTTTACTGGGGTCTGCTGGTGAGCACGCAAACAGAGAGCGATCAAAACAGTACATATTCAAAGGAGCTTTTAATACGATGTGTTTTCCAGCTGAATGGTGGTGGCACACGTCTTTTTTTTTTTTTTTTTTTTTTTGAGACAGGGTTTCTCTGCAGCTTTAGAGTTTTGTAGACAGGGTTTCTCTGCACCGCCCGGGGGTACACGTCTTTAATCCCAGCACTCGGGAGGCAGAGGCAGGCGGATCTTGTGAGTTCGAGGTCAGTCTGGTTTACAGAACTAGTTTCAGGGCATCCAGGGCTATATGGGGAACCCTGTCTTGAGATAAAAAAGAAAACAATAAACAATTGGAGGAGTTTGAGGCCAGCACCTGGATCAAGCATATTCCTCATGGCCACTGCTGGTCCCCCACACTTTCCTCCACTCCTTTCCTTGTTTAGTTTTTAAAAAATGTTTATTTATTTATAATTTATTCAGTGTTCTGCCTGCATGTATTCTTGCAGGCCAGAAGGGGGCACTAGCTCTCATTACAGATGGTTGTGAGCCACCATGTGATTGCTAGGAATTGAACTCAGGACCCTTGAAAGTGCAGGTAGTGCTCTTAACCGCTGAGCCATCTCAACCTTTTTCTTTTCTTTTCTTTCTTTTTTTTTTTTTTTGAGACAGGATTTCTCTGTAGCTTTGGAGCCTGTCCTGGAACTCCCTCTATAGATCAGACTGGCCTCGAACTCAGAGATCCACCTGCCTCTGCCTCCCAAGTCCTGGAATTAAAGGCATGTGCTATCAATGCCCAGAGACTGTTTTTATTGTTATTTATTTTTTGAGATCGACTCCATGTAGTCTGGACTTGCCTTAAACTCCTGACCCCTCTACCTCCCATGAGCTGGGATGGCAGATTTGAGTCACTTTGGCAGGTTGATAATTCCACGGCTTCTGCCCCTGACCTTTGGAGGCCTTACCTACCAGTGAAGGCAAGTTTCATGGCCAATTTCATTAAGTTGTCTGCTCACAGAGTGACCTGAAGCTTGCAGGGTAAATCCCTTGAGCTTTGTCTCCTCCCCTTCTGTAGATGAAAGGCCTCACAAGCTCCCAGTCAGCTCCTTGGCTTTCTGATGTGTATCAATTCTGAAACATTGCTTTCTTCCTGGTTTCCGAAGCAACATAACAACAGTTATGAATCATCATGTTTATAGAAACATATATACAAGCACACACATGTACATAAATGATACAAAATTTTGAAGAGTTACACAGATATACCTGTAACTTGGGCAGGACTTTTGGAAGTCTTAATTTGTGTGTGTGTGTGTGTGTGTGTGTGTGTGTGTGTGTATGCACATGCATGCGTGTGTGGGTGCACACCGGGGGAAAACCATGAATGTCACTGGAAATAGCTGTTCATATTTCCTTTTTGAAATAGGGCCTTTCACTGGCTTGGAGGTCTCCAAGAGCATACATTAGCTGGCAGCAAGCCCCAGGGACCCACAGGTCTCCCTTTGCCTCTTCAGCTCTGGATTTCAAGTGTGAACTCCTGCACAAGGCCTTTTATTCCCCGTGGGTTCTGGAGACTGAGCAAAATTCAGAATGTTTGACCATGCATCCCCACGGCGCCTTTCACTCTGCACTTTAAAATTGTTGTTACTTTTTAAATTTTTTTTTATTATTTTGAGACAGGGTCTTTCTGTGTAGCCTTGCCTGACCTAGAACTTGCTATGTAGACCAGGCTGACCTTGAACTCACAGAGATCTGCCTGTTTCTGCTTCCTGAGTGCTGCGATATAAGGTGTATGTCAACACAATTCAATTTTTGTTTTAGATTATAATTCATTTACAGCACCTAAGACAGGATCTCCTAAGGTCCCAGCTGGCTGCCCTGGAATTTACTATGCAGACCAGGTTGGTCTCAAACTACGAGATTTTCCTCCCTCTACCTCCCAAGTGCTGGAATTAAAGGCATCTATCACTATACCTGCAACAGTGCAGGTTTTGTTTTGTTTCTTTCAAGACAGGCTTTCTCCTTGTAGCCCTGGCCATCCTGGCATTCATTTTGTAGACCAGGCTGGCCTTGAACTTACAGAGAGGTCTGCCTTTGCCTCCTGAGTGCTGGAACTAAAGGCATATACTATTACTGCCCTGCGACAGCACAGTTTTTAATAGATGGTCAGTTATTGTTAGTGAGTGAACAATTTATCCTAGTAGGGCTTTTTGTAAAGTGCATCCAGCAGTCCATGGCTACCTTATAATCTGGACCCACGACCACAGCCTCCTGCGGTCTTACAATTAGCCGATTTATAAGTAATCCCTCCCTCCAGTGTGAGGGCCACCCCTTGTACTCTCTTCCCTGTCTCTGCCTCACCACACCAGCAGTAGCAAAACGAGAAGGACTTGTTACCCTCAGCTCTGAATGACGTGCCTTCACAGGTTGTCAGTGGCCTCTGAGCTAGCCTCAGCACTGCCTGGCTTAGAGCCTGCTTTGCTTGTGGGTAAGGGTAGGCTGTGGCTATGAGTGGAAGTGCAAGCTATCCCGCTCCCACAGCTTTTGTGGAGTGGGTTGGGGAGTATCCCCAGGACATTTCCTGAGCTATTGTGGAGAGCGGGAGGGGGACTCCAGCCACATAAGGGGCTTTTTGAGCTGAGAAGGTGTGCTCAAATAATCTTTTAGTCACCCTTGTCTCACTTGAGTGTGTGATGGAGGCTTCTATTGTCTTCAGGCCCATACATCATAGCTTGCTTTTTCTCAATATGCAGCTGCTGGCCTTGAAGCTGGGCCAGGACCACTGCTCCGCACAACCAAGTTTCCTACCTTATGGTCCCAGCCCTGAGAGTGGATGCTGGGTAATATATATGGGTGCCTGCCTATCTACCTACCTACCTACCTACACACACACACACACACACACACACACACACACACACAAAATCTTCTATCACCGGCATCTTGCCATCCCACAGTGCCACCTAGTGGACAGGGTGTGCTATAATAGTAAGGCGGCCTCAGAAGCCCTTAAGGGCCATTTGTTGAGTCTGGCTCAGTTCACACCCTTGGGTCCTAAAATCTGCCTTTTCCCACTGAGTCCCTATCCCTGACTCTTGCAAAGATTCTGAATCTGGAGCAAGATGAGTCTTGCAAAGATTCAAGGCTTTGTTAGACAAGGATTTTGGCAGGGGTGCTGGGGGATGGTTGTCTAGGCCCTGAAGGCCCAGTTTTCCGACAGCAGGATTGTTTGAGTTCTCGAGAAGGTCTGGAAGGGCCTGGGCCTTGTCAGGAGCTCCACTTTCAGCACTCAGAGATTTGTGGAAACAAAGCAGTTTCTGGGGCGCTTCTCATGATCACGCGAGAATCCCTACAACGCTGAGTCCCACGACGAGTCAGTTGACTCCGTGCAGGGCAGTCTGCAGCGGTACTGAGACGCGGTGTCTGTGTGCTTGCAGAGCGCAGAGTCAGCCGGGAACACTCGAGCAGCTCTGACACCGACCTTCTGTTTTTTATGACACGGCTGAGACAAGTCCACACAGCTACCGAATATAAGTGTCATCTCCCCAGAGAGGACATAGTGACATGGTGACAGTTCTTGTAGTCCGGGCTAATCTGAGAGTACTGGCATGTGTCTAAACTGGGCAGCCGTGGTCCATCCCTTCTGGCATCCCGGTGAGGGTAGGCAGTCCATTACATCTTTGCTTGGTTTCTCATATCGAAGAATGCTGGGTTCTTACCGCCAGGGTTTGAATCAACTCCTGCAGGACTACCGTGTGACTTTGGTGCCTTAATCTCTCTGTGCCTCAGTTTCCCATCTGTATAAAGGCCGTGTCACAGGATTGTACAAAGATTCAATGTGCCGAGACAAGGAAAGCGTGAGAACAATGCCTTTCCGTGGTGACTGCTGACTGCTGGTGGCTGACAATTGCTTCCCCACTCCCACTGAAGGGAGTACATGGGTGGGGTCCTTTCCTGTGGCGTCGGGAGTATGCGTCAAGTCGGGCTGCTATAACAAAATATTTTAAACCGGGTGGTTCAAATGAGGCTGGAAGTCTGAGATCCAGGACAACTTCCTTTCTGACTCATAGATGGCCCTCTTCTGCCATGTACCTACATGGCTTTTCCTTCTGCATAGCTTGGGGAGGGGACTAATGCACTTTCTCTTCTTCTATCTGATGCCATTGATTTTCCCATGACTTCACCCAACCTTAATTCCCTCCCAGAGGCCTTGCCTTCAAGTACAGCCACATTGGGGCTGGAGAGATGGCTCAGCGGTTAAGAGCACTGCTTGTTCTTCCAAAGGTCCTGAGTTCAATTCCCAGCAACCACGTGGTGGCTCACAACCATCTGTAATGAGGTCTGGTGCCCTCTTCTGGCCTGCAGGCATACAGCAAAAGTATAGTCACATTGTGGGTTGAGGCCCCAACATAATGGGCCTGTACTTCAGACCGTTACAGTTCCCAGCAGCACACAAGCCGGGCATTCTGTGCATAATCTCGTCCCTGGGGAGGTGGAGGTGAGAGGATTAGACACTCAAGGTCACCTTCAGTTTATAGAAGGAAGTGGAGGCCAGCCTGAGGTACAGGAGACTGTCTAAGTATAAAAGTATAAAAGCAAAAGACCAAATCAAAACAAAAAACCCCAAACGTGATTTTTGGAGTAATGGTGTTCAATCACCCCATAGGAAGAAATGGAAGAAGAGAACTCCGGGGCCAACTGTGACATGAAGACTCAGGTCCTTTCTGGCCTTAGGGCTTGAGGCAGTGAATGACACCAACCAGATGAGCATCCACAGGGCCTGATGGGCTGGGCATTAACACAGTCACCACAGGCCCATCGTCATTGGATTTCCAGAGAGGGCAGATTGAGTGCAGAGCCCATGCTGGTATGTGCTTGAGACCCGTCTCTTCCACCCCTTCTCCAAGCAGGGAGAGCTTGCCAAGTGTTCTGGTCTACACATTCCATCTTTGGGCTCATAAACTCCCCCCAACATAACTTCAGCCTTTCACAGTCCAGTGTGGTGACTTGCGTCTCCCAAAGGCATATGATTATTTTAATTTTTATTCTTTCTGTTTTTTTTTTTTTTTGGTTTTTTTCAAGACAGGGTTTCTCTGGAACTAGCTCTTATAGACCAGGCTGCTCTCGAACTCACAGAGATCCGCCTGCCTCTGCCTCCTGAGTGCTGGGATTAAAGGCTTGTGCCACCACCGCCTGGCTTCTTTTGGTTTTTTAAGACAGAGTTTCCCCTTGTAGCCCTGGCTGTCCTGGAACTCACTCTGTACACCAGGGTGGCCTCAAACTCACAGAGATCTGCCCGCCTCTGCCTCCTGAGCGTGGGGATTAAAGGAGTGTGCCACCACTGCCCGGTAACAGTTTTTAAAGATTGTATTCATCTTTATTTCCTGTGTATGTGAGTTTGCCTGCATGTATATTACCATGCTATCATGTGCTTGCAGAAGAACTCAAAAGGGCTGGGCTGGAGAGATGGCTCAGTGGTTAAGAGCATTGCCTGTTCTTCCAAAGGTCCTGAGTTCAATTCCCGGCAACCACATGGTGGCTCGCAACCATCTGGAATGAGGTCTGGTGCCCTCTTCTGGCCTGCAGACATACATACACACAGACAGAATATTGTATACATAATAAATAAATAAATATTTTTAAAAAAAAAGAACCCAAAAGGGACTGCCAAACAACTGGAATTACAGGTGCTTGTGAGCCACCATGTTGGTGTTGGGTACTGAACCCTGGTTCTCTGCAAATGCAGCCAGCGCTCATAACTGTGGAGCCATGTCTCCAGCCTGGACTGAATCTTCTGTGTAGGTTGATTTCCTGAGGTATTTTGTTACAACAGGGGGAAGTTGCTAGCACCTCAGGGAAGTATTAACTGTTTACTGCCCCTATTTGAAACTCTGTCCCCTAATGAATCAGTTAACAAAAGGAGGTCCTCTGACTGGGCAGCCTGGGCCACTTGCCCATCCTGCACTTTTGGAAGGGTGTGTTTGTGTGTGTGTGTGTGTGTGTGTGCCATGGCTGAGTGGCATAGGAAGGAAGCCTGGACACAGGAGAGAGGCAGAGAGCTGGGTGGACACAGGAGAGAGGCAGAGAGCTGGGTGGACACAGGAGAGAGGCAGAGAGCTGGGTGGACACAGAAGAGAGGCAGAGAGCTGGGTGGACACAGGAGAGAGGCAGAGAGCTGGGTGGATACAGCCAGGGCTACCAGACTCTTCTCAAAGAAGCTTGCCTTGGAAGATCATGTCCAGAAGTCAGAAATTCAGGCAGGAATGCAGCCCATCCCACTGGATTGACAAACCAGAGGACTGAGGCCAAGGCCACACTCAAAGTCATCCTCCATCCTCCTGCAGAGGCATGACATCATTCCTGGCTCCATCGCTAATTATTCGAATCAAGAGCCAAGTGCAGTGGTCAAAGGGTTGTCTGAGAACTCCCTTCCCCAGAGCATTGCAGCAGCCAGCCAGGGTGAGGAGGAGGGGATTGCAGAAGTCTTGGCTAGCTCTCATCCTTCCTGGAGTTCCTTGTTAATAGCCACCTCCACCCTACCATCCCCACCCAATCCTCTTCTGCCCACTGAAGTCAAGGAGACTCCAAAATGGCTGGTTGACTTGAGCTGGGAGATCACCTAGCAAGAGTTGTAGGACAGCCAGGGCTGTTACACAGAGAAACCCTGTCTTAAACAAACAAAAAAACCCAGAAAAAAAAATTCTGCTTACTTCTGTTGTTACAGATCACTATGCTTTCTGAGACCCTCATTTACATTTGAGAATCAGACCTGTTTTATTATAATATACATACATACATACATACATACATACATACATACACACACACATACATATGTATATGATTTGAAGGAAAATGGCCCCCAAAGGGAGTGGTACTATTAGAAGGTACCTACTCCTTGTTGGGGTAGGTGTGGACTTGTTGGAGGAAGTGAAGTGTGTCACTGTGGAGGTGGGCTTTGAGGTCTCATATATGCTCAAGGTACCACTCAGTGTTTCAGACTACTTCCCGTTGCCTGTATATCAAGTTGTAAAACTCTCAACTCCTCCACAGCACCATCCATGCCTGCCTGCGTGCAAGCATGTCCCACCATGGTAATGGACTAAACTCTGAAACTGTAAGCCACCCCCTTAAATGTTTTCCTTTGTAAGAGTTTCTGTGGTCATGGTGTCTCTTCACAGCAATAGAAACTCTAACTAAAGTTAATGTGGTGGTGCATATTTAATCCCAACATACAGGAGATGGAAGCAGGCAGATTTCTGTGAGTTCAAGGTCAGCCTTGTCAACAGTGAGTTCCAGGACAGCCAGGGCTACCCAGGGAAACTTTGTCTCCTTTGTCTCAAAAACAAAACAACAACAACAAAACACTCCCAAAAAACAAGCAAAAACTTTAGCTAACACATATGTTTACATACATACATACACACACATATACTTTTTTGATATATATA
>JAQHUG010000081.1:4620825-4681758 GCA_028555095.1 Dicrostonyx torquatus
CCCAGGATGGCTGTGGAGGAGGGTGGGATGGCTGTGTGGGACCATGGGAGGCCTCTTATTCTTCGCTCTGTGCGGTTTGCAGAAGGCCTGGGAGCCACATCTTTAGTCCGTCTGTGATGGGAAGCAGCCTAGGACATGCTGCTAGAACACTCAGGAGACATCCAGAAGTTCAGACTGGGAAGACGTCTCCCAGTCTTGCTCCACTCCTTCCCACGTGCCCTGCCCATGCTGGGTTCTGTGCCTCCGTGTGAAAAGTGATGGGTTTCTGAGTGGCCAACGGGCCTGGCTGGGGTGGGGTTGCCCTGAGACCTGTGAGTTCAGATACTTCCCAGCGGTGTTTTACATAGCATGCATGGGTTGGGCCAACAGTCCTTCAGAGGAGATGTTGAGCCTTCTATAGGAGCTTAGGGCACAGGAATAGTCTGGGAACAGCCTCAGTTTCTCCCACATTCGCAGCAATCTGGCTCCGTTTCAACCTGTTGAGGCATTTCCCTAAAGCCTTGCCTCTGCCTCCCCGGTGCTGTGGTTAAAGGTGTGCACCACCACACCTGGCTCATTTTATATTAAATTATCTGTTTGTGTGTGTGTCTCATGTGGTTATGTGCACATGAGTTCAGGTGCCCGTGGAATCCAGAGAAGGGCATCAGATCCCCTGGAGCTGGAGTTACAGGCAGTTGTGAGCTGCCCCGTATAGGGTCTGGGAACCTAACTCAGGTCCTCTGCAAGGGCAACACTCACTTTCAACCCCTGAGCCATCTCTCCAGCCCCTAGAATGTTCACTTTTCTTTCTTTTTTTAAAGGTTAAATAATTTGGACTGATGTGAGTGAGGCATTCAGGTAAGATCAACTTCCCTCTGCTTGCTCCCACGGAACCGATTCAGACAGAAAAGCCGTTCTCCAGGCCAGGTGAAGACAGCAGCGTTAGCTACCTGCTAGGAGCTTGCTGGGCACCTCTCTCACTGTCTCACCTCAAGTTGGGCTGCATCTGCTTAGTGGGGAGCGAGATGGCCTCAGTTATCTTTGGATAAGCAAGTGGAGGAGCCTGTATCCCTTCCAGGCTGTGGTTCTGGGAGCAGATGGTCTGGAGACACCCTGGTGTGGACATTCCATGCACCCCTGTGCTCCTCATTAGGGTTCCTGCAGCCTCCCTTCAAAGCTTAAATAACAAAGCCGCTGCAGGCCACAGGAAAGAGCAAGCAGGCTGAGGCCTTGGGCATAGTTTAGAGTCCAAAGCCTTGTCCTTTGGTTTTCTGGAGAGCCACGCAGGATATGGTGACCTGCATTGGAGCTGTTCCCCTTGGCGGTGAGGAAGTTGTAGCTTGTCCAAGGTCCTGTGACTGCTAAGTACCCAGTCTGGAATCTGCCTATCCTGGCGGGCTCAGGATAGATGGCTGAGGAGGTCTCGCCTGGGGGCAGTTGCCTGTTTGGCTGTTGATTCCATGCAACGTTTCTGGGCCTCAGTTTCTCTGCCTGTTTCTCTCCAAATCCAGCCCTGTCCCGCCCCCACCCCAACTCAGGCTGGCCCCAGACCTCTTCACCAGTGTGAGGACGAGGAGCCTGTATCAATTTTTTCTGGGCTCTGGGAGAATTGGCATTTGTGCAGGGAGGGGATGAACTGGCCGACTTGGGAGATGCTAAGGGAGGAACTTAAGGCCAGGTTCCCAGCCTTCTGGACAGAAGGTGGGTGTTGCAGAGTGGGTGGTGCCGCCTGAGGCCCTGGCTGCTGTCTAGCTTGTTCTTGCCAGGGAGGGCGGGTTTTCTGCTGTCTGGCTTTTGAGAATCCAGGCTGGACTGAGGACAGGTCTGGAGGCTGTCTCCACTGTCCTCACCCCAGCACACAAGGGTGGGGCCCTCTCTCCCCCTCTTCTGTGGAGCCTGGATCCTCCCCAGGCCTAGTCCCCTCCCACCAGCTCAGTTTCCCGGTACCAACTGATCCTGGACCAGCTGTGAATACAGGGGACCCAGCTGGAAGGTGGATCTGATATGGCTGCATGCCTTGGCAGCTGGCTTGAGCTGGGAGGAGCAAGGCAAGCAGACCCCAGCAGCAATCTGGAGGAGTTTCTGAATTACCCACTGGCTAGAGACCAGAGGCCAGAGCTTGCCTGGGCCCGCCCTGCTGGCTGGAATTCTAAAGAGTCTCCTGGCTCTAGGCCTTACCGCCACTTCCTCCCTCCTTGTGTCTTCCACAGCCTCTCTGGTCTGCAGGCTCCTATCCAGGGGCACTGCCAGCTCATGGTGACTATCAGCTGCACACTCATTTTACCCACACAGCAGATAGAGGAGACCACCCAGGATCCCAGTGCTTGCGGCTGCTCTCTCCCTGATCCTTCCTACCACCTGTTGAGGTCAGTCCTGGACTCTGCCTCTTTTGTCTTAGAGACGCGAATTCCATCTGTCAAGCCCAGGCGGAGGCCTGGCCACATTCTTTGCCATTCCCAGAAATGCATGAGATAACAGTGAGGAGTTCACTGTCACCACATCCTCTAATGCTGACCTCCAGGCAGGATGGCCTCTTATGTTTAAAGTCCCTCCCATCAAGGCTAGGAATTTGTCTAGTGTACACAGATGTTCTGGCTTAGCTCTCCAGCACCACTGGTTATGGTGGCATAGTATTTTAATCCCCACGCTCTGCAATCCCAGCCCTCGGGAGGTGGAGGCAGGTGAATCGTATCAGTCTGGGCTACCTGAGATCATATCTTAAAACAAGAAAAAGCTCTTCCCCCAGACACGATGGGCTGTATAATTTCTGAGGTCATTTGTTTTAAAAGTTAAAATGTTGTGCCGCTGGGCATGGTGGTACACACCTTTAATCCCAGCAGAGGCAGAGGCAGGATCTCTGAGTTTGAGGGCAGCCTGATCTACAAAGTGAGTTCCAGGACAACCAGGGCTACACAGGGAAACTCTTGTCTGGAAAAAAAAAAGAAAGAAAAAAAATTAGATGTTTAAGATAGTAACAACAGAGCATGAAACTCACTGTGAAGCCTTATGCGACTTGTGAACCCATGAAACAGAGTCCCCGGAAGCCTTGGCCCTCCTCAGTCCACCCCAGTTTTCCTAGATTTGCTTCAAGAGCTTGGCTGGAGTCTGGGCACCCCCCCCCCACTCCACTGTCCCCCCTCCCTTCCAGCACACCTTCAGTGGAAGGCTTTACCTTCTCATGAACACTAGGGGAACTGAGGTACGGAACCACTAGGCCTTCCGATTCCTTGCAGAATCACCTGTTTCAGTTGGCCAGGGGAGGGGCTGACTCTGCTGGGGATGAACTCTGGGACCAAGGGCCCTCAAGTGCTGACAGGTGCCAATCAGGGCTCTTGGCGGGAGTCTGGTAAAGATGGAGTCCAGCCCTGTCTTCTGTTCCCCATTAGTGTTGTTTTTTTCCCAGGGTGGAGCCAGGGAGTACTAGGCTGCTGTGCCAGTCCCAGACCAGACGTCTGCGGGGCCCTGCTTGGTGTTTTGTTCATGCTGCCACCGCATGCTTGCTGGTTGCGACAAGCTGGTGCAGTTGGTGCAGCAACTGTTTTTGGAGCCGATCAGTCCCCTGAGCAGCTGGGACCTAGGCTAGTGCTCAAACATTTCTCGGTTTAGGAAGTGGGCTGGCTCCGGCAGACAGCTGGGCAAAGTCAGTGCTAAGAAAGGTGAGACCCATAGACACACGGGCCAATGCTTGCTCTGATGGGCTGCTCTGGCCATGGCCAACTCCAAGACTATGCTCTCATGGCCTGGTCTAGTCATCCGGGCCTGTCTAATGGAAAAGCACCTCTGCTTTTCCATTAGAGGGTGCTTATTCAGGGTGCTGGGAGTCACAAGAGTGGGATTCAGACTAACAAGCGATGGCTTGTCTCCACAGCTAGGAAGTGGCTCCTGGATGGTGTCTTCTTCTAAGAATGTCCTTATGATCGTTTAACATGTGTCTCTTTGATTAGGGCTTTGCGTTCCGTGTTACCGTGTAGAGCGGCCATTTGAATTCTCTCATATCTGTGATGTGTGTGCTACTCAAGGTGGTGGCCTAGGCACTCGATAGGACTTCCATACACAATAAGGAACCCAACATGAGTCAAGCTGGTGCCAAGCCTGTGCCCTCACCACTAGACAGCATTTTCTCCCCGACACCTGTATCCCCTGAGAGACTTATGAGAGTGAGGAAAAGTTCCAGGACCAAACTCAGACGGAGGCCTGTCTAAGGCCTGGGCTGGCAAGGGGGTTGGACTGATCTTAGCTTTGTGGAAGGGGTTTAAGCAGATGGGGGAAGGAGGCCCTGACCACCCAATGAACATCTTCACTCTTGTGTTGGGAGTGTCCGACTTCATGGGGGACCGTTGGGTCTAACTGGATTGACTCCTTGCCCCCCAAGTCCTGTAACATGGCGGTCTTAGGCAACTGGGGAAGATTGCTGTCAGGAAGGTGTTGAAGTTTCTGCATTCCTAGTGTGCTTTCAGGCTTACCCACGGAAGTCAAGTCCTCAGTGTCCCAGTGCAGCTGTGTCTGCTCTCGCAGTTTTTAAATGGCGTGTCTATGTGGACGTGTCTAAGTGAAGGTGTGTCCATAGAGGTTGGAAGAGGACACTAGTTCACGGGATGGGTCCCCTGGAACTGAACCTACAGGCAGTTGTGAGCGGCCATATGGGTGCTGGGACTCGAACCTGGGTCCTCTGGAAGAGCAGCCAGTGCACTTAACCACTGAGCCATCTCCCCAAGCTCTGCTCTTAGAGTTTTGTTGGAGCTTCAACCTTTGAGATATTCCCTCTGTCTTCCTGAGCATCTGAGGGCATTCACCCAAGGGGTGCTTATGCATTGGCACTGCCAGACAGTTACTCTCAGGGAAAACTTGCAGTGGGGCGGCAGAGAGTATGGTCCTTTTGCCTTTCCGCCTGTCCTTTAAATGTATGCATTGTGTTTCCCAAGTTCTGCACTGTTTCTGGCATGATCTGGGCATGGAGATCACTAGGACATGGCGGGAACTTGAGGGGCTCCACGTCGGAGGATGATGCATCGCTAGACTCTGAACACACAAAGTGTTCATATGCAAGGAGAACACAGTCTGAGAGTTCGTCTTCTAGGATGTTTTAGGATAAATAACTGCAGTTGTACTTTCTTGTTGGGACCACCAGGTGGAAAATAATGACATGAAGGTTTATTACTAGTTATGAAAGCATGGCCTTAGCTTAGGCTTTTCCTCAACTAGCTCTTATAACTCAAGTTAGCATGTTTCTGTTAGTCTACATTCTGCCATGTGACTTGGTTACCTCTCCTCTGAACTATATGTCTGACTTGTTTCGAGTTTTGCTGGCATCTCCACCTCCTCTCTTCTTCCCAGAGTTCTCTTTCTCCCAGAAATCCCGCCTATTCTCTCCCGCCTCTCTATTGGTCATTCAGCTCTTTATTAAACCAATCACAGTGACACATCTTCATACAGTGTAAACAAATATTCCACAACATGTAACAGAGAAGTGGACTGAAAACAGCCTAGAAATACTTGCCCACTTCACAAGAAGGGTTTGGGGTAGTGGTGCCATCAAAGACCATGCAGAGATGGGTGTCTTTCTGCCCTGATATCCTCTCTCTGTTCTGTTTAGTATGACGGGGGACACTACCTGCAATTCCTTTTTTTTCAAATATTTATTTATTTATTATGTATACAATATTCTGTCTGTGTGTATGTCTGCAGGCCAGAAGAGGGTACCAGACCTCATTACAGATGGTTGTGAGCCACCATGTGGTTGCTGGGAACTGAACTCAGGACCTTTGGAAGAGCAGCCAGTGCTCTTAACCTCTGAGCCATCTCTCCAGTCCCTCCTCTTTTTTTTTAAAGATTAATTTATTTATTATGTATACAGTGTTCTGCCTACATGTATGCCTGCACAGTAGAAGAGGACACCAGATCTCATTATAGATGGTTGTGAGCCACCATGTGGCTGCTGGGAATTGAACTCAGGACCTCTGGAAGAGCAGCCAGCACCTTCTCTCTAGCCCCACCACCTGCAATCTCTAAGATGGATGCCACAGTTCCAAACAGCACATCCTCACACAATCGTGGCAACTCAGAGTGGAAGGCAGGCAAACCTCCTGTACCTATTCCATCTATCAGAGGTCCCTGGTACACTTCCCTTTACGGCACCTTAGGTTAACTGGGTCACCTAAGGATGTGTAGCTGCAAGGGAGCTTTTCGTCAGTTTGGCACCAGCTAGAGTCATCAGGGAAGGTAGAACTTCAATTGAGAAATTGACTCGGTCAGACTGGCCAGTGGGCATGGCTGGGGGCACACTTTCTTGATTAGTGATTGATGTGGGAGGGCCTAGCTCACTGTGGGTAGTGCTACACCTGGGCAGGTGGCCAAGGGTTCTATAAGAAAGCAAGTTGAGCAAGCCATGGGGAGCAAGTCAGTGAGCAGTGTTCCTCCATGGCCTGTGTCAGTTGCTGTCTTGAGTTCCCGCCCTGACTTCCTTTCATTATACAGGATGATGGGACAAGTGATCTGACATTAACCCTTTCTCTTCCCAGGTTGGTTTTGGTCAGTATATTTTTCACAGACAGATAAACAGATTAGGACACTGGAGAAGTGAGCACTGGGAATGCTAAGTTTCTGTCTCAGTAGAAGACAGAAGAGAGGCAGTGGTTACTGAGTGGGAAGACATCACCTGCCTCTGCCTCATCTAGTGAAGAGTCCCAACATAACCAACCAATTATCAGCATAACCAACAATGCTGATAATTATTGTGAAAAATTTTATCTTTAATTTTTATGCATGTGTGTTTCTCTGCCTCTCTTTTGTGGTGAGACACATTTAGTTGGAGGCAACAAATAGGTGGCTTTGGCTTTTGCCTGAATTCACTGGTCTGTGGATTTTGTTTGGGGAACTGAGGGCATTTTAATGTTTAGAGTTAGTTTGGATAGTGAATATTGGCTTCTGCCTTTCTGTGGTGTTTTCCCTCCCCCCTCTTCTCTTGCTTAGTATTGTGCTAACATGGCTTATTTATTTATTTATTTATTTTGGAGACAGGATTTCTCTGTGTAGCCCCAGATGTCCTGAAACTCTCTTTGTGGACCAGGCTGGCCTCAAACTCACAGAGATCCTCCTGCCTCTGCCTCCTGAGCGCTGGGATTAAAGGCGTGCTCCGCCACCATCCGGCTGTGTTTATTTTTTTCATGGGTGAGGACTCTTCTCTGAATTTCAGACTGCATCTCGGCCTTTATTTCAGGTCTGTCCAGTATCTTATAGTGGGGCAAAGAGCAGGGAGTAAAATCACCACTGCTATTGATATCCAGTTAGAAAATCTTCCCTGAGTCTTTAGGAGGAGCAGGGAAAGGGATCTCAGTTTATTTTCTGTTACTGAAACCAAATATCTGAGGCTGGTAATGTATAAAGAAAAGAGTGTTGCCGGATATGGTGGTGCACACCTCTATTCCTGAACTGTGGGAGGCTGGTCTTCGAGGCTTGTACACTTCTGCTCTGGGCCTTTGCAATTCTCCCAGCCTGCATGGCTCCTCAAGGCGTCCACAGGACTTCTTCATTGCCTCAATCCTTTAGTCAGATTCCATTTCTCATTTGCTTAATTGTAGCCCTTCTCACGTCCCCCTGCACCACGCCTGATTTACTGAATGATATATTATTTGTTGTCAGTTTTCTCTCATAAGAATGTAGACTCCATTGAAGAAAGTCTTCTTTTTAAAAAAAGGTTTATGGATTGGAGAGATGGCTCAGAGGTTAAGAGCGCTGGCTGTTCTCCCAGAGATCCTGAGTTCAGTTCCCGGCAACTGCATGGTGGCTCACAACCATCTGTAATGAGATCTGGTGCCCTCTTTAGGCCTTCAGGTAGAACTCTGCATACACAATAAATACATAAATCTTTTAAAAAAATAAAAAGACTTACCTTGAGGCAGGCATGATGGTGCACGCCTGTTAGCAGAGGCTGCTTGTTTGTTCCCAGCTGCCCAGACCCAAGATAATCACACAGAAATTGTATTAATTACAATGCTGTTTGGCCAATAGCTTAAGTGTATTTCTAGCTAGCTCTTATATCTTAAATTAACCCATCTTTGTTAATCTGTGCATCACCACAAGGTCGTGGCCTACTGGCAAGGTTCCCAGGCATCTGTCTCCTTCAGCGGCTACATGGCATCTCCCTGACTCTGCCTACTTTCTCCTCTATCTCTGCTTGGAATTCCTGCCTTGCTTTATTCTGCCCTTCCAGTAGGCCAAAGCAACTTTATTCATTAACCAATAAAAGCAACACATAAACAGAAGGATTTCCCACACCTCACGCCTTTGGTCCAGCACTTGGGAGGTAGAGGCAGGCGGATTGTGGGTTTGAGGCCAGCATGGCTACAGAGTGAGTTTAGGGACAGTCAGGGTTGCAGTATAGTATGACCTTATCTCAGACAAACAAACAAACAGAAGGATTTATTGTCGTGTATCTGTCTGAATACATGTTTGTGGGTGCTGGCGGAGGCTGGAAGAGATGTACTCCCTGGAGCTGTAATTACAGGCAGTAGTGAGATGCCCACTGCTGGGAACTGTGCTCCTGTCCCCTGAAATGATGACCTTTATCTCCCAATCTTCCTATTGCCACCCTAAGAGCTGGAATTGCTACTATCTTCCACCACACACCATGATTTATGTGTTACTGGGATTAAAACCCAGGGCTTCAGGCATGCTAGGCAGTCATTCTACCCACCGAGCTGCACCCCAGACTCCGCCTCTGTTTTTATTAATTAAGACATTATTCTTTTATTTTGAGATGAGTTGTTTTGATTTAAGATTTATTTATTACATATACAGTGTTCTGCCTGCATGTATGCCTGCAGGCCAGAAGAGGGCACCAGATCTCATTTCAGATGGTTTTGAGCCACCATGTGGTTGCTGGGATTGAAATCAGAAATTCCTCCACTGCTTCTTTTTTTTTTTTTTTCCTTTTCTGGTTTTTTGAGACAGGGCTTCTGTGTAACATTGGAGCCTTTCCTCCCTCTATAGACCAGGTTGTAGATCTGCCTGTCCCTGCCTCTCCAGTGTTGGGATTAAAAGTGTGTGCCACCACTGCCTGGCTTTCTTTGTTTTTAGATTTTGTTTTAATGTGCTTGAAATATATGTACATGCACTATAGGTCTGCTTGGTGCCTGCAGAGGCCAGAAGAGGGCTCCCTGGAGCTGGAGTTATAGAGGGTTGTAAGCCACCATGTGGCAGCTAGAAGGCAAACCTGGGTCTTCTTCAAGAGCAGCCAGTGCTTTTAACTGCTCTCCCTCCTTCTCTTCTGATGGATTTATATTCTGAATTTTTACCAACCATTTCTAAATGGGCTTACTTCTGCACCACAGCATATTGGGAAAGCCATTTCGAGGCTGTTATCCCAAGTTCGAAATTGCAAGTAAGCAGAGGACCAACTGTGGGGCCAAGAAGCAAGGATGCAGAAGCACTTAGAGACATTCAGGAGATGGGCTGGTGTGGCAACCTCCCCTCGTGTGTCGGAGGAAAGGTTAGCTTTCCGCACTTGTTTGTGGTGTGCCTACAATTGTCTCCCCTACGGACAGGGAAAGACAGTGCTGGCACAGTTTCTCTAGAGAGAAACTTCGGAGCCCAAAGTCTTCCAGTCCCTATCTTGGCACCGCAGGCTCAGAAGGCAGACTGGCCCAGCCTTAGGAAGGGTGGGACACTGCCCCAGACTCCATTTCCTGCAACTGGACACTCCTTGCTGGGAAACAAAAGGAGCAGCTGGGACTGGGAACCCTCATATAGCAGGGGACATATTGGAGGCTCCCAAAGAAACTCCTTCCGAGGCCCAGGATTTGATATTCATTACATTGTCAGCTTTTGCAGTTTCTCACTGGCCCCAATTCTAAATAAACATCTAGTCCGTCCCCTAACATTGACTGCATTTTTAAAAGAGGGGACTCCCTGAGTTACCCAAGCTTGGCACCCACAGGACCTGAACTATCCATGTCGAGAAGCTGCTCCCGAGGCAGGTCGAGGTTCTGACCTAGGTTGTCAGTATGCTGTGTGACATGGCTGCTTTCTTTTCCTTCCTCCTTCCCTCCCTCCCTTCCTCCCTTCCTCCCTTCCTTTCTCCTGTCTTTTCTTCCTTCCTTCCCATCCCTCCCCTGCTCCGCTCTCACTCTCTTCTTCATTTTTTTTTTTTATAGCCAGTAGGAATCTGATTTTCTTGAGCCAGCGGGGTTCTGTTTTCTTTTCCCTTTTTCCCATTACCAGGTTTCAGAGAACTGGTAAATCTTAGCCCAAATGAAGGACTTGTAAGGTCAGAGCGCCGCCTGCTGGGCAAAGTAGAACACAACACGGAGAGGTGGCGTCTCAGCAGGATTCTCGGGGATGAGGCCAGTTCTTGTGGGCTTCTGTCTCTGACAGATGCCTGTTTAAGTATGAAACACACAACCGATTCAGACATGAACATGCTTTTGCGTACACTCGCGTTTCTCGCTTAACTTGGGCTAACTCCGATGGCTCTGCCGCAATTCTCACCCTCGACCTTCCCTGCACGAAGACTCCATGGGTTTAAGGGCTCGATCCTCTGCAGGACTGCTACTTAAGACACCAGCTGCAAATAGGATCTCTAAATGTCTGCATTTCTGACTGAGGGTCCTGTTTCCCTCTCGCTGCAGGTACTGCACCAACAATTATAATTTCGTCATAAAGGCTGCAGCCTGGGGCTGGTGGCTCATTTGGTAAACTTGCATGCTACTCGAGCCTGGAAACCTGAATCTGGATCCCGGAAGCCCATATAGAAGCCAGATAGGGTGGTTTGTGTCTAGACTTGTAACCCTCCACGGTAAGATGGGAGGAAACGGGGAGCCTGTCGACCTGATATTCAGAAGTATTCAGCCATACCAGCAAACAGAATCTGTACCCAACACCGTGGAAGGTGATGACCCACACTTGATGCTGTCCTCTGATCTCTACACATACATTGTGATGTGCACATATTCTGAAACAAGAATGCACATGCGTGCACGGGTACACACACACACACACACACACACACACACATTAAAAATAAACCAGACTCATAAAGGACAGCACTCCAGGACAGCCAGATGAAGGAGGATTTGAGGGCTGACGCTTGGGAACCCCTCTGTGGCGTCTGGACACACCACCTCCTCCACAATGACTTCTGTTCACCATCAGGCACTCCCAGAGCCAGGGTTTTCTGGAGTTTCATGAGGTGGGCATGATTGACAGGAGGAGGCCAGAGGATTAAACTCTACCTCCAAGCCATCCTCCTGGGAGCGGGATGTCTGAGTCTGGATTGGAAGGCCCAGCTGTTGTCTTGGTCGTTTTGGTCTCAGCTCCCATCCCAAAGCCATCTGAGGGTCGTGTGAATTACCCATTACCACGACAAAGACATTTCTTCTCAGGAAATTCCAAGGGTTTTGGCACTCTTGTCTAAGAACTACAGAAGGCCAACCTATTGTTTTTAAGCTGGGGATGAGGGGTTTCTCCTCTAGCCTAGTCTGACTTCAGTATGGCAAATGCTTTCTTTCTTTCTTTCTTTCTTTCTTTCTTTCTTTCTTTTTTTTTTTTAAATGTATCTGCACACATTCGTACAAGTAGGAATGTTGTGTACCAGGCATCTTGAACTCATAGCAGCCAGCCAGATATCCTGGCATTGTCAAGCACTCTCAAAAGCCATGGTAAGACAAGCTTAAAAAAATAAAAACAAAAAAACCTCCCTGCCAGGCATGATGGCTCCTGTCTAAGAGACTAGCCTCAGGAGGCTAAGATAAGAGGATTGCAGAGAGCCAGTCTGGGCTGCAGTGTGAGACCAGAGGTGGGGACGTGGGGAGGGAGAGGGGAAGGGTGGGTGAGGTCCCTCTGAGCATCAAGCCACTATTCTTCCCTGTGGGGCATGCTGGGCTGGGAGCCAGCTTCCACAGCTGCCCAGCCTTCCTCTCCCCCTGAGAGCCTCTCCTTCTTTTGGTTCAAGGCTGCTGGTCAGAAGCCAGGGTCTTAGGACACAGGCTAGCTTTGCCAGCCATTGTTTTCTTTTGTTTGAAACCAAACACATTCCGAGCCCCCACTTGGCAAGGCAGGCTTGGTTTCCTGAGGACACTGTAGCTGTCACCAGGACTGACTTTGGAGGCTGTGGCATGTGTGCGCTCTCTCACCCATTCCTAACCAGCATCAGGACCACTCCTGCTCTGAGAAACAAGTGGGTTATGGTGCTTGCTTCTAGGATGGAAGCTTCTGAATCTGGAGTCAGTGCCATCCCCAGGACTGAGGGTGGGGCTGGCACCCTGTTCTGTTGGCCGGTGAGCTTGCACTGCCTCACCGTGTGAGCTAGCACTGGAGTTCCCACCTCCTCTTTCCCTGTCATTCTTAAGACCCTGGGCTGTTTGCCAGCCTTAGCCAAGGCTCGAGGTTGAAACTCCTTCAGTGCTTTTTTTCGAGACAAGGTTTCTCTGTAGCTTTGAAGCCTGTCCGGGAACAAGCTCTTGTAGACCAGGCTGGCCTCGAACTCACAGAGATCTGCCTGTCTCTGCCTCCCAAGTGCTGGGATTAAAGGTGTGCGCCACCACTGCCTGACTCCTTCGGTGCATTTTTAAGATTCAGTACTGGGGTGTACTGAGTGGGCCCCGTCTGTGCCCTTTGGGTCCTGTAGTTCCCACTTCCCTCTCTCAGGAGTGGAATACCGCTGTAATGAGGTTGAGACAGTGGTAAACCAGAAAGGATTTCACATACATTATTCCACTTACTCTTCACAGGGCTCTATAGAAGAAAGGATGCTATTATCACCCCCATTTACAGATGAGAAAACCGAAGCCAGAAACATGGAATCCGTTGCTCAAGGTCACGAAGGTGATAACTGGTAAAGCTAGGTAGATTTCAAATTGAGAATTGTAAAATGCCAGGATTTACATGGGTTGACCGCGTTATGGTGTCAATACACAGAGGTATCCACTCAGTGTCCTGCCACTTTAGTTCCCCCAGTGGGATAGCTGAGCCCCGTGGGAGTGGAGGCCAGGGGTGGGGATCGGCAGGACTTAAACACTGAAGAGAATGGGCTTCCTCTCGCAAGTCATTCCAGTCCTCGCAATCATTTCCCACTTTGACGCCTTCAGAGCGATCTGCCTTAAACTGCCCCCTGGTGGTGAAAAGGTGCGAGGCAGCCTTAGAGGGATAGGGAAGGGTCAGGGTCCTGAATCTCAGCTTTGTTCTTTGCTACTATCTAGGAGATCATGGACAGGATGCTGAACTCCTCCTAACTGGGAACTGAATTGAACGGTGCTCATTCTAAAGTCCTGGGAGAACACAAGGCCCAGTTGGAGTATGGAACGAGGGATAAACCCAGGCTGCTTTGTCCTGGGGTTCAGCAGTCTCTAGGTTTATCTCTCTCCTTGATGGCCTCTGCTACTCCTGCCGGGTCCTCCCACTTAAACTTACGGTTTATCAGTAGAGAAAGAGTTGCCACAGCCCCTCCCCACCTCCATGCCCCCGCTGGTTTGCTTGTCGGGCTGGGCTTGTTGATGCTCCTGCAGTCCTACTCAGTGGTGTTTCCTGCTACCTAGCCGGCTGGGTAACTTTCCTTCCTGATTACAGAAGTGCACGGTAGTTCTCAGTAACCCCGATCGACTGTGGAACACGGAGCCTTGGAGGGGTCTGCGCGGGAATGGACTCCTGGGTCCCTGGGGCTGATCAGGGTGGGTTCCAGGGGCAGACGTTCAAGATGTTGGAAGAAGTTCCTGGAAGACTCCTAGTTTAGGGAATGTCTCTAAAGAGGACTTTTGAGGCAAACCTGACACCTAGTGGCTACAATTGGGAATGACGCCACCTTTGGGAGTTGCAAAAACAACCTGTTATGGGAGGAGGCCTCTTGGGATACTGGGGGAAGATTTGGGTTTGATATCTGTCTCTCACTTACTTAGAGTGTAGTGTCAGGGTCAAGGGGTGACCTAGAGGTCTGGAACTGGTCATAGGGGTAGATTTTAGCTGTCTAGAATCTCCATCATTTCTAGAAATCAGTCTGAAAGAAAATCAAGTTTGATCATTGCTCCCTTTTCTTTTTTTTCCTTCCTTCCTTCCTTCCTTCCTTCCTTCCTTCCTTTCTTTTTTTCATTTTTCGAGACAGGGTTTTTTCTCTGTGGCTTTGGAGCCTGTCCTGGAACTAGCTCTTGTAGACCAGGCTGGTCTCGAACTCACAGAGCCTCCTGCCTCTGCCTCCCAAGTGCTGGGATTAAAAAGGCATGTGCCACCACCGCCGGGCCATTGCTCCCTTTTCAATTTTATACAAAGAAGGACAGAAACAAACGGGAGCTTTAACTGATGCACAACCATCCTAATTTTCATTTTTTTGCACATTTGGTTGCTTGTTTCAGCCATACACAATCCCTAGGCCCTATCAGGTATGGATGCTACATAATAAGTTTGTAGGTTATGAAAGATTTCAAAGATCCTTGACTTCAAAAACCTCACCTTCCTTTGAGGAGAAAGTTCCAACAGTCACAGAATACCCCGATATGTCTGCTGCACTTTCTCCACCATCCTCGCTGCGACCCTGAGCTCTTATTTTACCACCCAGCTCCTGGAGACACAGTACCTGTGGCACTGACCTGTGAGTCATCTGCTTGGCTTATTATCACACACATAAGACAGGCATTGCCTGCCCCAACTGCTTCACAGTGTCGCTGGTGACGTTATTCTTGACACTCTTCAGCATGCCACAGCCTGGCCAATTGTGGTGACTTAAAAGAAGAGGGAGGGGCACTACTAGGAGGTGTGACCTTGTTGGAGTAGTCTTGTGGTAGTGTGGTCTTTTTGGAGGAAGTGTGTCACTGTGGGGTGGGCTTTGAGATCTCACAGATGCTCAAGATACCGCCCAGTGTCTCAGACCACTTCCTGTTGCTTGCAAGACAACACCATCTCTGCCTGCATGCTGCCATGTTGCACCATAATGACAATGGACTGAACTTTGAACTGTAAGCGAGCCACCCCAATAAATGTTTTCCTTTCTAAGAGTTGCCGTAGACACGGTGTCTCTTCAAAGCAACAGAAACCCTAACTAAGACACCAACCCACCTGAGCGCTGTGTGTGCCCGTGGCTCTTCCTCGTTTTACAAAATTCTTGCATCTTGCCTTTCTTTTCTCTTCTTTCCCCCTTTCTTCCCTCCCACTTTTTTGCATTCACATATGTGGGTGTAGGTATGTGTGTCAAAATACCTTTAACTCCTGAGCCACCTCTCTGGCCTCTTTTGTTTTTTGAGACTGGCCTTGGTGTAAGCTAAGCCAACCTCAAACTTATGGCAATAAACTTTCTGTCTTGGCCTCCAGAGCGCTGGGATTGCAGATATGAGCAGCCACACCTGGCTTTGCCTGCCTCTTTTCTCAAGACTTAAACCCTTTTGTAGTGTGTGTGCGTGCGTGCTTGCGTGCATGCGTGTGTGTGTGTGTGCGTGCGTGTGTGTGTGTGTGTGTGTGTGTGTGTGTGTACGCTAACACCACAGCATGCATATGCAGGTCAGAGGACAACATCCAAGCGTTTTCTCCTTCCGTCATGGATTCCAGGATTGAATTAAGGTAAACTGGCTTGGGCAGCAAGTGCCATTTTAAAACATAACACAGAATGACAAGCTCTGGAACACACTGAAAAATCAGTTTCGTTGTTCGTGGTCAGGCAAGACCATGCATGGAGGCTCCAAGGTCAAGTGACCAGGTAATGCTGTGATCAAGTTGGACTAGACGCCAAGTCTTTTGGTTTCTTATCCTAGGGTCCTTCCATGTGGCCCCACAAAGTTTCTAAAGGTCCTTCTAAAGGTCCCTTGTCTCTTCAGTGGCTTCTCCTGTCTACACAGTCTTTCCCCTTGACCGAGTTTACACGAGCATGACCACTGCTTTTGGGCCTTAACCCATTCCCTGTAGGCTCTTTTCCTTCTGTCTAGCAATTCTACATTCCCAGTTAGTTTTTGTGGCTATGGATGAGACCACGTAGACTGTGTCCTCTTGATGTCACTAAACCCTGAGTGTTCCCCCACCCCAGTGAAGGGAACAACATCAGCAGAACAGAGAGATGCCAAGAATCAACATTAGCAACACACACACACAGACACACAAACACACAGACACAGACACTCACACACACACAGATGCCCAGAACCAACATCACAGAGAGATGCCCAGAACCAATATCAACAGCACACAGAGAGATGCGCAGGACCAACATCACAGAGAGATGCCCAGAACCAATATCAACAGCACACAGAGAGATGCACAGGACCAACATCAGTAGCATAGTGAGATGCTCACAACCAATATCAGCAGCACAGAGAGATGCTGAGAACCAACACCAGCAGCACATACAAAGAGATATGCCCAGAACCAGCATGAGCAGGAGAGAGAGAGAGAGAGACAGATAGACAGACAGACAGACCCAGAACCAACATCAGCAGCGCACAGAGAAATTCTATTTATGGCATTTAGCTCTAGTCATGGCATCCATTGGTTGAATCTTCACAGCCACCACAACTTGCTAGGACTTCTCTTGTCAGAGCATCTCTCCAGACCTGACCGGCTGCTGTGATTTCCAGCTGATTTGAAAGGAAAGGGAACAGGGGGAATGTTAGGCTGGGGAGATGATAGGGTTCCCGCCATGCGAGCATGAGGACCTGAGTTTAGAGCTCTAACGCCCACACAAAAGCCTAGAGCTGGAGCTGGGCTAGGAAGCTCACTGGCCAGTTCATCTAGCCAATCAGAGAGCTCCTTGTTCAGTGAGAGACACTTTCAAGAATTAGGGGGGAACACAGTCAATGAAGATGCCAATCCTCTGGCCTCCGTATGCACACACACACATGCATGCACGCGCACAACAAATGGCCAGAGAGATGGCTCAACAGTTAATGGCCCTTGCCAGAAGCCCAACAACCTGAATTTGCTCCCCAGAACCCATGTCATGGAAGTGGTGAACTTACTCCCACAAGATGTCCTGGACCTCTATAATAGAAACCAGGCATGCGTCTACCCATCTTGCTGGACCTAGCTGAAGCACTGCCCCAGTGATGCTTCCCTTGATCTTCGGCATACCTCCCTCCCCCAGTCTCTCCTGTCCTCACCTTGGAGGCCTGAACATTGTCCCTCTGTCACGTGGGCTGGTGTTTCTCAGGCATGGGTCCCAGTGTCTTGCTCAAGTCTTGCTATGTAAGGGAGCTGAGGATGAGAAGGAAGGAGAACTTTGGGGTCCGGTCGTGGGATCTGGGGTGGGGCCTCTGGTCCACTGTAAACAGGGTCCGATATTTCACAGAACACAGATGTCTGGGTCCCCAGGCTGATGCCCCTCCCACTAGGGCTTTTTCGCAAGCAGGGGGAAGGAGTGGGGAAAGGCCATGCTCACCTGAAGTCCACCATACCCTTCTTCTCATCCAACTTCTTTAGGAGCTCCCTGACCTGGTACCGATTGATGGGGACCTTGTTTTGCTGAGAAGGTGGGGATAATGGGTTATGGATCCCTCTGCTCCTTCACACCCAGTGACTCCCCCCTCCAATTATGTCTCACTCTTGGGACCAGTGGTGGCAGTTGAGGGCTCAGAGGTGGCTGCACCTACCACAGGGAGGTACTGGAGGCAGTTGCTTTCCATGGCATGGCCTGCCTCCAGAGTGACCCCCGCTTCTGGAAAGTGACAAGGTTCCAGGAGCAATGAGTGGCTTGCTGAGGGGGACAGAAGCTGTACTCTCCAGCATGTGAAGGTCATCTTGCTCCCAGATACCTAATCCTGGCCAACTCTCTTGCTCTATGGGTCTGGGTACTAAGCATGCATCCCTGCCTGGGTCCCTAGACCCTTCCTCAAGGCCTCCCCAGGATGCTGTCACAATTGATCCCTTCATGAAAACATTTCCATTTCAGGGAACCTCCATTCCAATCACTATATTGCTAAGAGGGACCGCGGGGGCTCAGGTAAGCTGGGAAGGGGGAAGACAGAGCGTGGGAGCTACAGGGAATGGTTATTTCCTTCACTCTCACTTTTCATCTTCTTAGGAGCCAAACACAACGCGATGGGGTCGGGGGTAGGCCCCTGAGATGAACGTATGCCTCTGGGGTGAGGAGTGGCATCAAGTCACGAGACAGATTTGGGCAGGGGGTTGAGGGAGGTGTTGCATCTCCCTCTAAGTCCAGATGAGTGACAGCAGTGCCCTCAACTAACCTTACAGGGCAGTGTGAAATGCAAGCACATGCTTGCCGGTCCGCTCCGCTCCCCCACCCCTCATTACCCAGAGTCCCCGGGAATCAGTGCACCTGTATCATGGCTTTCCGAAAGTCCCCCACAGGCATTGTCATTGATCCCGATGGATTCAAGCTCGTGAAGAACTCCACAATTGAGATCTTCTGTTGCTCTGTGTAGTTCTGGGAGGAGCAGGGGGTGCCGGGAGCAAACACATGTCTTTGTTACGGCTACCACACCTCTCCCCTCAGCCCCCAAAGGGTGGGCCACACGCTTGGACCCAGAAATGCTTGGCGAGTGGGGGAAGGCAGCCTCAGCTTGAGGCATCTGTACATTAAACGCTGCT
Organism: Dicrostonyx torquatus; assembly: GCA_028555095.1. Taxonomy (NCBI): domain Eukaryota; kingdom Metazoa; phylum Chordata; class Mammalia; order Rodentia; family Cricetidae; genus Dicrostonyx; species Dicrostonyx torquatus. The sequence continues at coordinate 4,639,318 of JAQHUG010000081.1, forward strand.
TTAGAGCAAGCACCAAGTGCAGACACAGGCGTGATAGCAGCCTCACCCCAACCTAACAGAGGCCACTCACCCCATCCACTCCCTGACTTCACAGAGGGACACCAACGCTGCTAAGCAGCCCCCAGTATCACAGGAACACAGACAGCGACCGGATCTAAGTCTGGAATTTGGCTTTGAAATGGCCTCTAGTAACATTGGCACAGTCAGTGCTTTGTGACTGGTGGGTGGGGTTTCCCTCACCTGAGAGATCACGTGACTGCTGCATGATTGGTTGGACAGACTCTGGGCACACCTAGGGCTCTCACAATTTCCCTACAATGCACACATGGCGAACTGCCTTCCCAGGCATCTTAAAAGTAGCATTTCTGTTGGTATCCTCCCTTACCGCTCCCCGGAGTCAGAAAGATCACCCGTTAGTTCTTGCGGGTTCATGCCACTTCCAGGGCTCCGTAGTTCTCATGGCTTTCTATGCTGGATGGAATCCAACCCCAACTCAGGGTCTGAAGTCTGAGGATACCAACCACTTCTAGCCCAGTTTTGGCTTTTTGGCTTCTTTCGGAGTCTGGCGTTCCAGGACCCTCAAGTGGACTGACGTGGTTCTGTCTCCAGTGCCCGGAAGGCTGCCTGCACTGTCAGTGCGCAAACCCTCCCTGTGTGGCTGGCAGGAACCCTCTTGCTAGAACCATCTTCCAGGCTCATTGTATCACTCCAATTCTTCCTATTCACCCAGGACCTTTCCCAGCCCCACCTCTGCCAGGAAGTCCTTCTTTTCCCTTGCCTCATCCTGGGATGTCCTTACGTCAAATTCTGATGAAGTTTGTGACCGTTGTCACTTTTGTAATATTTCTTCTGTGACATTTTCTTCTGGTCATTACCGACTCCATCCCATCTTTCTAAACACATGGTCGCCTCTTTCCAACTACAGTGTACACAGATGTCTTGTTTGGTCTGTACCTGAAGATTTTTTTCCTACACTCTTTTTTTTTTCTTTATGGTGCTATGGTTGAACCTGGAACCTCACGTACGTTAAACAAATGCACTAGCACTGATCTATATACTTAGCTAGCCTTCTTTTTACTTAGTATTTTGAGACAGGGTCTCGTTAAGTTGCCCAGGCTGGCCTTGAACCCACTCTGCATGTAGCCCAGGCAGGTATTCTGAGTACTGTGATTCTCTCTCTCTCTCTCTGTCTCTCTGAGATAGGGTTTCTCTGTAGAGCCCTGGCTGTCCCGGAACTTACTCTGTAGACAAGACTGGCCTCAAACTCATAGATCCACCCGCCTCTGCCTCCTGAGCGCTGGGATTAAAGGCATGCGCCACCACTGCCTGGGCTTTTCTATATCCTTTTTTTTTTTTTATAGAATTATTCTCAGTTAGGTCTTTTTAAAAATATTTATTTATTTATTTATTAGGTATACAATATTCTCTGTGTGTATGCCTGCAGGCCAGAAGAGGGCACCAAACCCCATCGCAGATGGTTGTGAGCCACCATGTGGTTGCTGAGAATTGAACTCAGGNGCACGCGCACAACAAATGGCCAGAGAGATGGCTCAACAGTTAATGGCCCTTGCCAGAAGCCCAACAACCTGAATTTGCTCCCCAGAACCCATGTCATGGAAGTGGTGAACTTACTCCCACAAGATGTCCTGGACCTCTATAATAGAAACCAGGCATGCGTCTACCCATCTTGCTGGACCTAGCTGAAGCACTGCCCCAGTGATGCTTCCCTTGATCTTCGGCATACCTCCCTCCCCCAGTCTCTCCTGTCCTCACCTTGGAGGCCTGAACATTGTCCCTCTGTCACGTGGGCTGGTGTTTCTCAGGCATGGGTCCCAGTGTCTTGCTCAAGTCTTGCTATGTAAGGGAGCTGAGGATGAGAAGGAAGGAGAACTTTGGGGTCCGGTCGTGGGATCTGGGGTGGGGCCTCTGGTCCACTGTAAACAGGGTCCGATATTTCACAGAACACAGATGTCTGGGTCCCCAGGCTGATGCCCCTCCCACTAGGGCTTTTTCGCAAGCAGGGGGAAGGAGTGGGGAAAGGCCATGCTCACCTGAAGTCCACCATACCCTTCTTCTCATCCAACTTCTTTAGGAGCTCCCTGACCTGGTACCGATTGATGGGGACCTTGTTTTGCTGAGAAGGTGGGGATAATGGGTTATGGATCCCTCTGCTCCTTCACACCCAGTGACTCCCCCCTCCAATTATGTCTCACTCTTGGGACCAGTGGTGGCAGTTGAGGGCTCAGAGGTGGCTGCACCTACCACAGGGAGGTACTGGAGGCAGTTGCTTTCCATGGCATGGCCTGCCTCCAGAGTGACCCCCGCTTCTGGAAAGTGACAAGGTTCCAGGAGCAATGAGTGGCTTGCTGAGGGGGACAGAAGCTGTACTCTCCAGCATGTGAAGGTCATCTTGCTCCCAGATACCTAATCCTGGCCAACTCTCTTGCTCTATGGGTCTGGGTACTAAGCATGCATCCCTGCCTGGGTCCCTAGACCCTTCCTCAAGGCCTCCCCAGGATGCTGTCACAATTGATCCCTTCATGAAAACATTTCCATTTCAGGGAACCTCCATTCCAATCACTATATTGCTAAGAGGGACCGCGGGGGCTCAGGTAAGCTGGGAAGGGGGAAGACAGAGCGTGGGAGCTACAGGGAATGGTTATTTCCTTCACTCTCACTTTTCATCTTCTTAGGAGCCAAACACAACGCGATGGGGTCGGGGGTAGGCCCCTGAGATGAACGTATGCCTCTGGGGTGAGGAGTGGCATCAAGTCACGAGACAGATTTGGGCAGGGGGTTGAGGGAGGTGTTGCATCTCCCTCTAAGTCCAGATGAGTGACAGCAGTGCCCTCAACTAACCTTACAGGGCAGTGTGAAATGCAAGCACATGCTTGCCGGTCCGCTCCGCTCCCCCACCCCTCATTACCCAGAGTCCCCGGGAATCAGTGCACCTGTATCATGGCTTTCCGAAAGTCCCCCACAGGCATTGTCATTGATCCCGATGGATTCAAGCTCGTGAAGAACTCCACAATTGAGATCTTCTGTTGCTCTGTGTAGTTCTGGGAGGAGCAGGGGGTGCCGGGAGCAAACACATGTCTTTGTTACGGCTACCACACCTCTCCCCTCAGCCCCCAAAGGGTGGGCCACACGCTTGGACCCAGAAATGCTTGGCGAGTGGGGGAAGGCAGCCTCAGCTTGAGGCATCTGTACATTAAACGCTGCTTTAGAGCAAGCACCAAGTGCAGACACAGGCGTGATAGCAGCCTCACCCCAACCTAACAGAGGCCACTCACCCCATCCACTCCCTGACTTCACAGAGGGACACCAACGCTGCTAAGCAGCCCCCAGTATCACAGGAACACAGACAGCGACCGGATCTAAGTCTGGAATTTGGCTTTGAAATGGCCTCTAGTAACATTGGCACAGTCAGTGCTTTGTGACTGGTGGGTGGGGTTTCCCTCACCTGAGAGATCACGTGACTGCTGCATGATTGGTTGGACAGACTCTGGGCACACCTAGGGCTCTCACAATTTCCCTACAATGCACACATGGCGAACTGCCTTCCCAGGCATCTTAAAAGTAGCATTTCTGTTGGTATCCTCCCTTACCGCTCCCCGGAGTCAGAAAGATCACCCGTTAGTTCTTGCGGGTTCATGCCACTTCCAGGGCTCCGTAGTTCTCATGGCTTTCTATGCTGGATGGAATCCAACCCCAACTCAGGGTCTGAAGTCTGAGGATACCAACCACTTCTAGCCCAGTTTTGGCTTTTTGGCTTCTTTCGGAGTCTGGCGTTCCAGGACCCTCAAGTGGACTGACGTGGTTCTGTCTCCAGTGCCCGGAAGGCTGCCTGCACTGTCAGTGCGCAAACCCTCCCTGTGTGGCTGGCAGGAACCCTCTTGCTAGAACCATCTTCCAGGCTCATTGTATCACTCCAATTCTTCCTATTCACCCAGGACCTTTCCCAGCCCCACCTCTGCCAGGAAGTCCTTCTTTTCCCTTGCCTCATCCTGGGATGTCCTTACGTCAAATTCTGATGAAGTTTGTGACCGTTGTCACTTTTGTAATATTTCTTCTGTGACATTTTCTTCTGGTCATTACCGACTCCATCCCATCTTTCTAAACACATGGCCGCCTCTTTCCAACTACAGTGTACACAGATGTCTTGTTTGGTCTGTACCTGAAGATTTTTTTCCTACACTCTTTTTTTTCTTTATGGTGCTATGGTTGAACCTGGAACCTCACGTACGTTAAACAAATGCACTAGCACTGATCTATATACTTAGCTAGCCTTCTTTTTACTTAGTATTTTGAGACAGGGTCTCGTTAAGTTGCCCAGGCTGGCCTTGAACCCACTCTGCATGTAGCCCAGGCAGGTATTCTGAGTACTGTGATTCTCTCTCTCTCTCTCTCTCTCTCTCTCTCTCTCTCTCTCTCTCTGAGATATGGCTGTCCCGGAACTTACTCTGTAGACAAGACTGGCCTCAAACTCATAGATCCACCCGCCTCTGCCTCCTGAGCCCTGGGATTAAAGGCATGCGCCACCACTGCCTGGGCCATTTCTATATCCTTTTAAAACAAGGGGTGGGACCCTCGCTCTGCATCTGGCTGTCCTGTAAAACCTACCTCCGGAGTCATTTCTTCCTAAACAAACCTGATACCTTCTGCCTTCTTGAAGTTTGCACATAATTTTCATGTAAGACATTTTCAGATTTAGTTTTGAAAAGTGAGGAGCAGAGCGTATCCGTCAGAGGCCAGAAGCCGCCTGAGGGGGCATCCAGTCTCAGAAAGAAGCTGCAAGCACTGGACTCTTACTATGTCCAGGCGTTACTCTGAGCACCTCATAACTTCTGAGTAATTTATCCTTCACAACCACCCTTTCCATCTCTTCCCATTTTACAGGTGGAAAGACTGAGGCACTTAAGACCTCAATGACTTGCCTTTGGTGACACATTAGTAAAAGGCAGGTCCCAGGTAGCAGACTCCCGTCCTGTGCCTCCATCCCCTCTCCGCCTCCCCCCTCCACCATATCTCAGCTCTTCTCTTCTTTGGGGTGAGGCACAGTATCCAGTGACCCAATGACCTAGGGAAATGCTCCAGGTCTCCATGGCAAGGAACCTTATTAGAAAGGACCTATGGACACTCAGACGCAGCCAGTGCTGGGTGGGTGATTTGGGACCCATGTGGCAGATTCCTCCAGGGTTCTCTGAGGCTCTAAGGGGCTCACCTGGATCAGTTTCATGGGGTTGGTCCACAGAGAGGTGGTTTTCTTGCTGGAGAGACCCTGCAATCCCTTGTACAGCACATCCAGCTGGGGGTGAATGGCACAGACCCCATCCAGGACTTTTACAAATTGCTCTGTTACCATAACGTTCTGCAGCAGGGAGAGAGGGGCCGTGGTGGAGATGCTGTCACTGTACCATGTGTCTGCTGACCGGAGTACCCTTCCTTCCCATCCAAGCCAAGTTTAGGGGTGTTGGTCCTTCCTGGTTTGTTCTTCTGAACTGGTACGGGTTCTGGTGTTTTCTAGCTTGTGACTAATTTGGGTCATGGGTTACTTTTTGAGGCAGAGTCTCATTCATTCTGTAATCTAATATAGCCTTGGATGCCACCCAAGCTGGCTGGCCTGTCTCTGTCTCTCAAATGCTGGGATTACAGACATGTGATTATGAGGGATTGTGGTGTGTGTCATTATGGGGCATTAGGCCAGGAATCCCAGACTTTGAGCATGCTAGGCAAGTAGTCTACCACACTTAGCTACATCCTTAGGGCCGCTCTGGTGTTAGGGAGCTTCTGATTTGATCTGTAAGTTTCCCAAGTTCTACAGTCTTACTCTGTAGCCTAGACTGGCCTTGAACTCACTATGGAGCACGGGCTGGCTTTGAACTCATGGTGATCTTTCTGCCTTAGTCTTCTGAGCACTGGGATTATAGGCATGTGTTAATTTGCCCACATCTAGGAGATTTTGAATAGACATTATCTTTGTGTTCGGGTGGCTTGTTTGTCACATGTCTGTCACTCAGCTCCTCTCTGAGGCGGTACTTTAAGTGGCTACATTTGATGGACAGAGATCAGAGACTGGTCTATACACAGATATCCCGACTCGTCCACATCCTTGTGAATGTTGTTCTTCAGAGCAGGTACCCAGGATCCCTGATGCCAACCATCCTGCTGTGGCTCACAGAGAACTACAAACTCCTCTTTTGGAAGAAGTCAGAGTTGGCTTCCAGGACATGGAGAGTGTGTCCTTTGGAAGAGCGATTTAGCCTGCTCTTCATCAGCTAGATGACCCTCATCTTTCTTCAAGTGTGGTTCTGAGTATCTTTTGTCTTTTTTTTATAATTTATTTTTATTTGATATGAATTGGTGTTTAGCCTTCATGTATGTCTGTGTGAGGGTGTTGGATCACTTGGAATTGGAGTCACAGACAGATATGAGCTGTCATATGGGTGCCAGGAATTGAACCCGGGTCCTCTGAAAGAGTGGTCAGTGCTCTTAAACCTCTAAGTCATCTCTCCAACCTCTGTTTGCCTTTTCAAAGGACTGGACTCACACTTAAGGGCTGAAGGCTTTGCAGATACTCTGGTCCTAGGAGCATCTACAGAGCAGGTACATTTAGAGTCTTGGCGTCACCATTGACAAGAGGGTAGGACCCTTGGTCCCCAGGGTGGCAGTGTGAATAGTGATGGAATCTTTCAGAGGTGGAGCCTAGTGGGAGGAGATTGGGTCACTGGGGACACTGCCCTCTCAGGAACAAATGTCATGTTCAGGGGACCTGTTAGTTCAAGAAGGAAATGAGACTGAGTCTCCTGTTTCCTGTCTCTCCATGCAGCATCCTTTCCGTCCCCTATGCAAGACCACGATGATGCCATCTGCTGTAAGGTAAGGTGATCAAGAGGGCCATCACCAGAGCTGGTGCCATGCTGCTGGGTCATTCAGCCTCCAGGGATGTGAAGTAACATCTTGGCTTCAATCATTTCATCAGAGTACCAGAAAAAGACTAACGGGATAACAGTCTATTGGCTCTGGCAGGCTTGTTTACTGGCAGTTAAGCCGTGGCTCACAGACCCCTGTGCCATCTAAGCCCTAAGCAATGCAGGCAGGTTTCCTCGAGTGTACCAAAGCTGCAGGAGTTAGGGGAGCCAATGGCCATGAAACCTGAATATGGCTGAGTGGGTTGGGGCTGAGGGGTTTTGTATCCTGGCGCAGTGGAGGCTCTAGTCTGAGTGTGGAGAGGTGGGGCCTCTGAGGAGAAAGACTCAGAAGCAGGAGGAGCAGGGAGGGGTGGGTGACAGAGCAAAGAGAAAGAAGAGCATCAGCGGCTTCAAGTGGGGAAACGTTCAGCTTCGGATATTCCAACTATCATGGCTCAGATAGTGGCAAGCATTTGGGTAATCTTAGAAAACACCGTTGGGAAGAATAGGGAAAGAAAGGGACTCATAGGACTAACCTTCACAGGACTAGAGAAGGAGGCGGGGCCCTGGCTGACTCCTAGGTGTTTCTCATCTGCTGTGGGTCCTGGGCAAATTACCTAATGACTCTGCTTCAGGTTCCTCGTGGGTAAAGGGGGAAATGAGGGAAAGTATGCGCTATGGACTGAGTCTGCACCCCTACCTCCATGATGGTTGTTTGTTTGTTTGGTTTTTCGAGACAGGGTTTCTCCGTGTAGCTTTGGAGCCTGTCCTCGAACTCGCTTTGTAGACTAGGCTGACCTCAAACTCACAGACATCTGCCTGTCTCTGCCTCCCGAGTTCAGGGATTAAAGGCATGCACCACCACTGCCCGGCATCATGATGGTTAGTTTTAAATATCAATTAGCCACAACCTGAGAATCACTGAGGAAGGAGACCTGCAGGAGACCTGCTAGATTATTCTGGCTTGTAGACATGTCTGTGTCGGATGGTCTCAATTCCATTAACTGATGTGGGAAGACCCAGACCATTCCCTGGACTGGGGACCTGGGCTATGTAAGAGTAGAGAGGGTTAGCCAAGCACTAAGCCTGCAAGCATGCATGCAGTCATTTCTCTCTGCTCCTGTCTGGTTGTGCCCTGCTGCAAGCTCCTGCGACTGTAAACTTGTCTGCTATGATGGACTGTAACCTGAAATAAGCTTCTCTTTCCTCTTTTTTTTTTTTTTTTTGGTCAGGGTAGTATACCACAACAACAGAAGTAAAACTTGAACATACTCTCCAAGGGCGCTTGAAGTCTTTGCTGTTTTGCTTTGTTTTGGAGACAGGGTCTCACTGTGTAGCCCTGGCTGTCCTGGCACTCACTATGTAGACCAGGCTGGCCTTGAACTCATAGAGATCCACCAGCCTCTGCCTCCAAAGTCCTGGGATTAAAGGCACATACCGCTACACCAAGTGGGTTTGAAGCCTTAACCCCATAGATGCGATCTCATTTGGGAATAGGGTCTTTGCAAGAGATAATCAAGTTAAAATGAAGTCAGTAGGGTAGGCCCTGATTAAATAATGAAATCCTTACAAAAAAGGAGGGGATTTTGCTTAGAGATGGACGTGCACTTAAGGAAAATGCCACGAGAAGCGGAAGGCAAGGATTGGAATGGTAAGTCTGCAAGCCAAGGGGTGTCAATGACTGCCAGCAACAGCAGATGCTGGGAGAAAAATCGGGACAGATTCCTTCTCAGGTCTAGAAAAGGAACCTAGCCACTCCACACCGGCTTCTTGCATTTCTGGACTCCAGAACTAAAAGGCAATGTATTTTTGCTATTTAAGCCACCTGGTTTGTGGTATTTTGGTACAGCTTCCGTGGCAATGAACACAGTGCTCTACCAACCTTCTAGGGTAGCATTTGAGGAGCCAGCACCCTAAAACTGCTTTGGTGGTCAAAATTGTAGGATGTTGTTAGTCCCAGCTGCCATCCCTGTGATGGTTTGGGCGAGTCCCTGGCAGAAGGCTGGTGAGTTCCCTTCCTCCTTCACAGGACCACCTTGTAGCTCTGAGCACAGTAGGCCACACGTTGTGAAACAAAACACATTTGTGAGGTGAATCCTAAAACCCTGGATTCTGGGTATGTTGTGCACACCTTTTAATCCCGGCACTCTGGGAGGCAGAGACAGGCAGATTTCTGTGAGTTTGAGGCCAGTCTGGTCTACATAATAGCAAGTTTCAGACCAGTGAGGGCTGAAAAAAAAATCCAAGGATTCTGGAACATTCTGAGACCCAGTCCACTTATTACCAAATTTGGTAGTGTACAAATTATGTTCTGGAGTTCTCCACACCCCACCCCACTTTTGGTTTTTTCCTCCTTAGTACTCTTAGGCGCTCATATTCTAGGTTCCCAGGATCAAATAAATTATTTTACATTGTGCTGAGAGTTACTGAAGGGCTACTCCCATCAACTGAGCCCCTTACTTCTTGTGTGTGAGGGTCTGTGAGGGACACAGCTGCAGCACTAGTAGTAGAGGTAACTGGCTTGTGCCAGGAGCGAATGAGTGGTATTTGAACACTTACAGAAATGTCAAGCTCTTCCATCCTGGATTTGGGGTTCCTCTTAATGGACATGATAAGATAAACTGCCCCCTCCATACTCATAGGGTTCAGGAAAAGCTGTGGGAGGAGGGCACAGCAGGAGGAGGCTGCATTAGAGACTAACTTCACTCTCTGTCGAATTGCGACCTCTATGCTTCTCCTGTCCCTCTGTCCAACCATGCATCCTTTCATCTTTCCACCCACTACTCAGCACTCATTTATCTGTTCATTTATTCTACCCACCTATAAGCCGTAAGTCCATCCCTTTGCTTATCACCCACCCATCCATCTGCTCATCAGTTCACCTTTCCTTCCATCCATCTTCTTATCCATCCACTAATTCATCTATCTCACTATCTATCCATTCATCTACTCACACACTCATCAGTTTCTCTTATCATCCATCCATCCATCCACTCATCCATCTATCCATCCATCCACTCATCCATCCATGTATCCATCCATCCATCCATCATCCATCCACTCATCCATCCATGTATCCATCCATCCATCCATCATCCATCCATCATCCATCTATTCATCCATCCATCCATGAATCCACTCATCCATCCATTTACTCACACATTTACTCATCCATCCATCTACCCATCTATTAATCCATCATTTATACATCCATCCACTCATCTATCCATATATCCATCCACTCATCCATCATCCATCCATCCATTCATCCATCCATCCATCCATCCATCCATCCATCCATTCATCCATCCACCCATCTTATGTTACTACCCACCCATCCAAAAACCTATCCATCAATCCATTTCACCCTCCATCCACCCAACACATTCATCCTCCAACAAATATTTATCAAGGCCTAGGCCTGCTAAGCCTAGGTCAACTTGACAAGGACTCTGTCTTCAGATAACATTACTCTAGTTGGAGGAGACAGTTAAGTAAGTAAATGGTATCAGATATATGATGGTAGCAGTGACAGAGGGACATACTGTAGGAGCAAAGTCCAACGTGGGTAGGAGACCCTTGAGTAAAGCCTTGTTGGGATATGGGGAATTAGTCATATCTGAAGGGGGAGCAGGAGGAGAGTGGGGGAAAGATTCAATGAAGGAAGAAAAGAGCAGGCAAGGGTGAAGGTGAGCTGGAGGGCACAGCACTCTGTGGTGCTGGACAATAGCACATGTTCTGTGAGCAGGAACAGAGAGGAGGAGGCAACGAAGGCAGGAAAGGCCATGATGTAGTGGACCGTGTGGGCTTAGGTCATTATTGTATTGCAAGGGCATTGAGAGCCACTGAAGCATGGATGGAGATTAGGAAGAAGGAACATGTAGGCAGCTGGCCTTGGTTTTCACTTCCTGGCTTCTTTGTCCCTGGCTCCACGGAGGAGCCGTCCCAAGGGTCTCAACCTAATAATCCAGTCAAAGCATTCAAAAGGTGCCCAGTGAACAGCACCGTGTATGAATGGTGGCTGTTGCTATTGGAAGGCCACTTCAGGTAGTTGCTTTAGGAGGAGGCCAGGGGTTTTACTGAACATTTACTGTGTGCTCTGATGTTCTCTGGTGAGAAAAATCCAGTGCTTATGCATTTTGGCACCTGAACTTTGTGGGACTCATTTCCCAAGGAATTTTTTAGTTTCCCAAGACTGAGGGGGGATGAGTGCGGAGACAGTAGATACTTCCTTCAGGAATTACCTTTCCTAATTTTTCTTTTATTTAAAACATTTAAAAAAATGGTGTGTGTGTGTGTGTGTGTGTGTCTGTGTGTGTGTGTCTGTGTGCTCCAGGCGGTGGTGGCACACGCCTTTAATCTCAGCACTCAGGAGGCAGAGGCAGGCGGATCTCTGTGAGTTTGAGACCAACCTGGTCTACAAGAGCTAGTTCCAGGACAGGCTCCAAAGCTACAGAGAAACCCTGTCTTGAAAAACAAAAAACAAAAAACAACAACAACAAAAAAAGATTTTAAAATCCATTTGTTACACATGACCATTGTGAATTAGGAGCTGAAAACACGTTTAGGACCAGTTAATTCCAACAGACAGAGGCGACCAGATTCCTTCTATGATGTAGCCTCTTAGTCTTAAAAAAAGAGATATGTTTTAAAGCTATATGTATTTGTGTGTGTGTGTGTGTGTGTGTGTGTGTGTGTATACACGTGTGCAAGTCAGAGGACAATTCTCAGTAGTCGTTTTTTTTCCTTCCAACATGTGGTTCTGGGGATTGAACTCAGGTCATTAGGCCTGGCATCTCGCCAGCCTGATGTCTTAGTCAATAGAACCTTTAGAAAGGTTTGGGTTCTTTCAGCAATCCCTGGTTCCACCGGACCTTGAGGCTGAGTTGCTCACTGCCTGGGCCAGCTCTCTGAGTGGTCCCATTCTGCCCCAGGTGGGGCTTCCTGTTTTTCTCCTCGATGTCCAGGCTGGTTATATCGGCCATTGTCACATTCCCTCTGCCAGAATCTGGCTTTTTGTCCCTTTAATGGCACCTCAGGGAGCAGGTTCATCCTCAGTTTTCTCATGCCCATCCCTCCTCCATCAGTAAAGATCCCAACACCCGCTGCAACTCTATCATCCTCTCGCAGGGAGTAAGAATGGCCTTAGGAAGCCAGATACAAGTGGCCACCCTCTTTATAGTTAATTTGGTCTGAACCAGTCTCTTAGCCTATGTTTTCCCATCTGGAAAGTGGAGCTGGCAGAGATACCTGGCCACACCAGGCAATGACCGATGTATTATTGCATCATCATATTCAGGGTGTGGCTTGAAAGAGCCCAGAGAGAAGATCTTGGAACACATGTCCTCTTGCATCTGTTTCCAAACTATCCAATGGCCCGTGTCGTAATTAGTCTCCACAAGTAAACTAATTTACAAGTAATATTAATTCATCTATCCACTTACTTACTACAGATTCACAGTGTGTCTAGCACCATGCAGTGTGAGGGGTATGATCAGGGCCAAAATAACATTCTTGTCCTTAGGAAGATTTCACAATCACATGAGAGTACAGTTAGGAACTGTAGAATAAAGTTCTGCAGGGAGGGGGGAGCAGAGTGCTGGCCGCAGTGCCCTAACTCAGGAGGTCACAGGCTGCATAGACCTTTGTGTGCCATGTTCTGCAGCAGAGCAGACATGAAAGCAGGTGTGGGCATGGTCAGTGCTACTAATGAGAGGAGGAGCCAGGGATGAGCTGAGGCTTCAGGGAGAGCCACAGAGAGCAGGGGTGAGCTGAGGCTGAAGGGAGAACCATGGAGAGCAGGGGTGAGCTGAGGGTGAAGGGAGAGCCATGGAGAGCAAGGGTGAGCTGAGGCTTCAGAGAGAGCCACTGAGAGCAAGGGTGAGCTGAGGGTGCAGGGAGAGCCACAGAGAACAGGGCTGAGCTGAGGCTGCAGAGGCTCATGGGGATCAGAGAACCAGACTGGAATGCAAGCAACCACTGGGTTTAGTATCCCCAAAGTATAATATGGCCTTATTATGAAGAAAATCCAAAGAGAGACCCAGATGGCATGAGGGAAGACTTGTGTAGAAGCACACATGTCACCAGAGAGCCGAGGGAGCCCTGGGTCTATAGCAAGGGCACCAAACATGTGCGCATGGAAGTATGGGGCAGGGGTTGATCGTCCCCAGCATTATTCAGTCTGGTTCTACCGCCCTGCTTTCCCACAGGGCAGACAGATGGATCACGTGCACACATTCATGCACACACACGCACACATGCACACATTCATGGACACACAGACAGACACATGGCATCCAGACACAGAGGTGCATATGAAGACGCCAGCTCAGCGAGTCTACCTTCAGCACTTGGAGGCTCTCATTGTATTCTAGTCCCTTGCTGATTCTGGAGGCTCCCTCATTGGTGATGCCATTTCTGCTGACGTCTATGTAGATCAGACAGCTGTTGAGTTTGAGGACATCCCCCAGGGCCAGAGCTCCTTCATTCCCAAAGCCATTCATGGACACGTCCAGTTTCTTCAGGGTCACGTTAGACTCCAGGGGAGGGGAATAGCACTAGCATCAGGGTGGAGTGAGGTTTACCCAGGAAACTGCCTTGACTGCCAGACCAATTCTCACCCTCACCCTCATCTAAACCCCAACCCTTATCTTTACCCCTAACACATTCCAACCTCATTATCACCCCCTGCAACTCTTAACCCATCCGATGCCATCCTAACGCCATTGCCCTCCCGCCCCCGAGCTCAGTGGTTTTCTGTAGAGACAGATCTACACAATTATTCCTGCTGCTTCTAGATGGGGTTCATTCTAGACCTCTTGAGAGATTCATTTCTTTTGAGATCTCTCTGCCCTCAAGCTAAACCCCTAATGATGGTGCTCAGGCCTCAGTGGAGAGGATTTATACAACAGAAGCGCACACCCAGGAGTCATGGAAGGAAACCCAGCAGCTCCAAAGACACTTGGTGAGAGCTCTGAACACCCAAATCCACGGTAACCATGAGGAAGCAGTTCAACTCACCTCTCAGAGTGTGACTTACCCGGAGACCATTACACAGGGCCACAGCTGCCCGAATGTGGAAGTGATTCCAGCTCAGGTTCAGTGACTGGAGCCCTACATTGAGGGCTGGGAGGGATCGAGACTCAGTTCAGCATATCCCACATCCTGGAGACCCAGCCTCAGCCCCACAGTACTGGAGATGGGTATATAAGCTAGAACACTCAAGTGACGACTTTTTTAATTTTAAAAACTTTTGAAAATCTTATGTGCATTGATGTTTTGCCATGGGTGTCAGGTCCCCTGGAACTGAAATTACAGACAGTTGTGAACTGCCATGTGGGTGTTGGAATTGAACCTGGGTCCTCTGGAAGAGCAGTCAGTGCTCTTAACCACTGAGCCACCTCTCCAGAGACCTCTTTTCCCTTTAAAAAAATTTAAAGACAGAGCCTCACTATGTAGCCCTGGATGACCTGGAATGCACAGAGATCCATCTATGCCTCCCAAATGCTGGGATTAAACTTGTGTGCCACCATATCTGGCCAGATGATAATTTTCAGCGAGTTTTGGACACAAGATTGAAAAATGACCCTTAATCCTGGGAAAGATTACTTAAAACAGTCCCACTTTTCTATGAAAGAGGGACAATCTTCAGTGGCGGTATGGGAGCCCGCAGTGACTCTATTCCATCTTAAGGTCAGAGAGTTCAAGCTTTTCCGTGCTCCTTAAGGTCAATTAACAGGATGTTTGGCCAAAGGCGGGGTCTCAGATGTCTTGCTCCTCAACTAGATGTTTTGAGAATTACGGAGGTGATCATGCTTGTTTGTTCCTTGAGCCTTGGTAAGGAAGTCTTTTGCCCGCCCCTTTTGCTTTGGGTGTAAAAGGGCTAAGAGAAGTAAAACTCAAAGCTTCTGCAGTATTCACTGAGAGCCCTCCCAATTCTGTCTTCGGTCTCTTGTCCCTTTCTCTCCTAATCCTGACTCCCCTATTCAGGTACTGTTTGACAGGCCGGCTGGCCCCGACAAGTGGCACGATCTACCTGGTGAGTATGTGACCACAGATATTCTCCCATGAAGAGGTGTGTACTCTGAGACACCACCTAAGAACATAGCCCACAAGTGGAAAGGCTCCATTATAGATGTTTACCCTGTTGACACAATTCTTCTTATAAGGGAAAACATTTCACTGAGGCTGACTTACAGTTCAGAGGTTTAGTCCATTATTGTCATGGTGGGAAACATGGTGGCATGCAGGCAGATATAGTGCTGAAGAGGTTCTATATCTTGATCAACAGGCAGCAAAAAGGAGACTGTGAAGCATTCTGGGTATATCTTGACCATCTGAGACCTCAAAGCCTGCCCCCATAGGGACACATTTCCTCCACCAAGACCACATCTCTTAATAGTGCCACTCCCTATGGGCCAAGCAGTCTAATCCATGAGTCTGTGGAGGCCATTCCTATTCAAACCAGCATACTCCACTCCCGGCCCCCATACGCTTGTATCCATAACAGTATGGAAATGCTTTCCGTTCAACTTCGAAAGTCCCCATAGTCTATAACAGTCCCCATAGTCTATAATCCTGCTTAAAAGTCACAAGTTCAAAGTCTCTTCTGCAATCACTTAATGGTGAAATCAAAATCAAAATGCAGATCACACACTTCCAAGACACAGTGGCACAGGATCTACATTACCGTCTTGAAAGGTAGGGAAAGGAGCATAGTGAGGAAATACTGGACCAAAACAAGACTTAAAAAAAAAAAAAAGCTGGGCAAACTCAAAACTCTGCATCCCCATGTGTGATGTGTTGATTACAACACACTTCCTTGTCTTCGGCTGATTTCTCTCCCTGTTATCAGCATCCCTTGGCAACTATTCTTACAACTCAGGCACCTCCGAAATTAGGTATTCTCCAAGGGAATCCAGGCTTCACCCTCACAGATTCACACAATGGCCTCTTTGGGACATGTAGGGACTCATGTCTCAGCGGCTTTCCTTAGTCATAGACAGAGATTCCATAATCTTTTTCTTCTTGGTTCTAAAGCCAGAACCACATGGCCAAAGCTGCTAAGTCCTGGTGCTGGCTGGGGCTGGAGCATGGCCCCCTCTTTCAATTTCATCTTCACCAGCTTTCTGTATTTGATAGTTTCCTTCACTGCCAATGCTTGGCTGTTCCAGTGTTGTGTATCTCAAATGTCCATCTGGGACTCTGAGGGGTGGAACTCAATTACAGAGTGCTTGCCTGTCATTCATGAGGCCCTGGGTTCGATTCCAAGAACCCCATAAACTGGGCACGGTAGTGTACACGCTAGTCTTAGCACTTAGAAGATAGAGTCAGAAAAAATCAGAAGTTCAAGGTCATTCTCAGATATATAGCAACTTCTAGGCCAGCTTGGATTATATAAGACACTGTCAAGCGACACAGAGAGAGAGAGAGAGAGAGAGAGAGAGAGAGAGAGAGAGAGAGAGAGAGAGAGAGAGAGAGAGAGAGAGAGACTAAGACTTGAGGACACAATTACCCAAAGATGGAAGTCATTGTTGTGAATCGAGGTTTGTACAGCAAACACACTTTTAAATTTTATTTGTGGTTTAGAATACAGCCATTGCTGGCCTGAAACTGGCTATGTAATTGTGGCCGTCTTCTTGCCTCTGCCTCCTGAGTGCTGGGATTACAGATGTGCACCAGCATGCCTGGCTCCCACGTGAATGGTTGTGAGCCACCGTGTGGGTGCAGGCGGTTGAGCTTGGGTCCTCTGCAGGAGCAAGTGTTCTTAATCTCCAAGCCTGCTCTCCAGCCCTGACTCACAGTTTCCTAGTCTCATCTCCCAGACAGGCGGGACTGCAGGCCTGCACCACTGTGCCCAGAGATCTACAATGTAACCTCCAAGCTGGCTTGGAACTCCCTGGGTAGACCAAGCCTTAAATCTTGAGGCTCCTGTTGACTCAGCCCCCAGAGCAGCTGGCTTACAAAGTCAGATGGAACCAATCTTTTTATTTACACAAATGCTGTGGGCCTTCACTCCCTTATTGCTTGCTTGTCTTTTAAAGTTGTACTTGGTTGCCAGTCACTGTAGTGCACGTCTTTGATCCTTGAATTTGAGAGGTGGAGGCAGAAAGACTAAGAGTTTGAGGCCAGCCTCAGCTATATGGTATCTTTCTCTAGACAAACAAATAAATAATACTCCAAATTAACACAACAGAGCTGACTGTAGTGGCCCAGCTTCCAGCACTTGGGAGGCAGAGGTAGGCAGTCCTCTTTGAGCTCAAGGCCAGCCTGATCTACGTAGCATTTTCCAGGACTGCCAGGGCTACACAGAGAGAGCCTGTCTCAGAAATCAAAATAAAAAAAATTCCCAAAAGATCATCTTTGTCATCTTTCATCATGTACATGTTTTCAATATATTTTTCTAAAATATGTGAATTGTTTTAGGTGCGGTTTATGTTGCCAGTGTAACAATACCAGCCAGTAGCTTTTTAAAAGGAGGTTTATTTAGTCTGGTTTTTTTTTTTAATGGATATATATTTTTTTTAAACTTTTTATTTAGACTTACTCAGTTTTGTTTATGTGTGAATATTTCCTCTGCATGTATGTATGTGTGCCACATGCATGTTTGGTGCCCATGGAGGTCAGAAGAAGGCATCGGATTCCTCAGAATTGGAGTTAGAGATTGTTGTTAATCATCATGTGGGTACTGGGAATCCAGCTGGGAGCCTCTGCAAGAGCAACAAGCGCTCTTAACTGCTGAGCCGTCTCTCCAGCTCTGAGCTTCATTCTCTTTTTATCCATGTGTATGTGTGTGTATCTGTGTGAGCGTATGCTGTGTGTGTGTGGCTGCCCAAGGTGCTGGGAACAGAACTCTGGTCCTCTGCGAGAGCAGCAAGCAGCCGTAACTGCTGAGCTGTCTCTCCAGGCCTCATGCAAACTGCTTCTCTACACGATCTCACTCTCAGTGGCAAGTTTCGCCTCTCACACCCAGATGTTGGCTTTGCTCTATTATTCCGAGCACGATTTACACCACTTTTGTAATGGGAACACTCAGAACACACACCTATGATCCAAACACTTGGGAGGCAGAAGCAGAAGGACCTCAAGTTCAAGGCCAGTCTGGGATTCAGTAACAGTGAGATTCTGTTTAAAGCAAACAAACAAACCAACAAAACCAACCAATAAACTGAAGAACAAAATCACAGCAGCAGCAGCAGCATCAAAAAACAAATCAAAAGAGCAATCGAGAAAACAAGCCTCACAAAGGAATAGTCAGAGGATGGAGAGATGGCTCAGTGGTTAAGAGTACTGGATGCTCTTGCAGAGAACTTGGATTCAATTCCCAGTGCCCATATGGTGGTTCACAGCTGTCTGTAATTCCAGTTCCAGGCAGTCCAGTGCTAATGCCCCATCTGGCCTCCACAGGCATCGGACACACTCATGGTACATGTACATACATTCAGGCAAAACACCCATACCCATACAGCGAGAGCTGGAAGTGGTCTCCTCCCCAATCCTTCCCTCCATGGGGACATACCTAGCATCTGTCCCAGATGCTCTCCTCCTATGTCAGAGAATTGGTTGTGGCTGAGGTTCAGTGACCTAATTCGGTAATTGGACTAAAGGGACAAATCGTAGAGAGGTTAGTTGTCTTAGTTATCGCGAGACAGGATATTATTGCGTAGTTAGTACAGGCTGGCCTTGAACTCTCCATCCTTCTCCCTCAGCCTCCTGAGTTCTGGGATTTCTTTGATAGCATCTCTTTCAGTCAACCTTGAGGCAGATGGATGGGGCTCCTAGGTACCTGAGACTGGGTGGGTGGGCTAGTGTTCTTAAGCAAATGATTTCCTATAATTTTTTAAAATTTTTTTTCAGTTTATTTAATTTTTTTTAAAACTTAACTCTATTGGGCTGTAGAGATGGCTCAGTGGTTAAGAGCACTGGCTGCTCTTCCAGAGGTCCTGAGTTCAATTCCCAGCAACCACATGATGGCTCACAACGATTCGTAATGAGATACAGTGCTGTCTTCTGGCCCGCAAGCATACATGCAGGCAGAATACTGTATGCATAAGTTTTTTTTTTTTTAAAAAAAAGAGCATCATTAAAAAATAAATACATAAACAAAATAAAAATAAAGACATACTTTGAGCTAAGAATGGAGATAAAAAAACTTAACTATCAATGGTTTCTTGGAGAATTATTCCTACCCAGAAAGCCCTACGACTTGCTGAAGGTTTTGCAGGAACAAACATATATTAGTTTCCCAAACCAAGCAAGTGGCTTTGTCCAGTGTCCCCCAGGTCACCCAGAATTCCCAAGGGACATTCTCACATGCTCCTTACCGACAGGGCTTGGCATAAAAGTGCAGCAGATTCCTCCTTGAAGTTGTTTCCTGCAGTCAGCAAGGGTGCGCTGTTAGCGAAGCACACCAGACCATCTGCGTTCCCTTGCCCTCCCCCGCCTGCCAGGCCCTATGATGGAACAGTCGCCGCCCCCCTTGCTCCCTCCCCCGCATGAGGCTCTTAAAACAAACAGGTAGACACAAGGAATGGGGGAGACTGCTCACCATTTCCTTCCTCCTCTCTGACATCAAATATGAACATCCTTAGTGTATTAGGGATGCCTAAAATTTGTACTGGAGAGATGGCTCAGCAGTTAAGAGCACTGACTGTTCTCCCAGAGGACCCTGGTTCATTTCCTAGCATGGCAGCTCACAGCCGTCTGTAAGTCTAGTTCCAACTAGAAGGGGATCCAACGCCTTCTTCTGGTTTCCATGGGCGCCAGGTACACATGTGTTGCACAAACATACATGCAGACAGAACACCCCACATACAAATAAAAGTTTAAAACATAAAAACAAAGAAGGCCTAACAATTATCTAGAAACCTCATCTAGCCAGGTGTGGTGGCACACGCCTTTAATTCCAGCACTTGGGAAAGAGAGGCAGGCAGATTTCTGTGAGTTCGAAGCTAGCCTGGCCTACAGAGCAAGTTCCAGTAGAAAGAAACCTCCTCTAGCAGCTGACGTTTCATAGAAGAGGAACCAAAGTGACAAAGGTCTACAGAGACGCTGTGTCTCAACAGAGTGTGAGCTTCTGGGGATTGGTGCATTTGCACGCCCCAGCTTGCTGCACTAGGCACTCTAGATTCTGATTCGTTTGTATTTGGAATCACTGTCTAAGCTGAATGATGTAGCTGAAGGGTGGGCAGGTGTCAAAGCTGGGATTCAGATGCCACTGCTCTGTGACTTCACACGTAATCCTTTGATTCACAGGTTTGGTTAACGGCCTTCTATAGCAGAGTAGGGAGACGGACTGGCTCTAGGCTTTCTAAGGAGAAATGCAGAAGTTGGATTTGAATTTTGCAAAGGTGGATCTATCCACACCTTAGGCTCTCCGTCTACATAGACTGGTCCATGAGCCCAAAAGATGTGCATGCAAGACAGTCCTCTGAAACATTAATGGAGAGGTTGAAAACTGTCCCTCCAGTACGCAGGTGTTAATAAAGCATGTCTTCCCACAACATGGAGTACTACTCAGAGAAGGAGGTACGTCTCCTTGTCCTGTCACCAGAGAAACGCGCTAGAGGGAGACAAGGGAAACTGAAGAGGAATGCCCGATGTATGATAAATTTGGATTAAAAATAAGCATTCCATTTTTTTCCTGGATACTTTTAAGATATGATTTTTGTTTTGCGCTGTTTTATTTTATTTTATTTTATTTTTTGAGACAGGGTTTTTCTGAGTAACAGCCCTGACTGTCCTCAAACTCATTCTGTAGACCAGGCTGTCCTCCAACTCACAGAGATCCACCTGCCTCTGCCTCCTGAGTGCTGGGATTAAAGGCATGTGCTAACGCCGCCTGGCAGGACATGGATGTTTTAAGACACTTCTTTGTATCTCAAAGGATCTTTTACATGGACAAATTCAGGTGTGGATTTCTTTTTTTTAAAGTTTGCTATTTTGTGTGTGTGATTATCCGTGTGTGTGTGTATGTTGTGTGTGTGTGTGTGTGTGTGTGTGTGTGTGTGTATGAAGTCCAGAGGTTGGATGCCTTTCTCTCTATCTCGGTCCCTGATTTTTGGGTCAGCATCTCTCGCAGAGCCTCAGAGCTTGCCATTTTGCCCCTGGGTCTGCTCATCTTGTCCTCTCCTTCTAGCTCTGGAGTTTCAGGGGTACACTGCTTGTACCTAGTTTTCACACTGGTGCTGGGGATCTGAACTCAGGCCCCCCAGCTTTCTCAGCAGGCACTTTACCCACGGAGTCATCTCCCATTCTAGAGATGTTTTAGATATTTTAGCAGAGAAGCAGGAAGTAGTGAACACCTTGTCCGTGTCTGAGAATTCTACTGGCTGGAGCTGTGAGTGCTTTATAAGTTTGTTCCTTGTTAGTTTTGCAGTTTTAGATCACATGGACTGGGGCTTATCTATGGGAATCCCAAGCCAACTGGGTGAAGACGTGTCCTCCAAAGAGGTCCTACTTTTCAGCATAGGACCACTCTTCATATTCATTTCTTGGCATAGAAGTTCCAGAGTCCCTCAGATAGCATAAATCTGCAAATCCAAGTGAGGGCATGTCTGGGTCCTAGAATTTTCAAGTGACCCTGTCCCCCTAATAACAGATAGAGCATCACTCATTTCAAAGTGGACCTGCAATAATCAAGCGGTTAATGAACATTAAGACAACTGGAGAAACAGGACAGAGCAATGGCAATAGAGCATTGCTGCCGTGACAGGCGTCAGAGAAGTCCCTTGAAAAGATGACATGCAGCCGGGCAGTGGTGGCGCACACCTTTAATCCCAGCACTCGGGAGGCAGAGGCAGGTGGATCTCTGTGAGTTCGAGACCAGCCTGGTCTACAAGAGCTAGTTCCAGCGCAGGCTCCAAAGCCACAGAGAAACCCTGTCTNCAGGTGGATCTCTGTGAGTTCGAGACCAGCCTGGTCTACAAGAGCTAGTTCCAGCGCAGGCTCCAAAGCCACAGAGAAACCCTGTCTCGAAAAACCAAAAAAAAAAAAAAAAAAGAAAAAAGAAAAGATGACGTGAGCGTGAAGGCATGCATGACACGAGAGAGTAAGCAAATGAGCCAGGCAGACCCCAGGAGGTGGAGATGTCCAAGGAAGGGTGCACAAAGAGAGCCGTTCAGGAAAGTAGGAGGTTGCTGTGGCCCTTGAGGGGGCAAGGCTGCCTGGTCCAGCGAGGGGATGATGCAGCATGATGTTCTGGGACCAAAACCGAGGACCCAAGATCCTCTGTTCTTCTCTCCTTTTGTTGCCAGTGTCCTTTCCTCCCCTGCTATGGGCTCACCTGAAAGTTTCAGTTTCCAGAGTGAAGAATTGTTTTCCTGGAGGAAGTCTGAGATGATCCTGGCTCCCTCCAAACCAAGGTCATTGTCAGACATGTTCTGAGAGGTAAGAGCACACACACGCGGGAGAGGCTCGCACAAGAAGGCCCTCGGAAACAAGGTGGGGGTGGGGTTGGTCAGGGGTGACTGAGAGAATGAGATGGGGTAAAATGTTTAGGAACAGGGTAATGTGAAGGACAGAGAGGCGGAAGGCAAGGAAGCTAGGTCCTAGTCTGACTTCTCTAGTGTCTCTCACAGGGTCTCATTCATTGTCTTCAACAACACCCCACTACCTCAATTTAAGCCTTGGTACTTCAGATAAGCGTACAGATTGTCTGCTTCGACACTTAAGACAGATTCATTTGGAGGATTTGAAAATGAGCCACCTCATCAGGTCCCTGCTTTGCAAAGAAGAAAGCTTGTTTATGTTTGTTAGGATGGGTAAATCATCCCATCTGGGGACTTGTAAACGTGCAGCCAGAGATGGCTCTTCAGGTTTCCCACAGCCGCCTTTGATACCTGGCCCTCTTCTGAGAAGTTGTATCTGGGGAGGAGGAGCCCACAGACTACTTACAGATAGCCCAAAGCTGACCTAGGCCTGGGGTGGGAGGTTCTGACGGGGCTTGAGTGGTTCTGAGTCCCCAGGTATGCCAGGAGGAGTTGGAGGAGGAGGGCTCCCTACCAGCTCCTGGAGGTAGTAATTCTCATGAAGCATCTCCATCAGACTCAAGACGCCCTCCTCCATGATGGAGTTGTCTTCCAGCTCCAGTTTGAGGATTGTTGTGTTGGACTTTGGCCGCCACAATGGAAGAGGAAGGAAGACAAAGAAGTGGTTAGTGACTAGGGTAGTTCTCTGTCCACTCTGGTCCAGAGCTTCGTTTCTCTCTAGAACGTCCCAGGCGTGTGAGAGGGTGCTGTGTTGGAGGTCTGGGCCACAGTGTGGGGATGTTTAAGACTTAGTGAGACCATGGTGTCTATAAGAGACGGCTCTGTCGGTAATGTGCTTGCCAGGCAAGCATGAGTAGGACCTGAGTTCAGATCCTCAGCACCAATAAATGTAATGATGCATGCCTGTAATCCTAGCCCTGGAAGGTGGAGACTGGAGGACCTTGAGGCTTGCAGGTCAGCCAGTCAAGCTGAATCAGTGAATTCCGTGTTCGGTGAGAGATCCTGAATATGTTGGAGAGCAATATGAGAAGTCACCTGACATCAACCTCTGTCTCTCTGTCTCTATGTCTCTCTCTCACACACATGGTAGTGAGAACTTTAAGAAGTAGGGCTAGGGGATAGAGAACTGGCTTGATGTCTAGGCACGCATACTTCTTTTGCAAAGGACCTGAGTTTGATTCTCAGTACCTACACTGGGTGGCTTGCAGCTGCCTGTGGTTGCAGCTCCAAGGGCAACTGGCTTCTCTGCTGGCATGTGCTCCCACACGCTCCCCACCCTTCCATAGCCACATAATTAACAGAAAAAATAAATCTCAAAAAAAGGTAGTGGGGCTCAGTGGAAGGTGGTGACTGACTTCCTGTGCTTGCCTCTTCTAGCCTTCCTTTTTTTTTTTTTTTTTCGAGACAGGGTTTCTCTGTAACTTTGGAGCCTGTCCTGGAGCTAGTTCTTGTAGACCAGACTAATCTCGAACTCACAGAGATCTGCCTGCCTCTGCCTCCCGAGTGCTGGGATTTAAGGTGTGTACCACCACTGCCTGGCCCTGGCTTTTCTGTCTTATCATTTCATCTCTTCCTTTCCTGCTCATTCCCTCTGTTGTTAAGCCAGGAGGTCATTACCAGGGCAGAGCTGATGCGAGCCCTTAAGGGCAGTTAGCTAAACAAACCTCTTTTATAAAGTTGCTAAGCCTCAGGTATTATAGCAATGGATAAGGATTGACAGAAAGGGCCTGGAGATGTAGACGAGGAACCCGAAGGATGGAGGTTCCTAGTGGCACCTAGTGGAGGATGAGGATGGCAGTACAGAGGATGTACCATCCCTTTAGACCTTACTAGAGCAATGTTTTCTGCAGATCCCAGCAGCTTTTCACGGTGGTGCTGTTCCCCCAACGAACAAGTTTGGAATATTGCAAGACCTTGAAAACTGCCATGAGTTTTGTAGCTTGATAGACATCAAAGTCAGATTTTCCTTCCTTGTCCATCATCCTCTTAGGCTGCACCACTGAACCAGTGTCCTCTACCCTCTCGACACCTGTCACATAGGTCCAACTGGCTGTCCCCGCTGCCCCACAGTCTGCTCCTTATGAACTTGTGACTTCTTTCTCTTTTCAGATCCTTTGTAGATAGAATGTGTTAAGGATCCCTTCTTGATCCCTTTTGGTGTTTTGTTATTTCTATGGATGGTTGAAATATTACTGACTTTTATTTTGAGGCAGGGGTCTCATATAGTCCCAGGCTTGCTTGGAACTCACTATGAGGCCAACTTGAGTTTTAAGTGCTTGGATTACTGGTATGTGCCAACATATCTGGTGTTATGATGTCATATCCAGCATTATAACTAATTTAAAAAAGTTTGTGTGTATTTGTGTGAATGTGCATGGTGTGCGCTCAGTATGAGGAAGTTAGAGGTCAATGTCAAGATGTGCTCTATTGCTCTCCACTCTCTCTTTCTTTTCTGAGACAGGGTCTCACTGTATATCCCTGACTGGGTTGGAACTTAGTTTATAGACCAGGGTGGCCTTGAACTCACAGAGATCCACATGCTTCTGCCTCCCAAGTGCTGGGACTAAAGGTGTGCGCTACCACCACCCAGCCCTCTCCATCTTATTATTGAGAGAGTCTCACAGAATCCAGAGCTCACTGACTGACTAGACCTGGGGGCATGCAGTGAGATCCAGGGAACCTCAGGACTCTGTCCCTCCCGGACTAGGGTTACAGACGAACACCACCAAGCCTAGCTTTTACATGAGTGCTGGGTACCTGAACTGAGCTCTGCATACCCATGTGACAGACACCTTACCAACTGAGCCAACTTACTATTATACTTATTTTTAAATGTCCCCTCCTAAGAACACCTGCCTGTTTACTTTGCTGAGTTCCTTTGAAATCAAACTTTCTCTTCACCCTCCTAAGTGAACAGTCAGGGAGGCACTGACATACAGGTGTCAAATTTCCTGTAATGTAGCCAGTTTTATATGTGATCAATTATATAAATCTGTGATGCACTCAAGGTCAAGCCCTTGTTTGGTCATGGCAAGCCAAGAGGTAATGTCTTTCATGTGGAAAAATGTGATTTACTCTGCAATGTGATTTCTTAAAATGATAATGTGAAAGGCAGACACTGAATGGAGTGGCTCAGGAGTGGCTCCACATATGGCCAAGGTCGGCTTTGGAATGGAGACCCGGGCCTACATTTTATAATTGCAGTAACTCTTGGGCCTGGATCTAGCCCATACAGACTGATGTTTTGCTTCCCTACTAGTCTAGTGTCTTGTTTCCCAACTAGGAAAGGCCACAGTCTTCAAAGTACATCCTTTTCCATGAACTAACAGAAAAAAACAATGACCAATGACCAAGAAAGAACCAGGGTAAGTTGCTCTTTAGAGACCCAAGACGGTGCCCTCTGAATGTCAAACTGGTCACCCTGTTAGTCCTATTCCATCAGGTTTGATGTGTTCCTTTGTCTAGCATGCTCACCACCAGAGTTATAGCAATGGCCTTGGTACCCTTGGGGCCCAGCCCATGATGGTTGAGGTTCATGCAGGACTCTTCCATGTTCTGGATGAAGTAGGAGGCAGGCACTACGCCCACCAGTTTGCAGGCCTCCAGGTACAGTTCCTTCTGTCCGATGGTGAGGAATTTCTCTGTGTCTGTAGAGAAAGTCAGAATGAAATAAGGTTTCTCTTCCAGGCTGCCTGAGCTCCCCAACCTCCCCAGGGGAGCTGCTCTACTGCCTGGACTTTCCTGGGATCTGCCTTTGTGGGTATGTGCTCTAGAACCCAACTTTTCCAGCTGTGGGTGCTGATAGGTACACAGGAGAGTGTAACCACATATGGGGGGGGCACATTCGAAAGAAACTGGCCACAGTAAAAGGTTTCTCAAGCTGTGATGACCACAAGTTCACTGACGATCACGCATGTGATGAATCCAATGTGTTTCTGGCTGTGTTTGCTCATGTGGCATCTTGCATCTCTCGCACAGGCTTCATTCTGAGCACAGCATGTACACTTAGTACTTGACACGCTCTTACACAGAACACCACAGCTGCCAAAGCACCTGAGTCTCGAATATCAGGACCTGCAGTGCTTTATACTACACAGACAAAGACCTCCCCTCCCCCTTGGAAAATCGTGTTTTAGTCAGGTGGTGGTGATGCATGCCTTTAATTCCAGCTCTGGGGTGGCAGAGGCGTGTTGTAAGTTATGGGGGAGAGGTGCGTGTTGTGTTCCCCAGCCGCCAGCCACTGGCCCGCTCAGCCGCTGGTTGCTTGCTTATGCCCGAAATAACCACAGGAGAACTGTATTAATTCAAATACTGCCTTGCCCATTATCTCTAGCCTTTTCTTGGCTACCTCTCACATCTAAACTAACCCATTATAAAAGTCTGTATGTCACCACAAGGTGGTGATCTTACCGGACTGTTCTAAGATACATCCATCTGCAGCGGGAGCTTCATGGAGACTGGCTCTGACCCAGTCTTCTTCCCAGCGTCCTCTTTTCTTTTCCCCGCCTATCTAAGTCCTGCCCTATCAAATGGCCCAGGCAGCTTTTTTATTTAACCAATCAAAGTACAGAAATAAAGATGAACCCTCCTTCAGAGGCGGGCAGGTCTCTGAGTTCTGGAGCTACAGAGTGAGTTCCAGAACAGCCAGGGCTCGAAGAAACCCTGTCTTGAAAGACCAAAAATCAAAACCAAACCAAAATAAAACCAAAACAAACAAGCAAACAACTCACGTGGTTTAACTATGAAAACCAGAGACTTTTAATACTTCTCAACCTCAGCATGTATATATCAAATCAGTACATTTTTGGATTGGATTGGATTATAATACAATTGTGTTGTAGTCCAATACAAAAATATTTGAATTGTTTAATTTAATTTTGAGACAGGGTCTTTTTATACACTGCTCTGTCTGTCCTAAAATTTGCTATATAGAGCAGACTGGCCTTGAATGCCCAGAGATCCGCCTGACTCAGCCTCCTATGTACTGTGGTTAAAGGGTGTGATAACTGCAATGTTTGATTTTTAAAATTCCTGTTTGAGTTGTTGACTTGGTGTGGGATATTCAATCACACTGTGAACCCTGAGTTTGCATCTGTGTTAATTAAATAAAATCAACCAAAGAGACAGGGTCTGGATGGCCTAGAATTCACCACATAGACTAGGCTGGTCTTGAACTCACGGAGATCCTCTTGCCTGTGCCTCCTGGGTGCTGAGATTAAAGGCAAGATCGGATTCTTTATATAAAAACAAACAAGCACATCTATCTGACTACTACTTGAGTTTGCTTTTTATCTTTGGGTCAGAAGGCCAAGTTAGCAACTAATTGGCAGAAAGTAGTCAGAGAGAGTCAGAGGGTGTCTGGAAGATGATAGACACAGGAAGTAGTAGGGAGGGACTTAGTGTAGCACAGGTTATTTGTTTTGGCAGAGCGGAAGGATGTTCTCTTTGGAGAGGCCAGCAGGGAGAAGGTCAGTGAGCTGCTACTCAGCCTCTCTGAGCTAGCAGGTTTTCACCCCAGCCTCTAACTCCTGAGTCTTACTGATGATAAGTAGAACCATAGAGACTTAATTAAAAGCTATATTAGGTGGCAGTGACAGAGCCAGTGCCTGTGGGAAAGGAATTCCCACCAGGCCTCAGCCTGAGCAGCTGGGCTGCTGCCAGAGAAGTAGGCTGGTAACTGCAGAGCCACAATTACTGGCTGAACAGTAGCAGATTAAAGCACAGCCTCTGTGATGGACAGAAAAACAACACTGGCTCAAGTTTCACAAAAGAGTTATTGAATCAGCTTTGGCTTGGGATTAGAAAACAATTTCCATCAACGACTGAAATGCTTATTTCCATACTTGTGTGTGTGTGTGTGTGTGTGTGTGCGCGCACGCACGTGTGCGCGCACGCACAAACACAATTGCCAGAAGTCAACCTCAAGGGACATTCTTCAGGCATCTTCACCTTGCTTTTGAATGTTTTTTCCTGTCCTAGGACTTCTGAGTAGGCTAAGGTGCCTGGCCAGTGGGCGAGGGATCTGTCTGTCTCTGCTGCCCCAGTGCTGGCAGCAGAGGAGCAGAACCCAGGTCAGCTGTTGAGTATGGGTTCTGAAGGCTGAACCCAGGTCTTCAGGATGCAGCAAGCACCCTACCAACTGCCTCTCCGGCTCTCCAGCTACCATTTTCTCATACATTTTTATGTGAGCAGCATCCTCAACCTTGTTGGTTATAAATTAAAATGTTGGTCTCCTCTCAAGACTATTGGGGATGTTGTAGGTCCTACAATATCAACTATCCAACCAAGATTTAGGTCTTTTTGCTGTTTTGAGACAGGGTCTGGATGGCCTGGAATTTACCACATAGGCTGGTCTTGAACTCACGGAGATCCTCTTGCCTGTGCCTCCTGGGTGCTGAGATTAAAGGCAAGATCGGATTCTTTATATAAAAACAAACAAGTACATCTATCTGACTACTACTTGAGTTTGCTTTTTATCTTTAACAAATGTGAAATGATATATACCCAAAAAGGGAGCTGTTCTAAAATAAATTTGTTATCAGAAAATGTTAGACCTGTATATGCCTATTTTATATATGTGCATTCCCAGGGCAGCATAAGAGCTGCTCTGACGCGAAGGCATCGTGAGTGGAAAGTTTAAGAAGTCCTGCACTAGACGTAGACTTCAAGCCCAGAGCCAGGAGTTTGGGAAGAGAGGGGATACTAACTTCAGATAGCCCAGGTGGACATATCCCTTTGGTTAAGAGGAAAGGCCAGTGGTTGTATGTCCCAGGCCTTGCTAGGAAACAGGAACAGTATGTCTTTGTCATTTTCCCAGGCTGGCCACATTCAAAGACTGGTCATAAGTGGTATTTAAAGGCCCAACCCTTCTGTCTGCCTTCGGACACTGCAGGGCCAAATAGTAGCCCAGAGTTGTTGACTTTTGGTGGTTGAAGGCATCTCGAATTCAATCTTAGTTTCACCAGCACTGCTTTTTATTACTGCTATTATTTAATTTTTTTTTGCATACTGATGTTTGGCCTGCATGTGTGTCTGTCTACCATGAGTGTGCTATTGTCCATAGAGACCAGAAGAGAGTGTTGGATCCCCTTGTATTAGAGTTAGAGATGGTTGTGAGCCACCATGTGGGTGCTAGGAATTGAACCCAGGTCTTCTGGAAGAGCAACCAGGACTCTTCACCACTGAACCATCTCTCCAGCCCCAGCGAGTCTTCTTAAAACATAAGCTGTGACTGGTGCTGCTGCTTGACAGTTGGGTGAAGCCACCAGGTCACAGCTATGTGAGTCCTTGGCTTGATTCCCCAGCACCACAAAAAACTGTGAGCCATGAATCAAGCTTTGCCAAAGATTTGGAGAAGCACCCGTTTAAACGAAAAGCCAGTCTTTTTTTTTTTTTGAAAGACACACTTGTATCCTATTAGATTATTTAAACAACGAACCCCCAGAAATTAGAATTTCCCAGGTGTCTCATGCAGGGAGCAGGAAAAGGTTAAAGCCAGATGCTAGCTGAAGTAGGAGCCTGTCTCCTGGAAAGAGCGTTCACACAGTTCTGACAGGTAGTCAGATCACCCTGAAGGGCAGAGGAGCAGAGACATTGATGGCGACCTGGACCACACTGGCCTTGGATTGCCCAGCTAAACCCAAACCTTATGCCAGGATCCTGAAGATGGACTTGGCAGGGTAGTCCGCTGGATTTCTTCATTTTTTTCCTCTTCATGATGAGGTTACATGGAGTAAGTCTCTTTCTCTCTCTCTCTTTTTTTGCTTTTCACTTAGTTGTGTCTTTAATTGACCCATTGTGGATGGGTGGCTGGACCCAGTTAAGGCTGTCAGGGTCAGGACAATCAACAACCAGGGCCCTAACATGAACAACTCTGGTAACAGCCTAAAGACAACAAATTAGCCCAAATCAGTCAAAAGCAAGCAAGCTTGCACCTTCGCGGGCTTTCCTATCCTGGTAGGCTTTCCCACTTTAGACTCTGTGTCCCCAGTGACAAATGTAGACACAGATTCCACACAGTTGATCAGTACTAACAGAATGAGAACCCCAGCTCTCTATTGCAAGCCCTTGTGTTCTTTGTTCCCTAGACTTCAGACCAGCCTGGTCCACGGTCAACCGGCATCAAGCCTTCCTGGATGAGGGAGAATGAGATGGAGCTAGAAGCCTCAGGCAAAACATCCAGTGTTGCTCTTTATCATGTCCTCCAACTAGGTAAAATGAGGTGTTGGAGGCAGAATTAATAGCTGGGAGGTGGCAGCGCACGCCTTTAATCCCAGCACTTGGGAGGCAGAGGCAGAAGGATATCTGTGAGTGCAAGGCCAGCCTGGTCTACAGAGCGAGTTCCAGGACAGCCAAGGCTACACAGAGAAAATCTGTCGAAGAAGAAGAAGAAGAAGAAGAAGAAGAAGAAGAAGAAGAAGAAGAAGAAGAAGAAGAAGAAGAAGAAAAGACAGAAAGAAAGAAAGAAAGAAAGAAAGAATTAACAATAGCCTTAAAGTGCAGAAAAAGCAGGATGGCTGGAAGCAGTGGGGAGGGGTCTGAGTAGAAGAGGGAATTTATGTGCTGACTGGTAGAATGCTCTTATAGGCTGACACTGGGGGTCACTTTGCCTTCCCCCTATTGATGAGGTCTGATAATCACTGAGTGCCATCCATGTTCAAGAACACATGAGAGGGTGGGGATAATGATGCATAGACGTAATCTCAGCACTTGGGGGCTGGGGGGGGTCAAGAGGTCAAAGTCATCTTTGGCGATGTAGTGAATTCAAGGTCTGTCTGGACTACATGAAACCTTGCCTCAATAAAACAAAAGGCACAAGAGAGGAAGGGTGTCTCAGGCTGGATCAAGCTAGGAAGCTGAAGGTTGCTCCCATCCAGTGGGACCAGCATCATTCTCCCCTTGCTTCACAGATGCTCACAGATAATCTTTCTCGGCATCCCTCTCCTTGGGGATAACAGGAAGAAAGGGATGCTGGCGGTGCTGTTTGCAAGAACAGAGTGTCTGCTTCGGTTCCGCAGCTGGGGTAACTAGGCATGCTTGATTTGTTGTGACAAAGCTTGGGACTCTGAAGCAGGAGAAACGAGAGCTCTCAGGTGACCAGAAAGTCACAGGGTTAGGGCAGCAGAGATGCTCTAGGGTACTGCATGGGACACTGACTAACAAAGACAGTCCAAACGTGGCATCCACTTGTAGAACCCTGGCCAGCTCTTAGTGGCTTTGGGTGACTCTCACAATCTTGAAGATTCTCACAAGCCACTGTTTCCTTTTTAGAAAAGATGTAATAAAGTCCACCTTCTTGGACTACAAAAAAATTACGTAAGAGTCACATGGGGTGGGGTGAAGTAGAGTAAGGTGGGGCTGGAGAGGTAGCTCAGAGGTTAAAAGCACATACTGCTCTTCCCGAAGACCTGAATTCAGTTGCCAGAACCCATGTCAAAAGACCTGCAACTCTCTGTAACTTCAGCTCCAGGGGGTTATCTGAGGCCTCTGGCCTTTGTGAAAACAGCTGGACTTGTACACACACACACACACAGCCACATGGGAGAGATTTAAAGACCAGAAACTTCTCTGTGTGTTGCTTTAGATCTTAACAACAACCTGCTCAG
Source organism: Dicrostonyx torquatus (assembly GCA_028555095.1). NCBI lineage: Eukaryota > Metazoa > Chordata > Mammalia > Rodentia > Cricetidae > Dicrostonyx > Dicrostonyx torquatus. Next base: position 4,671,322 of record JAQHUG010000081.1, read on the forward strand.
AAGATCCTGTGTGGTCCCCAGCCAACCAGGAGGAGCAGGCAGTCTAGAATTGAGCATAGCCTTTCAGTAGGACAGAGAGGAACATTCTGGTGGAACCAGATCTCTCCAGTTTCTGAGGAAGCTGGTTGGCCACTTACCTTTATTCAGATGCTACCTCACCTTCTATTTCCAAGTCAGTTTCTGAATCTTCCCTGGTGGGTTTCTCTTTCTCAACACTGGGAGGGGCTTCGGCTTCACAGTAGAGGATGTCATCGCTGTTCTCAAGTGCTGGCGCGGTTTCTGTCTCATCTGGAAGAAAACCCCATCCCATCCCGGGGATTAAACCTGCCCATTGGGTGATACCTACCACTGACTCCCCTTAGTCTCTGCCTACAAGCTTTTGTCCTATAGCTCACACAGCAGCCTTGACAAGGAAACCCCTTCTATAAGATCTCCGCGTGGAGCCAGACGGTGGTGGCGTATGCCTTTAATCTCAGCACTTGGGAGGAGGAGACAGGGGGATCTCTGTGAGTTCGAGGCCAGCCTGGTCTACAGAATGAGTTCCAGGAAGGTTCCAAAGCTACAGAGAAACCCTGTCTCAAAAAACAAAAACAAAACAAAACAAAGACCTCCATATGGTTGAATTGGAGTCCCGTGCCCCTTGTCCACCGGCAGCTCCAGGTCCCCTTCGCTGATCTGCCTGTTTTTGGTGGGGTCCCTGCTCACACTCCTCCCTCATGATTTGCATGGAAGGATTCTGGGGTCTGCTGTTGAGTCAGTTACTCTTTAGGGTAAAAGGATGTGCCCCAAAGCCTGGGCTACTTCATGGTCACATACTGTGCCTCCGGGAGGTAGCTGAAGGGTATGACAGGCGGGGACTGGGATTGTGGAGGCATAGGAAAACAGGCGGGGGTCGGCTTCAGGGAGCAGAGGAGACAGGTTTCCAGAAAGCTGGTCTCCCTTCCCTTCCCTCAAGTCTAGCATTGTTTCTGGGCCTATGAAGGAGAGGCCTGAAGATGTCTCCGGAGCTGAAGTTCATTGCTACGAGCTAAGCACACCTGTCTTCACTGGACGAGGCTCTGCTGAGAGCAGCCGTGCCTCCTTCACACTGGTCCCTGAACTTGCTGGATGTGGCTTGTTCACTGGGCTGCTGAGTGGTGGGCTCCTGAAAGCCACACCCAAGACTCAGAGATGAATCCTCTGGCCTCAGCAGGCCTCAGGGGTTCAAGAGGTCACACGTGTGCTTCCCGAAGGCCTGGTAGGCAGGGTCAGCCTGCTTTCTCGCTCCCTTACCTGTTGGTTTTATTTATTTTTATTCTTTGAGAATTTCATACATGGCTACCCATCCATCTACTTTGAGTGGGTTGAGCATTGTGTGCCCCCCACCCTTTCACAATTCAAATTCTAGGATGGCGAACTTCTTAATGATCCCAAGTAGGTGTGTGTCTTTATTTTTTTTTTTCCCAACAGAGACAAGTCCCAATATTTATCCTCAAGCCTCCTGGACAAGTTTCCAGGCCACGTGTAATTTGAGTAGCAGTGACCGGGTGGTGAGAGAGCACTCAGCAGCTGAGCTGCCCGGATTGCTGCCCTGTGCTCTGAGAGAAGGGGCACATTTCTGAGTCTTGATTTCTTTATAATTCAGACTATGAAAGAAAGGAAGGAAAGAAGGAAGGAAGGGAAGGGAAGGAAGAAAAGAAACTTGGGCTGGGACGAGTGCGGAAATGTGCGCATGCAGTTGCTCGTGGGGGCCAGGAGAGGGCGTCGAGTACCCTGGAGTTGACTTGTTCCTGGGAATGGAACTAAAGTTCTCTAGAAAAGCAAAAGGCTCCAAGTGCTGATCCATCTCTCCAGCCCTTCAAACAAGTTTTAGAACTCCATTCAACCAGGGGGATGCAAGCAAATTAACAACCGTTGGTCAATTCATGTGGTGTAAACATTCCCAATATGGCTGGCTTCTAACTATCGGTGTGATGTCAACCAGTCCACAAAATGAAAACAGACATTGGCCAGAGCTCTTAAGAGCCAAGTCTAGCACCACAACTCACTGTATTCGAGTGGTTTCTAAACCCTGCTACTAACGTAACACACCATCTCCATTGCAGAGACTCAGGGAGAAGGAGGGCTTTGGGGGGTCTACCTGATCACTGGTAGAGATGGGGAGAGAAATGGGGGACCTTTTCACCTTTGGTCTCAGACTCAAGAGGCTCATCATCAAAATAGTCCATGCTGTCAGGACTCTCTTGGGGGCTGGTGACAGCTTCTTGTCCCCTGGTGGCTGCTTCCCTAAGATCCACACCTGTCCATTCAGTTCTGTTTCAAACTATGTGCACTGCCCTCTCCAGGACGAATCCCAAGGGAACCTGTAGCTAGTTTTTCATCCCAGCAAGCTTGGAGGAGAGCCGGCTTTGATGGGAATCCGGCCTGCATGGATTTGCCTCCAACTCTGCTTGGGGGAGGTAGCTAGGCCTGGGGTTCATTGGGGACAATGGTAGAGCTCTATTCCCCCAGATCCCAGTCTAAAAGGATGGCCACCCACTTATGACTTTGTGATGTAAGAGCTACTTTCCTTTTAACTTCAACATTCCATGATCTCATGTGGTCATTGTGATCCTCGAGGGTGGACCCGGCAACAGCAGGCCTCCCGCCCTTTGGGTGGCTCTGGTGGTCATCTTTTCTCATATGTTCGCTGGGTCCAAGCCCAGACTTGGCTGTGAGAGCTCGGGTACTGTGGGGGGATCTCTTAGTGACAGCCTACTTCCCTCTGAGCCAGCACCAAACCCAAGGCTCTTAGTCAGGTGACCGTGAAGCGCCGCCACCATGTTTTTCTCTCAAGGTGGCTACGCTTCAGGTACAAAGTATTTCAGTGATGGGTGAAGTCAGCTTTCTTCTGCCCCATCCCTCTTTGTGGCTCGCACCCTTGGGAGAGCATCCTCACCCTTGGAGGGGCAGGACGAAAGCCAAGCACCACAAGCTTATGTTCTGTCACTACGGCTTGCTGCGGCCACAGCATTGTTCAAGCCGGACTGCCAGGCTGTTTAGCTGGAGGCCAGCATTCCCACGCTCAGCCGGGATTCCCATGCTCAGCTGTGTTCCCATGTGGAGCTGAAGTTCGCTTGCTGCGTGGTGTCAAGAGAACCTGAGCGCTTGTCTGCTGCTCTTTGGTTAAGGCTTCAGAACATCAACAGGTCAGTGGCCGGAAGACATGGGGGAAGGCGGGTGAAAGTCCCCTTTGTCATTGACGAGATGAAGATCTAGAAATCAGGCTTGGGAGAATGATAGTCATGGGTGTGTACGTGTAGGCAAGAGGACTACTCGTCGGTTCTCTACTTCCATCTTGTTTGTGAGGCCGGGTTTCTTGTTTCTGTGTTGTAAACTATGTTGTGTTCCAGGATGGCTGGTCCACGAGACAGGCCAATTCTCCTGTCTCCTCAACTCACCACAGGAGTACTGAGATTACAGGCGTTCACCACCACATATGCACCTTTCCCTAGGTTCTGGGGACTGAACTCAGGATGTCAGGCTTTTGAGCTGATCTTTGTGCATGAGGTGGAGAGTCATTTGCGCCTGCTCAGTTGTCTCAGCACGGCCCCTAAAAGGACTCTTCTCACTCAAGTGTTTCCATCAATTTCCTTCATTGTTGAAATTGCGTCCTTTTGGTTTTTGCCAAGACCAACCAGGCTTGGTGGCACTTGCCTATAATCCCAATAGCCAGGAAGCAGAGCTGGGAGGATCACAAGTTCAAGGCCAGCTTGGACTCTAGTTTCAAACAAAACCAAACCTCAGAATGCTGCATTGTGCCGTCTAACTAAATCACTGTCCTTGAAATGGCTACTTTGTGAGACCGTCCCCTACAATGCTCGCAGGTGGGCCTAAGGGCTCCTGGGAGATGAGCTGATGCTGCAGGTAATTCATAGAGCAGGCTGCTATGATTTTGGAATAAATCAAAGAGGACCATTTTCTGGGTCAAGGTTTAGATGTCAAATACGAACAGGATGACAATTGGGCTATGAAGATGACTCAGTGGGTTAAAACCTCTTGCCACCAACCCTGATGGAGCTAAGTTAGATCCCTGGGACCCACATGGTGGAAGGAGAGAATGGAATCCTGAAAGCTGTTCTTTGATTTCTACATGTGTGCTGTGGCACTATCCTTACCACAAAGAAAAAAAAAGAGGTGGTTTTAAAAAGATGAGGGCCAGACTATGGTGGCACATGCCTTTAAACCTAGCACTCAGGAGGCAGAGACAGGCGGATCTCTGTGAGTTTGAGGCCAGCCTGGTCTACAGAACAAGTTCAGGCTCCAAAGCTACAAAGAAACCTTTTCTCCAAAACTAAAAACCAAAAACCAAAACCAAAGCAAAACAAAACAAAAAGATAAGGATAACCTCTTCTCTCTCTCTCCTCACATGGGCATGCAGAGGACAGGATAGGGGCTTCAGGAGTCTTCCTCTATTGCCCTCCATTTTATTTTATTTTCTGTATTATGGGTGTTTTGTCTGTCTATGTGCTGCTTGCGTGGCTGGGTAGGGTAGGCATCTTGGAACTTGAGTTACAGATCGATGTCCTATCAGGGCTGGAAATGGAACTTGGGTCCTCTGAAAGAGTAGCCAATTCTCTTAACTACTGAGTAATCTTTCCATCCCCCACTAGTATTTTTTTGTTTGTTTGTTTTACTGGGATCTTTTACTGAATCTGAAGCTTTGATGGTTTGTTTTGTTTCGGGCTAGCTTGCTCCCAAGACCAGCCTCCCAACATTGGCGTTACAGGCATACATGGCCGTGCTTGGTTTTCATGGAGCTCAGGTGCTCTTGCTTTTCCAGTAAGTGCTTGTGATGGATATTCTTGGTTGTCAGCTACATCAGCCATCACAGGTACTGAAACACAGTCACTGGGCATACCTGAGAGAGACTTGTAGGGAACTCCAGATGCAGGCAAATTTGACAACCAAGAATAGACATCGCGATACTCTTAATCACAGAGACATCCCCCAATTTCCTTCTTCATTGCCAGGATTCCTGCTCACTGCTCACCAGTGAGGTTTAAGGCAGAGGGAGTCCGTTGTGTCCTGCATGCTGGCATTTCTATAGCCCCGATGATCACCACGCTCTGCTCCACGGACTTTGTGTTTTAATGTGTTCCAGCTGCTCAGCGCCTCTGTTATTCCCATTTTGCAGATGTGGAGACTGACAGAAGGAAGGATTAAGTAACTGGTCCAAAGTTCCAAAGCTAGTAGCTGATGGAGTGGGGATGTAAGTGGACTCTGTCTGGCTTCAGAGCCCATGCTGCCTCTGCAATGACTTCTGTGTCAGATTCACACAAGGTCATTTCTCTCTGGGGCAACCGTAGTTCTTGGCTGAGAAAGATTTGTGCTTAAGTGATGTAGTTTGGGATTGGTGAACTATGGAGTCCACGGGCTAGATTTGGACCATGGCTTGTTTTTTATAGGTTTTGTTGACACAGTTATTTCAGCCCGCTTTTAGGCATGGCCTATGGCTGCTTTCAGAATGCTAGAAAACCCAAACTTGTTCTCATCTGGTTCCTTAGGAAAGAGTATTTGATGGCAATTAGAGAAGATGATCCAGGAAGGAAGGCCCAGTTTCTTCGAGGGACGAGAATAGAGACAAAGGGTTTAGAGTTGTGGTTTTCAACCTCCCAAATGCTGTGACCCTTTGATACAGTTCCGCATGTTTTGGTGACCTCCAACCCTAAAATTATTTTTGTTGCTACTTTGTAACTATAATTTTCTGTTGTTATTAATCATAATGTAAAGATTTGATATGCAGGATAGCTGATATACAACCACCAGAGGGTGTCTCACAGGTTGAGAACCACTGGATTAAATGAAGGAAGTCAGCAGAAGTCACATCAGGAGGAAATACAACCTAAGAAAGGAATAAAAGTTGTTGTCTTAGTTATAACAATGTCTGATTTCATGCCAAAAGTTTATTTTGATACAGGGTCTTGCTATGTAACCCAGGTTGGCTTTGAACTCATGGTGTTTGCCGTGCTTCAGCCTCCTAAGTACTGGATTATAGTTGTAGGCAATCATGTCTGCATGGGATTTATTGCTGCTGTTGATGCTGCATGTGTGTGTGACCAGAGGTTAATGCTCCATTGCTTTCCATCTTTTTAAAAAAAGTTTGTGTATGTGTATGTGTGTGTGTGTCAGTGTGTGGGTTTGTACATGTGTGTGCAGTGCCTTTGAAGGACACAAGAGGGCACCAGATCTTCTGAAGCTGGATTTACAGATAAGCTACGAGGTTCCTGATGTGGGTGCTGGGAACCAAGTCCTCTGTAAGACCAGTGCATGCTCTCAACCACTGAACCAGCTCTCCAGCCCCATTTCCACCATTTATTCATTGTGGATACAGGGTCTCCCACTGAACTTGGAGCTCACTGATTGGCTAGACTGGCTAGCCAGTGACACCCCCACCCCACCCCCGGCCTAGGATCCTCCTGTATTCATCTAACAGTGTTGGGACAGAGGTGCACTGATACATTGGGCTTTTTATGTGGCTGCTGGGGATCTAAACTCAAGCCATTATGCTTGCCCACTAAGCAGTCTCCTTAGTCCTAGGATTTTTTTTTAAAAAGATTTATTTACTATGTATACGACATTCTGCCTCTATGTATGCTCACACACCGAAGAGGGCGCCAAATCTCATTACAGATGGTTGTGAGCCACCATGTGGTTGCTGAAAATCGAACTCAGAACCCCTGGAAGAGCAGCTGGTGCTCTTAACCACTGAGCCAGCTCTCCAGCCCCAGCCCTAGGATTTTTTAAATGATAGTTTTAAATGATAAAATTTCAAATATGGGGGGTTGAATCAATTACTTATCTCATTGGTGTGACAAAAATGACAACTTAAGAATGGGTTTGTTCGGCTCACAGTTCAAGAAGAGGTACAGTCCATTATGGCAGGGGTGGCATCTGTCAGGAGTGAGAGGAGGCCGATCATACTGTGCCTGTAGTCAGGAAGCAGAGAGAGGACAAGAGATAGGGGCTGGTCATAAAACCTCAAGGCCAACCTCCAGTGACAGACCTCTTGCAGTTAGGTCCCACCTCCTGTAGGCACTACAACCTTCCAGACTAGCAACACCAGCTGGGAACACATTTCAAACAAAGGAGCATGGGGGAACATTTCATATCCGAACCACATTCAGTTATGGAGTGCCCTGACACTGGGCAGGGTGATGGGGATGAGAGGGGACCTCATGGAGTGTGCAGTCTACTGAAGGGTACGGACGAATGAATACAGTGATTGAATTGAGTCCAGGGTAGAAGAGTAAATAGGGGCAAATAAGAGGGACTGTAGGTCTGTACTGGGAGCAGTATTGTGTGCTGTGTGGAGATCTGAGATCTGAGATGCTGAGGAAAAGATGCTTAGGCTGGGAATCAAAGATCCACTAGACAGCAGACAGTTAAGTGGATGAGGGTGGGGAGGAATATTTAATTAATGATGACTAAAATCATTACAAAGCCATCTCAGCACGTTAAGGTTGGGGTATGAGTCCCATTGGGGAAGAACATTCTGAGAAAGGAGCTGGGAAGGTAGCCTATGCTGTATGAAGCCATCAGACTTGCATCCTGACATCAACACAGCTTTGCAGGAAGGTTTTTAAGCAGCAGAATGACCGCGTGGGTCTTGCAGAGTAGAGAGTAGGAAGCGTGCTCTGACTGTGCTATGCAACATGGAATAAAGCTAGGAGAGGGATCGGCACCAGTGAGGAGTGGATGAAGGATGAGGGGCATCGATTAGATGCAAAGGAGATCAAGCCACTTGGACTCCAGTGAGCTCAGAAGTGAAAGCAAAAGAGAAGAGACACACTGTAGGAGAACAGGGTAACTCAATAAATGAGTGTTATTCAGAAAAAAGAAACAGGAACAGTGGGGTTTGTGGGACAAGATGACAGACTGGAGGTAAAGAGTGAACTTTGAGTATGTTGAGCCTGTGAGTTATCCCTGGGACATCCATTGACGAGGATTGTAGGCAGAAGGATTTGTCTATGAGCCGGGAAAAGAACTTGGGGGGAAAAAGACATGAGGGACATGGATGCTCAATTGGTAGAGTGCTTGGTTAGCATGTATGTTATGAGCCTCTGGGTTTGAACCCCAGCAATGCATAAAGTTGGATGTGGTGGCTTCTTCCAGTAATCTCAGTACCTGGGAGGTGGAGGTAGGGGGATCCTGAGGTTAAAGGTCATCTTAGGTTACATAGTGAGTTCGAGGACAGCCTTGGATACGTGAGACCCTGTCACAAAAATAAATGAATGAAAGAGTAACTGAATCCTCTGCTCCACAAAAGCCCTCCACTAGTATGAGAGCTGTCATATATGAATAGCTTCATATATGAAGTTATTAAAGCGCTAGAAATTTCTCAAAGGAGAGACTGTAGGGTAGGAGAAAAGAGATTGAAAGCAAAGTTCAGGGCACAGTATCAGTGAAAGAAGGGTGCTCAGAGGGACACAGTGAAAGCAGGAGGATAGAATGGCCACAGAGACAGAAGGAAAACGAACGTCGCAGAAATCAAGACGGGAAAGCATGTGCAATTACATAATAACCGGGAACCAATAAGGCCTGGGATGTATCCTTTCTACAGCTCTCCAACATTAGGGAAGAAGGCTCAGTGGAGTGACGGAAGTCATATGTCAGAGAAACGCGTGCCAACAAGAGGTAAAGAAGTACAGACAGCAGAGTTGGCTCCGGAGGAGAGATGGGAAAACAGAGGGAGAGCCAGAGGGAGACCAAAGTGTCACAATGTAGGAACCACTGAATGACTGAAAGTGCCCAAGAACTGATGTGGGGACTCAGTGGGAAAAGGAGTGGGGGAGCCATCTCCGGGAGAGGGACATAGGGTCCTGAGCTTGGTGGAAGGGCCAGCTACTGTGTTAGGAGGCAAGGCAGAGGTGGCTCCGGGTCTTGTTTCACACACTGTTGGGATAGCATGGAGGAGTTTATTCTTGGTGGTTCCACTTCTTGAAAGCTGATGGGGAGCCCGTCTCCTAAGAGCCAAGGAACTGGGCAGGGTAGAAAATCAGAGGGCAGACGTGGGAAGCTGATGGACATTGAACTTGAGACATGGCTAATGGAGACCCGCTGTCATGACTCAGTGGCTGAGAGAATGAACGAATGCAATAACGTTAGTCTGGATCATTTTGGGGACCTAATCATTAATTCCGAGATGTTGGAGGAAACACTAGGCTCAGAGAAGCAAGGTGCTTTGTTTGTTTTTTGTTGTTTTTTCTTTTGAGACAGGGTTTCTCTGTGCAGTCCTGGCTGTCCTGGATCTGCTTCATAGACCAGGCTGGCCTCGAACTCAGAGAGGCTGAGCTCATTTGTTAAATCTACGTAGATTCAATACAGAAGCCACTAACTAACTCATTGTATGTAGCTCTTCAGCCCTTGGAATGTTGCTACTTCAAATTGAGATGTGATGTCTAACTAACACACATCCGAGATTTCAAATTACAAAAAGAAATATTAACCCACCATTTAAAAATATAAACTGTAGGCTTATTTTTTTTAAAACAAAGGGTTGAATTAAAGACTATTAAAACTAATTTCACTTTCTTTATTTACTTAGGTTTTTTATTCCTTTGTGTGATGTTTGGGATTAAATACAGGGTCTTTTTTTTTTTTTTTTGGTTATTTGAGACATGGTTTCTCTGTGTAGTCTTGGCTGTCTTAGAATTCGCTCTGTAAATGAGGCTGGCCTCAAACTCAGAGATCAGCCTGCCTCTGCCTCTCAAATGCTGGGATTAAAGGTGTGTGCCACCATCACATGCTAGGCAAACACTTTATTACCAAGTTACACCCTCATGTCTCTAGTGTACATTTTTCCTTTTATTTTATGTGTATGGATGCCTCCGCTGAATCTGTGTCTGTGTACCATTTGTATGCCTGGTGCCTGCAGAGGCCCAAAGAAGGATGTTACAGATGGTTGTGAGCCATCTTGTAGGTGCTGGGAATCGAACCCTTATCCTCTGAAAGGGCAGCCAATGCTCTTAACTGCTGAGTCATCTCTCTACTTCTATCTAGTATAAGTTTAAAAAATCACTATTATTATTACGTTTATGGATGTTTTCTTTCCATGTATGTGTGTGCCAGGTGTCCACAGAGGTTGGAAGAACGCATTGAATCCCCTGGAATTGGAGTTATAGAGAGTTGTGAGCTGTCATGTTGCTGGCATACTCTCTGGATAAGTGGGCACTGCTCTTAACTACTGCCCTATCTCTTTGGCTCCCTAAGATAATTTTTAAAAAAGATTTATATATTAATTATGTATACAACATTCCTTCCAGGTATGCTTGCATTCCAGAAGAGGGCACCAGATCTCATTATAGGTGGCTGTCAGCCCGGGCTGGAGAGATGGCTCAGTGGTTAAGAGCACTGGCTGCTCTTCCAAAGGTCCTGAGTTCAATTCCCAGCAACCACATGGTGGCTCACAACCATCTG
>JAQHUG010000081.1:4688895-4765891 GCA_028555095.1 Dicrostonyx torquatus
TTATTGCATTGAAAGTTACCGGATCCCTACCATGCAAATTGGTTAATACTTGTAAAGCAATTAAAACAGTACCTGGCACATAGAAAGCACCGCTAAGACGATGCTCCAGGTAGTAAGTTGGGAAGGCTGTGTAGTACAATATGAGCAAGGTGGCTGTGTGATGGGGCTTCTAGTCTATGGGGCGTGAGTGATGTTATCTAGTAACCTGATATTTTGGCTTCCTTTCTAGATGCTTTCTTTACATGTCGAAAAAATGCCCTTCTGGCGAAGAGCTCGTCCCCCCAGGTAGAGGGTAACTTTGCCATGGCCCCTCGGGGGCCTGACCAAGAGGAGTGTGAGGGCCTGCTGCAGCAGTGGCGAGAAGAAGGGTGGAACCAGGCACTCTCAACTGCCAGTGAGGGTCCTCTTGCAGATAAGGGACTAGCTGAGAGCAGTCTGGCACTCCTGATGGATAATTCTGGAGAACAGGATGCTGCCTCGGAGGACAAGTGGTCCAGCAGGCAGCTGAGTGACCTTCGGGCAGCAGAGAGCCTGGACCAGCCTTTCCCTGAGGTGCTAGGGGAGGAGCCACTGGCTGAGGTTGAGGGCCCTCTGTGGGCAGCTGTTCCTGTGCAGACAGGGCTCCAGTATGCAGACTGTGCTGTCCTCCCAATGGGCGCAATGGCTGCAGAGCACTGGGAAGAGGACCCTGCAATGGTGGCCTGGAGCATAGCACCGGAGCCTATGCCCCAGGAAGAGACTTCCATGTGGCCCTTTGAAGGCTTGGAGCAGCTTCAGCCTCCCCCAATGGAAATACCTTATCATGGTGAGTCTGGCGGCCAGCATAGCAAACCATGGTGGCAGGTCCTGTAGTGCGGAGTTCTGCTGCTACTCTTAGTTCTTCTGAGACTCTTGCAGGGTCAGATATCGGGGGTGAGGTGGGGTGGGGGAGTGTCTTAAAGGTCATCGCATCTGTCCTCACGGGACTACAGATGAAAATGCCACAGTGCAGAGAGGCAGTGGATCCTGGCTGATGTGTTGCAGTTAGGCAGTGGCCGTAGCTGGGATAGTCTCCATTGTTGCTTTGCAGGTGTGACAGGGTGTTGTGGAGGCAAGGGTAGAGAGCTCGCAGACCTCTCTGCTTCAGTGAGAGTGACTGCCTTCGTTTTTGTTACATTTATTGGGAGTCTATGAAGATGTGAAGAAAATTCTATGGCTTAAATAGGGCTTAAATCTGTTCAGGTGCCTCATAGTGTAACCAGAACCCAGGTATAGAGACAGAAAGCACTCAGGAATAAAAAAATTACTCTAGAGGTGTCTTTAACCCCAGGAGACTATTAATCACAACCTTGTTACATTATTCCCCAGAGGCTCATGGTCATATAGGTGGTCATAATAGGTCATATAGCTCTCATAGGTGGGAGCTTGTTAGATTCCTAAGTATTCTTGAGCATATGCTAGTGCTAGGTAACCAGTGGAGACAGTGATGGACAGGCGGAGATTATCTCTAGCTCCGAGGAACTTACTATCAGCTCCAAAAAATGCCCTTAGAGGGATGGGTGGCAGAGGCGATAGAGAAAGGAACCGCAGGCATGACATTGTGACTCTGGGTAGTAGTGGCTTGGCCTCTGGATAACTTGCACATGTTCTGGAACTCTTCTCTTAACCCCTTTGCAGAAATCCTGTGGCGAGAATGGGAGGATTTCTCCACACAGCCAGACGCCCAGGGTCTGGAGGCAGGGGATGGCCCTCAGTTCCAGTTCACGCTGATGTCATATAACATCCTGGCCCAAGACCTGATGCAGCAGAGCTCAGAGCTCTATCTGCATTGCCATCCAGATATCCTCAACTGGAATTACCGCTTTGCCAACCTCATGCAGGAGTTCCAGCACTGGGATCCGGATGTGAGTGGAGAGGGGGATGCGCCATCTTGCATAGGTGCAGAAAACCCAGACTGCTTTCTGATGCTCAGGGAGAATGAGTTCCATAGCTATTCAGATGATGGCAGTAGTGCCCGACAAGCCCAGATTATCTTTGGCTCTATGGATGACAGTTGTGTTTGAACTTGTCTGCCCTGGACTCAAGCAGACGCCAGCTTGAGCTCAGGCGATTCTCTAGTGTATACTTTCTAGTCCCCTAATACGGGAATTCACAGGATGGGGAAGCCTAACACACCTGTTGTTGCTGGTGGTGGCTGTCTGGGAAGTCAGCCCTGTGGGAAGTTTCACTATGACCCTCAGTCTGTTCTGGGACCTGCTCCTAGGGAGTAGGCGTTACATTGCTCCTGGCCCTTGGGAGTGATTGGTTCCCTTGTCAATTTCCCAGATCCTGTGTCTTCAGGAAGTCCAGGAAGACCATTACTGGGAACAACTGGAGCCCTCTCTGCGGATGATGGGTACTGCAGCTCCCCAGCGTGTATGCCAGCCCTTCCTCCTCCAGCCCTGCAGACTCTCTCTGAAGAGCTCTCCTCCTCTTTGTACCTTAGCAAACCAGCAGCCTTGCCTGCGGGCTAGTTCTTTTCATGTGTGGGTGAGAAAGTAGAGCTCTAGTTTTATAAATCTTTGAAGTAACCAACTCCATGAACTCCGCGAGGCTGCATGTTATTAATCCCATTTTACAGATGAGAAACAGGTTCCAAAAATTGGTGTGACTTGCTCAAAATCCCCAAACTACAAATCTAATAAGTTGTGAAGCCAGGATTCCCGTTTGTCTGACTCTAGATTCAGGGCACCAGGGACTGGGGAAGCCACATTGCTGATAACCCACTGGGTCACAGGACTCCCATTTGGAGCCAGTTTTGCCTCTGATGACAAGCCTCTGTCCTTCCTGCTGCTTGTACTCTTCTCTCGCCCTTTCCCTATTTAGCCCCTCAGGGTTCTGGTTATAGCTGTAACGGAATCTGTAGAACCCAGAGGTGGCAAGGGCTCACTCTTATGGGGCTCCAGGATCGGTGCCTTAGGCGCGGACCGTTTGTGCTGCTGCTGTGGTTAGAAGGGATTCAGGATTCACCGACTCTGACCATCTCTGTGGTGGTGTTTCCTTACAGGCTTCACCTGTTTTTACAAGAAGAGGACTGGGTGTAAAACGGATGGCTGCGCTGTCTGCTACAAGCCCACCAGGTTCCGTCTGCTCTGTGCCAGCCCTGTGGAGTACTTCCGGCCTGGGCTAGAGCTCCTCAATCGGGACAATGTAGGCTTAGTGTTGCTGCTGCAGCCGCTAGTCCCAGAAGGTCTGGGGCAAGTCTCAGTGGCTCCCCTGTGTGTGGCAAATACCCATGTTCTGTACAACCCACGTCGGGGTGATGTCAAGCTGGCCCAGATGGCCATTCTTCTGGCCGAAGTGGACAAGGTGGCCAGGTTGTCAGATGGCAGCCACTGCCCTATCATCTTGTGTGGGGACCTGAATTCTGTCCCTGATTCACCCCTCTACAACTTCATCAGGGATGGAGAGCTCCAGTACAATGGGATGCCAGCCTGGAAGGTGAAGTGGGGCAGCCACTGTGGGGCGGGAACATGGGTGAGGGAGAGAGCATCAAGTGCTGCTTCTGTGGCCCCGGACTATGGCTCATTACCCCTGTTGTTGCTGATGTTGAATAGCTGTGTCTACTCCTAGCAGGACATAAGTACCTCTGGCACATTGGAATCCTCCCATTTTTATCATTTTTAATTTGCAAGTGATTCTTATAAATTATTTAAGAATTAAAACATAAGAGAAAATGCCCCTTTATGACCCAAATCCCCTACTGTCCATGTAGAGGGAGTGATGACCTTTCTAAGTTTAGCAGCACTCTGATTTTTTGTGTATTTATGCTCTCAGAAGTAGTATCACAGTTGACATTTGTTAAGCCCTTAACTGTGCCTCAAGTACAATTTTGAGCACTTTATATGTATCAACTCTAATTTTCACTGTTTCTATCACTGTTTCCATTTTAATAAGTGCACAAACTAAGGCATTTTGTTTAGGTCGTGTAGTTAGTGGAGGGCTCAAGAGTGGTAACCAGGTGGTTTAGCCTTTGGTACTGTTCTGTGATCACCATCACAGGAGATATGTAAGTCCTACCATATTTGTTTTATAAACACAGTACAATGCTGTTTTTGTTATGGGCTATTTTTTTCTTTCAATCAGTTTGCATTTGAATCTATTTTTTTGTCTTTTTGTTTTTCAAGACAGAGTTTCTCTTTGTAGCTTTGGAACCTGTCCTGGAACTCACTCTATAGACTAGGCTGATCTAGAACTCACAGAGATCTACCTGCCTCTATCTCCCGAGTGCTGGAATTAAACCGCCAGGCTGAATCTAATTTCTTAACTGCTGCCAAATATTGGTAGCATAAATAGCTCACAGTGTTATCAGCTCATGCTGACTTTATTGTGTATTACTTAATCTCTTTGTTTCTGTTTGGTCTCTTCTAGTTTAGTTTATTGCTTAATTTTCGGCAAAGCCCAATGGAGAAGGGACACAAAACGACCGAACTATTATTGAGTACTTGGACTTTTATTTTAATGAGGTTACTTAAGTGCTGGCAATGTCCTGGTTGCCAAGAGCAGGGCATTAGCCTGAAACAGTCAAGAAGCTCAGGGGCAGAAGATTTGTTGAGTGCCTACCAAACAACAGGCACTGTTAGACATGGGCTTTGATTTGAAACCAGACAGCCCTGAGTTCAAATCCCTGCTCTGCCATCTTGGGCAAGTTAGGGAACTTTCTCAAGCCCTTTTTGCTTCATCTGTACACTGAGAATATAATGGAACCGATAGTAGATGCTTTATGATTATATGAATTGGCACGTGTAAAGTTTTCAGTGCCTTGTTCAAAGGGAACAGTCAGTGATTGGTGGTGATTATTACTAGTGTAAGACTTTTATTGTATCATGGTATTAACGTCCCATTTCCTAGTAACGGATATTAACTTAAAGAACATTGAGTAACTTGTCTCAAGTCACAGCCATTCAGTTACAAGTCTCTTTTACTCCGGATTATAGACAATGTTTATGCTCTTTCATGGCAGAGGGCTTATGTCACAAGTCTATCTCAGTCCCTTGCACATAGTTGGCATTTAAATATTTGTTGTTAAATGAAATAAATGGAATTTTGCTGCCCACATTGGGGATATGTAGATAACTGATATTGCTGAATGTTTCCCCTGTACGCTCTATCCGTTCCCAGGCTGCTCATGACTTTGACTGAGGATGGTGACATAGATACGGTAAAGTGTTTGGTGCATTTCCCATTTGGTTTTACCCTGCAGTTTCCCAATAATAGACTCAAGGAATTGACTTTGATCTAGAAGATGTAGAGTTGGGGATGACAGGATAAACCTGCATCCTCCCTGGTGGAGGATTGCTTAGATCTTTGAGGTGAACCTTAGGACCACATGCTCATACAGTTCTGTTTTCCTGGACTTACTTTTTGCTCTCTTTCTATTCTTTCCTATCTCATGGACATGGACATGTTTTTAGTGAGAATGTAGTGTTATAACTAGTTCCTTATTGCTGCCTTCCCCTGAGATTTACATGGCTTGCTCATTTCACGTAAACACTGTCTGATTGTGTGTGTTTGTACTTGTTCAAATGCCCCCAAACATGAATAATTTTCTTTTTCTGTCTTTCTTCATCCCCACCTTGCTCTTTCTTGTAGGTTTCTGGACAGGAAGACTTCTCCCATCAGCTTTACCAGAGGAAGCTGCAGGCCCCACTGTGGCCCAGCTCCCTGGGCATCACTGATTGCTGTCAGTATGTCACCTCCTGTCATCCCAAGAAATCAGGTAAACACATATACTTTTGTTTGTTTAAGTGTTTTATTGCTGGTATGTTTCTGTATCCACCGTGTTTGTGCCTGGTGCTTACAGAGGCTAGAGGAAGGCCTCAGACCCCTTGGCACTAGAGTCAACAGATGGTTGTAAGCTGTCATGTGGTGCTGGAACCAAACTTGGGTCTTCTGCAAGAGTAACTTATGTTTTTAATGGTCAAGCCCTCTCTCCAGTTCTCACATGTCCATTCTTCTTTTTGGGGGGTGGAGGGTGAGACGGTTTCTCTGTGTAGTCCTGGAACCCACTATGTAGACCAGGCTGGCCTCCAACTCAGGGATCCACCTGCATCTGCCTCCCCATTGCTGGGATTAAACGTGTGCACCACCATGCCTGGCTCGTATATCACATTCTTGATTTGCTGTGTCTTCATGTTCATGTAGGGTGAAAACTTGCTATCACTATAAAGAGAAAGTGTAACCTCCTGAGGTCTTTTAGCAAGCTCCCCTGATTTTCTCACTGTCTTCCATATGCCACTAAATAAGATGAACAAGTTTGAAAATCTCCCTGTCCTCAGAGTCAGATTTCCTGCGTTGTCATGCTAGAAAGTTCCTAGTACTTAGGAGGCCTTAGCATGTTACTCTTTGCCTTTCTTTTACCGTATGGCATTTCCTGGTTTATAGAGAGACGTAAGTACGGCCGAGACTTCCTACTACGATTCCGCTTCTGCAACATCGCTTGTCAGCGGCCAGTAGGACTGGTTCTCATGGAAGGAGTGACAGACACTAAGCCAGGTAACAGCCTGTTTGCTTGGCTCTCCCCTTTCTCCACTTTTGACATTTGTTAGCGTCTGTTTTCTAGTCTTCTATCTCTTTTAAAAGCTTTGTTTATTTTGTGTGTATGTGTATATATGTGTACCATGTGCATGCAGATGCCTGCAGAGGACAGACTAGGGCATCAGATCCCCCAGGAGCTGGAATTACAGGTGTTTGTGAGCTTTCTAATGTGGGTGCTGGGAACTAAACCTGCGTCCTCTTCAAGAGCAGCAAGTGCTTTTAACTGCTGAGCCATCTTTCCAGCCCATTCCTTGTTTCTTCTAAATCTAATTCTGGATCAGCTTCTGGTGAGTTTGGAAGAAGGAAGGTGAACTGAATGAATGCATTGATAAGAGCACTGGACCTGGGTTCTTGCCAGCTGAGACTGAGTAAGCCAGGTTTTTAGGCAAAGCTGCTGTTAAGTAGCATGTGTTTAGCATTTGTAGGGGAGAAAATACATATATCATAGGGCCTTGAAAATTGAGAGGTAACAGTGGACCTGATACAAAAAAAACTTCCAATTTGTCACAGTATTTTTGATAGCCTCACTTTCTTGTCTCTGAAACCACTTCAAAGTAATAAGGAAGATGGAATATAAAAAAAGCTAAATGTGCCGGGCGGTGGTGGTGCACACCTTTAATCCCAGCACTTGGGAGGCAGAGGCGGGTGGATCTTTGTGAGTTCGAGACCAGCCTGGTCTACAAGAGCTAGTTCCAGTGCAGGCTCCAAAGCCACAGAGAAACCCTGTCTCAGAAAAAAAAAAAAGCTAAATGTAAACTCTATCTTTTATAAAACGAGGTGATCTGAAGCTACGAACCACAGTGAATTTATAATGGCTACAAGGGGAAATGGGTGCCAGAGGCAATATGAAGTCTTATCTGTGGGGCTGTATAGATCTCAGAACTACACTGTATTTCCTGGGGTGAGGCACACCTTTTGAGGGACAAACCCAAACTCTCTTGCTTTTTCAACAAGAGTAGAATGCATACATCTTGATAGAAAAGTCTGAAAGGCAGCATGAGAACGACTATTCAGGAAAGCAGGCTGCCCTTCAGTAAGCAGTCTGCTGAGTGTCTGAGGGGCAATGGTGGTCTTCCGGAGCTGCGTAGCCCTCTGGCTCCAGAGAAGTGTAGATGAAAAGATTCCATACACAATCCTGTGTTAAAAGGAAAATTCTTATTACTTAGACCATGTGCTCAGTGTTTCCTTTATATAAACTGCATATCAATAGTTGGTATAGAGTAACAACTAACTCAAAGCTGACCTGTGGAATCTATACTAAATATATGAAGAAAGGAATAATAGAAAACCAAAGGCAGGTAAAAGATGCTCTAGAAAAGAAAGATAAATAAATACTTCTTCGAAGATAAACCTTACGGAAAGATTTATATGGAAAGAAAGATAAAGCATATGGAATTTATGATTATTTCTTCATGAATAAAAAGATGAAACAATCGCTAGCAGAGGAGCTATTGGCAGTTGATAGCTTCTGGGAGAGAGTTTGTTTTCTTTAGGGATGTGACCCCTGTGAGTCTGCTCATGATCCAGTAGATGGCCCTATACTCATGCACATAGCGGCAGCACTAAGTGGACTCAGTGGGTTTGAAAACAAAACAAAAAAAGAACACACAAAACTGGGAGGGAATAGTGATAAGGACATAGGAGGCACTGGAAGAGAGGGGAAGCTGGGAGGGCCTGATCAAGACACACACATTATATGTGTGTATGAAGTTCTCAAACAGAAGTGATTATATATATATTTTAAATATTTATTTATTTATTATGTATACAATATTCTGTCTGTGTGTATGCCTGAAGGCCAGAAGAGGGCACCAGACCTCATTACAGATGGTTGTGAGCCACCATGTGGTTGCTGGGAATTGAACTCAGGACCTTTGGAAGAGCAGGCAATGCTCTTAACCGCTGAGCCATCTCTCCAGCCCCAAGTGTGTTGTGAGTTTAGTGAGATGGTTTACTTTTTTTTTATATTTTTATAAAATAGTGCAAAAAACAAAACATTTGCCTTGAAAAGACAGTTCAGGCACATAGCAAGACATGGAGAAGATGAAAACTAAGCTGCGGAGCGCGGAGTGAAAGTAGAAAGCTGAAGTGTGCTCAGGAGCAGAGCATTTCCTTGGCATACGGCTTTGGAGGAGGTGATGTAGATATCTCATTTAGAGCCAGCAGCTCAGCTCAGAATTTTAAGATTACAAAATCCCAAAGTAAAACAATAATAATCTCACATGGATAACATTTTATTAAGAATAGATTATTTTGCCAGGCGGTGGTGGCACATGCCTTTAATCCTAGCACTCAGGAGGCAGAGACTGGTGAATTTCTGTGAGTTTGAGGCCAACCTGGTCTACAAAGTGAGTTCCAGGATAGCCAGGGCTGTTACACAGAGAAACCCTGTCTTGAAAAACCATAAAAAATAGATTATTTTAAAAACGAATGTGCACTTGAATGAAACATAAGATGGCACTGAAACATAATAGCAAACAAATCAGACCAAGGCTTTTAACCTACATGCTGATGATCACTTCATAAGTAGAAAATAAATTGTTCTACCGGGCATGGTGGTGCAGAGGAGGCTGAAGGGGAGAGGAGACCAAAGCTGTTCAGCCTAAGCTACATAACAAGATCTTGTATTAAAGTTTTATCATGGGAATGACTGAATAACAGTGCAAAATAATGGTAGTGTTTTCACATTTGAGGCTGGATCTGGGTAAGTGCACATGCTTACCACATACTTTGTTGGCCCCTCATTGGCTCAGCGCCCCCAATCCAGAGCCGAGCAGGCTGTTGTTGAAAAGCTTGCATCACTGTAAACGAGAAATGAAGAGATTTGCTAAGTGCAAACGGTTTTCTGGAGGACCTGTTTAAATATGTGAAGATACAGTTTCTAGCTTAATACCAGAGTTACATATCAAAACATGCCAACTTGTCTGTGACACTAACTTTAACTGTGACCTAGTGCAAAGGAAGATGCAGTGCTAGCTAGTGATGGTCTGATTCCCAGGACTGACATAGCATTTAACTAATGCTTTACATCACCCACACTGTGATATAAAACACTGATTATCTTCCCATCTTCCTTTATGAAAGAATGATTCTTTTTTTTAAGACTGATTTTCTTTTTATGTGTATGAGTGCTTTGCCTGCCTGTATGTCTGTACACCAATTGCATTCAGTGCCCCTAGAGGCCAGAAGAGGGTGTCAGGTCCTCTGGAAGGAGAGTTACATACAGATGGTTGTTAGCTGCTATATGGGTCCTTTGAACCTGGGTCCTTTGCAAGACCAACAAGTTCTCCTGACTGCTGAGCCATCTCTCCAGCCAGTTTTTGTTTTTTGAGACAGGGTTTCTCTGTGCAGCCTTGGCTATACTGGAAACTTGCTGTGTAGACCAAGCTGGCCTCAAACTCCTGCCTTTGCCTCCCAAGTGCTGGGATTAAAGGTATGTGACACCACTGCCTGGCCTATAGTGATTACTTTTTCTTTTAAATTAATTTTTTAAAAAATTATTTATTTTATGGTTTTTGTTTGTTACATGTACAAGTGCTCTGTCTGCATGTATGCCTGCATGCCAGAAGAGGGCTTCAAATCCTATTATAGATGGTTGTAAGCTACCATGTAGTTGCTGGGAAATGAACTCAGGCCAGTGCTTTTAACTCTGAGTCATCTCTCCAGCCCCCTAATAATGATTCTTAAGTAGGATATTTAAATTAAAGCCTTCTCTTGTTAATGTTTCCAAGTGTAGTGAACCCCCTTCCCATTTCCCACCATGTTAATGGATGGGAAATCTGTCTTGGGCAAATGATGCCCAAGACATTTATTTATTTATTTATTTTTATTTTTTTGGTTTTTTTTGAGACAGGGTTTCTCTGTAGCTTTGGAGCCTGTCCTGGAACTAGCTCTTGTAGACCAGGCTTGTCTCGAACTCACAGAGATCCACCTGCCTCTGCCTCCCGAGTGCTGAGATTAAAGGCGTGCGCCACCACCGCCCGGCTGCCCAAGACATTTATAAGGACACAAATTCCATTAATGACTGTTTAGCACAATGATTCTCATCTGTGGGTTGTGACCCCCTTGGGGGCCAAATGAACCTTTTCACAGGAGTTGCCTAAGACCATTGGAAATAACAGATATTTACATTTCAATTCATTACAGTAGCAAAATTACAACTATAAAATAGCAATGAAATAATTTTATGTTTGGGATCACCACAACATGAAGAACTGTATTACAGGGTCACAACATTAGGAAGGGTGAGAAGCACTGGTTTGGCAGAGTAACAGTAGCAGGTTCTCCCCTAGGGCCTATCTGGCCACAGGTTCTCAGCCCCAGTAGTGGTTCAGTCTTTGAAGTGGGTCTTAACTAGAATCAGAAAAGCAGTTCACTACTCCCATAACATTGGGTCACTATTACATCAGTAGGTGTCCTGCCAGGCTGGTCCCTGCAGCTCACACAGGAATGCTCAGCTAGGTAAGAACGATGACTCTCTCCAGTAGTGTACATAGCACCTTCCAGCACACTGACAGCTAGCCAGTAGGAAGAAGCACCAGTATGATTTCATACATAACTGAAGTATGTGTTAATACTTCAGTAATAGGGTCTAAGCATCACGTTCTGAAGGGTAACCAAGAGCACCAGCAGTAGCCTGTAATTATTGGGTGTCTGTGGGACCCCACTGGCTAACTACTCCAAAAGAGGTAGCCCATTTAGGTCTGTGTTTTTTGTTAGCCTGTTGTGTCTAGTAGTACCGTTGTTTAGGGTAACTCCATATCTCTGTTTTTCATCTATGTATAGATGACTTTTCAAAAGGACTTTAGCATTAGAATGAGGACTCCATACCTGTGACCTAAAGCTGTCATTCTTGATTTCATTGTTTTCTGGAGAATTAGGATTTCAACTTATGACTTTATAAGGTTCACAAATAATCACACTGTTGTAGACACTAAAGAGGTCCCCTGTGTTTCCTTTCTCATGGACACATTGGGTTCTACTCTGTAGCTCAGGGTGGCCTAAAACTTGCTATGTAGCATAGACTGGCCTTGAACTCACAGAACTCCTCTCTCAGCCTTCTGTTAGTATTACAGGTGTGAGCCACCACACCTGGCACTTAAAGGTTTTAAAAAGTGTGGGTGACTTTTTTTGTGGTTGATAGAGCTGCAAACTCATGCCCTCACTCTTACTCACTGACCCATCTCCCTAGCACTTCAAATTAAAAAAAATTATAGATTATTTTATGTGTGTGAATGTTTTGCTTTCATGAATGTCTGTGCACCATAGGCATGCCTGGTGCCCAGATGCCAGAAGAGGTGTCAGAGCCCCTGTATCTGTAGTTACAGATGGTTGTGAGACACCATGTGGGTGCTGGGAATCAAACCGGGGTCCTTTGCAAGAGCACCAAGTGCTCTAACCTGCTGAGCCATCTCTTCAGCCCCACTTCAGGTTTTTAATAAGAGCAGTCCATGTATCAAATTTAGTACATTACAGAAAAAACAGACTGGTAAAGCTGATCAAAAGGTTCCTGGGAAAGGTTGTCTGATCAGCTTCCCAAGCAAGGAAGTTCTGAATCTAGATTGCTCACGGGCTTGTGTATGCTATCACTGAGGATCTATCTTCCAAGTACTTGCTTGTTTGGCCACTTCCATCAAGGAACAGGACCTGGGGAAGCTGTTGCAGCTGTGTACAGATAACTACTCCTCATGTGAGGCCGTGAGTTCTGTGTAGCTACCAGAGCACTGCATTCATGGGAAGAACCAATTATTTTGGGAAACATTCCTTACAGTTTTGCTAAGAAGCCAGGTGTGGTGGCACATGCCTTTAATCCCAGGGAGGATTAAACTTGGGAGGCAGAGGCAGGGGGATCTTTGTGAGTTTGAGGCCAGCCTTGTCTACATATCAAATTCTAGGACAGTCAGAGCTAATATAGAGAAACCCTGTCTCAACAAAGCAAAACAAATAAACCAGTATTGCTGAGAAGAAAGGACTAAGGCTCAGTAGCAGAGTGCTTTTCTCACATGTGCAAGACTCTGGGATCAATCCCCAGCTCCACCAAAAACTAAAGATAAACAAATACACGAAGAAACAGCCTGCTGGTTACTGTGGTTTGTCTGGGGTATTGCAGTGATGGAGGGTGCAACTCAAAGTGAAGACCTAGCAGGAGAATGTTGAAGTTCCAAGTAATATCTCAGTGGTGACCATGATGTCACTCACTCAGTAGGTGCAGTGGTCAGGAAACTAATAAAAGTAGAAAGTTTTAATTCACAGTTCACAGTCTGCAACCCAAGATGCTCTTTGTTCAAATAGAAGAAACGTGTTCAACTTCCAGCACCATAAAGAACAAAAATCAAAACCAAAGATACTGCAGCTCCCCAGATAGCATCTTGCTTAGAGAAAGAAGCACCAGTGCATTCCTGTTAGAGTGAGGGACAAGGCAGGAACGCCTACTAGCAGATTGGTACTTGTTGATGATACCTCTGTGTAGTTGGTCAAGAGAAACAACCAAGGCCAGTAGTATTAAAATTAAGTTAATCATGGAAAGTAACTAGTTATAAATTAATATGTAAAATCAGTAAGAGTCACATTTAATGTTCTTTGTTAAAAGGTAAAATGAAAGCAAGATTCTATTTGTAGGAGGAACAACAACTAAATAAATGATAGAAAAATATCAGATACATAAAGTGGGATTTCCTTCCATCTGAACTACCAAATTTTTTGGGACAAAGTTGTCCATAATAATCATTTATCCTTTTAATTAAAACAATTCTATTTAGGTGAAATTCATATATTACAAAATACACTTATCTAAAGTTCACTGGCTCTTAGTATATTTCAAAATTGGAATAACCATGACCACAATATAATTTTGGAACGTTTTGTTCTTATCCTATGACACTCATATTGGGGACTAAACTCAGGGATCTGCACTTGCTAAGAAAACACTCTGTCCCTGAGCTAAATTCTTTTTTTAATTTAATTTTAAACAAATTTTTACATGCAAGCTAAGTTCTTGAGTCTTAATTGCAGAACATTTTCATCCCCACCAGAGCTTCCATACATACTGGTGCTCTGTTTCCATTCATCTTCCCCATGTCGAAAGTTGAAGGGCCATAGATGTGTGAGTTTCTGGACTTTTATATTTTTCTTTCATACAATATAGTATAATTATATTCTTTCCCCTCCCCCAACTCCAACTCCTGTGGATTGGACTCCTTATCTCCTGACCCACCAACTCCATGTTCTTTCTCTCTCAAAAAAAAGCAAAAATTAGAACAGACAAACAAAAAAAAAGAAAGAAAGAAAAAAATCAGTTAGACAAAAGCTATCGAAATGAAACAAAAGTGCACAAACAAACAAGCATGGAGTCTGTGTGTGTTGCCCAGCTACCCCTGTGCATGGGGCCTGCCCTGGAGCGTGGCTGATGTACCCAGTGACACCCTATTGAAGAAAATTCATTTTCCCTTTTCCAGCATGTTTCAATTGCAAATAGTTTCTGGGTTAGGGGTGGCACTCTGGGTCCATTCCCTTTCTCAGTGCTGAGAATTATGTGGTCTGAACCTGTGCAGGTTTTGTTCTTGCCGGCACAGCCTCTGTGAGTTCACATATCAATTCTCTTGAGTCTGGAAATGTTGTTTCTTTGAAGTCATCCATCACCTCTGTCTCTTAAAGATTTTTCAGCATCCTCCTCCCCATAGATCTTGGAGCCTTGAGACATCCCATTTAGGACTGAGTGCTCCAAAGTCTCATTCTGTGATGGGTCTCTGTGTTAATTCCCATCTACTGCAAGAGGGCTGTGCAGTGCTCTGGTGTCACTCACGACCACTGTTTCTAGGGTCATCCATTTACTTGAAAATTTCATAATTTCATAACAGCTGAATAATACTCCATTGTGTAAACATACCGCATTTCTATTATCCATTCATGAGCTGATGGACATCTGGGCTGTTTCTAATTTCTGACTTTTATAAATAGAGCGGCAGTGAACATGGATGAGTAAGTATCTCTGTAGTAAGATGTAGAGTCCTTTGAATAGACGCTGGTTTCCATGGGGCTGCACCAGTTTGCACTCCCACCAGCAGGTAGTGTCCCCTTTTCCCACATCCTCACCAGCATGAGTTGTCATTTGTTTTATTGATCTTGGCCATTCTGACTCGGATAAGATGAAATCTCAAAGACAGGTTTAATTTGGATTTTACTGATGCCTAAAAGATGGTGAACATTTTTAAAGTGTTTCTTAGGCATTTCCTCTTTTAGAACTCTATTTAGTTCTATACCCCATTTAAAATTGAGTTATTTTTCCCTTGATGTTCATTTTTTTAGTTCTCTATTTCTAGATACTCTCTCTCCTCCCTCCCTGCCCCTTCACACATTACACACATAAAATTGGTAAATTTTTTCCCATTCTGTAGGCTGCCATTTTTCTTGAATAATGGTGTTCTTTGCTGTTGAGAAGCTTTTTAGCTTCATGAGGTCCCCTTAATTAATTGTTGGTCTTAGTGACCACTTAGTGGTCAGTGTCCTGTGCCAGTAAGTTCAAGCCTATTCCCTACTCTGTCTCCTATCAGATTCAGGGTATCTATTTTTTGTGGGTTTTTTGTTTGTTTTGTTTTTGAGGTTCTTAACCCATTTGGAGTTGAGTTAGTATAGGATGATAGGTACAGCTCTATTTGCATTCATTTACATACAGCTATCCAATTTGACCAGCACCATTTGTTGAAATTGCCCTTTTTCTCTATTTTTGGTTTCTTTGTTAAAAAAAAATCAGATGTCTGTAGGTCTACAGAATTATGTCTGGGTGTTTATGTTAATCCATTGATCAACATGTCTGTTTTCATTCCAATACCTTGCTGTTTTTATTACCATAGCTCTGTAATACAACCTGAAATCTAAGGTGGTGAGACCTTCAGCAGTTCTTTTATACTCAGGGTTGTTTTAGCTGTCCTAGTTTTGTGTGTGTGTGTGTGTGTGTGTGTGTCTGTCTGTCTGTCTGTCTGTCTGTCTCCATATGAAGCTGAAGATTATTTTTTCAAATTCTGTGAATTGTGTTGGAATTTTGATGGGATTGCATTGAATTGGTAAATTGTTTTTGATAGGATGGCCATTTTCACAATATTAATCCTACCAATCTGTGAGAATGGGAGATTTTTTCCATTTCTTGGTGTCTTCTTTAATTTCTTTCCTCGGTGTCTTTCACTTGCTCGGTTAGAGTTATCCAAAGGTATTTTATTTTTACTTATTTTTTGAGGCTATTGTGAAAGGTACCATTCATCTGGTTTCTTTATCATTATGCTTGTCATTTAAATATAAGGAAGTCTACTTCTTTTTGTGTGCTAATTTTGTCAAAGAAATTTGATAGCATTAGTTATGTCTGTAAAAGAAAAATGAACGGTAAGGGTTGAGTGGGAGGAACTCTTGACTGATTGATTTTCTTCTTCATTTTGTACCACGTGACCGAATGACCCATTTTGAAAAGAAAATGCAGGTTTTTAGCCTTGGTTCATTTTCCTCCCTTCATCACTGTTTGTTTTTCTTTCTTTCTTTCTTTTTTTTTCGTTTTCCCTCCCTGACATTCTGGAGCAGTACAGCCAGGGTCTGAGAGGGATCTGCAAGTAAAAGGTTCTGACCCCGCTGCACGGTCCATGGATAACAAAACCTTTTCCTCTCTGGCTCTCTACAGATCGACCTGCTGGTTGGGCCGAGAGTATTTTTGAGGAAGAGATATCAGAACTTGAGCCTGTCCTCTCCAGGTAAACTTCTTTCCAGTTCTTCTTAGTTTCAGTCCAGGCAGTAAAGAGATTCTCACTGGCTATGCTGAAGCAACTGGGGACTACTTTTTGCCAAGCCCCTTCTTTTCCCTAGTAAGGTTATAGAGGGCATGCATATATGCAAAAGCCAGGGTAATATTCTTGCAGGTGAGGAGCTCATGGAGCCTTTCCTTGAGGGAGAAAGCCTCTGGCTCACATGAGTACACTGGTATTCTTTACCAGGTGAATGGAGAATGGGGGTCTCAGCTTTCATTTCTGTTTCTAGGTTGATTTTAGCTGCTCTCTAGCCACTTATTAGTATGGGCAGGAATTTGCTGAGACTGAGCAATGTATTAGCTTTCCTTGCTGTGATAACAGACCCTGACAAATGCAGTGTAGGGAGGAAAGGCTTATTATCCAGGCACAAAGCCACAGCTGGTCATGTGCACCTGCAGTCAGGAACAGGAAATGAATACCAAGCTTTGCCTACTTTCTCTGTTAAGTCCAAGACCTCTGCCCGTGGACGGGTGCTGCCTACAGTTAAGGTGGGCTTCCTGTCTCGACCTAATCTAGGTAACTCCTCACAAGCCTGCCCAGAGGTGATTCTAAGATCTTGTCAGGTTGACAACTTTCACCATCACAGCTCTACCTCCTGTCACCTGGACAACTAACCACATCACTTTTAAGCCATATCTTTCCTCCCATGTCTCATAGGTTAATGGCAGTCTCATAGTATAAAATGCATTCATCCTAACTTCAAAAGTCCCCATAGTCTTAGCAGATCCAATGGTATTTAAAAGTGTAAGTGATGATCCACTTCTGAGATCACTGTAAGCCCTAAGTGGGAAGGAAGCTGCGTGTGGAGACACACATCTTTAACCTCAGCCTTTGATCTCTGTGAATCTGAAACCCATCCAGCTGGGCTACATAGTGAGTTCTAGGCCAGCCAAGGTTACATAGTGAAACCATGTCTCAAAAAAATAAAAGCAAGACAAAACCAAACCCAAACAACAAAAAGAAGTTACATACTTCCAAAATACAATAGCACAGAGTAAATGTTCTTCTTCCAAAAGATCAAGACCCAGCAGGGAAAAACACTAAACCTTGGAGCTCCAGGTCAGCAGTCTGGGGCTCATGACAGTCATCCAGATCCCTAAAGACTTGGGTAGTCCTGCCTCTCCAGCTGTGCTGCCAGGAGCACACATGGTTTCTCTCTCAGATTAGCTCTGCTCCATACCTCCAGCTTTCCTTGGTGGATATACCATGGTTATGGCATCTCCAGTTTTCTGGTGTCTTATTACTGTTCTATTGCTCTGATGAAACACCATGACCAAGACCAAGGCAGATAATAAAAGAAAGAAAGCATTTAACTGGGGGATTGCTTACAGTTTCAGAGCATTAGTTAGTTCGTGGCCATCATGGCAGGGAGCATAGAGGCAGGCAGGAGGGCATGGTACTAGAGGAGTAGCTGAGAGCTTACATTCTGATCCACAGAAAGTAGGCAGAGCGAGAGGATGGGGCAAGAGAAGAGAGAGAGAGAGAGAGAGAGAGAGAGAGAGAGAGAGAGAGAGAGAGAGAGACTGGGCCTGATGCCAGCTTTTGAAACCTCAGAGCTCACCCCCAGTGACACATTTTCTCCACCAAAGCTATACCTCCTAGTCCTTCTCAAACAGTTCCAGTAACAGGGGACCAAGTATTCAGACATGAGCCTATTCTCAATCAAACCACCACACCTGGTGGCTCCTCTGAAACTTAAGCTTTATCTTCACAATGTTACACAGCCTCTCAGAACTCCTCACAGGGACTCTAACACTGCCACACATTGCCTGGCATCAGCAACATTTGAAATCAACATTAGGCATTATCCTTTACAAAATACTCATAGCCAGGAGGTGGTGGCACACACCTTTAATCCCAGCACTTGGAAGGCAGAGGCAGATGGGTCTCTGTGAGTTTGAGGCTAGCCTGGTCTACAAGAGCTAGTTCTAGAACAGACTCCAAAGCAACACAGAGAAACTCTATCTTGAAAAAAAAAATGATAAAAGCCACGGAGGAAGTGACCTGAGGGAAAATGTAATGCTTTTGATAGCTGATCTCTTACCTCTGTCCCTGTAGGACTCTAGGCACCATCCAGCATTGCCTCCACCTGACCTCAGTGTACACCCATTTCCTGCCCCAGCATGGCCGCCCAGAGGTCACAACGATGCCCTTAGGTCTTGGGATGACAGTGGACTACATTTTCTTCTCAGCTGAATCCTGTGAAAATGATAATAGAGCTGGTAAGTCTGGTGAATCAGAGGTTTCTAGAAGCCACCCTAGGGTGTCTGGCTATAGCTGATGGTAGGTGTCTTTGGTGGCCTGACTTGGGTTACAGGGACCTGAGCATCACAGTCATTCCGTCAGCTTTGTGCACATTCTTTCTGCAGGCTACTTACTTGCAGTGTCAGGGTTGGGGTGGGGAACAGTCATTCCTATTCCCATCACAGAGATAATTACTAGAAGTAATTAGACTTGTCTAGGGGCAGAAATTGGGGAGGGACTTGGTAGGGTCAGATTCTGTTTCTTGTAACTGGAGGTTTCTTTCCTGCCTGCCAGTTCTCAAATTACCACTCTGAGGCTTAATATTAATTAAAAGCTGTTTGGCCAATTAGCTCAGGCTTATTATTAACTAATTCTTATAACTTAAATCGATCCATTTCTATTAGTCTATATTTTTACCATGAGGTTCTTGGCTTGTTACATCTTGCTTCTCCAGCTGCTGCTGGTGTCTCTCAGACTCCTCCTCCTTTCTCCCTGTATCTTTGCTTGGATTTCCCACCTGGCTATTAGTCAAATCAGCTTTATTAACCAATTATAATAAGATATATTCACAGCATACAGAAGGGAATTCCATATCAATTTCTTTTTGCCATTAGTTATGGAGAGCAGTGTGCCAGCCCTATGCCTAGTGTGCTTGTTACTTTTGTAATGTTTGAATTAATTTTCTATGTTTAGAATCATATTTTATATAAGGAATCTATATTTTTGTGTCTTGAAAAATCAAAACCTTTGTAATATTGGACCCAGAGCCTGTGTTCCATTTGTTCCTGTACCTGTCTTCATTCACTGCTGTTATCACAGGGAAGCCTTCTAGTCAGAATGTCAAGTGTGTGTGCGTGCACGTGTGCACATGTTAATGTGATTTAAAGCGCAGGCTCTGAGGTCCATGTCTAATGTGCAGCATGTCTGGTAACTGTTGTACCTGTTGGCTTCTGCTTTGTGCCCAGATCACAGGTTGGATAGAGATGGAACTCTCAAGCTCCTGGGCCGCCTCTCCCTCCTCTCTGAAGAGATTCTCTGGGCTGCCAATGGCTTACCCAACCCCTTCTACTCTTCAGACCATCTCTGCCTGCTCGCCAGCTTCGGCATGGAAGTCACTGCCCCATGAGGGCCCCCAGGGAAAGAGCTCACTGGATCGACGACTGCAGATGCCCCGTGCTGTGGAAACTTCTGTCCCTCCCCTCGTTCCCTCCTGCCCGTGGTTAGACTTTCTCCAGGCCTGTCCACGTTCTCTGCCTGTGGCCCCTGCCCTGCCTCAACCTCTTCCTAATCCTGTGCCACATGCTAGGTGGCCCTGGGAGAGGTGGAAAGCATTCCCTTCCTTCCATGTACCCAGAGCCCCTTCCTCCATTGATTTTTAATGACCAGGGTTGCGGGAGTTATTGATCTCATTGGTTATTTGCTTTCAGGCCATTTCTTGGTGGCACCCTCTGACCTAACTTCTCCCTCCTTTATAACCTTTGGGCTTTGGCATGCACATGCAAGGTGTGTGTAACGCGTGAGTTCTCCAGGGGGGACTGCCCAGCATAGCCAGGCCTGCCTCTGCCTAGTCCATGTGCCACCATGAGGTGCTGGGGTAGAAGCAGGTTGAGAGCATGACACAGTAGCTGTGTGCTGCCTCTGAGTTTCATTAGTCAGTCACCTAGGCAGCCTGGGTACACTTGTTATTTCTGGAGACAGGTTGGCCCACAGCCTGGAGCAGCAGCTCAGGGATGCCATACACCAGAACTCCTCGAACCCAGATGATTTGGTAGGACTTCTCTGAGGAAGGCAGTTTGACGTCTTGTGTCGCGGTTCAGTAGGCTGGCACAATGGTGTGACGTTTATAGCATTTTAAGGATAGGAGAACGGACCTTTATGGAACTGTTGTCTCATTGGACTCTGCAGAACTGGGCAAGAGTTGAAGTCCCAGTAGAAAGAGCAAGAGGCTCTCCAGCTGCCTTCCTCAGGACTGGAGCCCCAGGGGGCTTGTTCTCTGACCCCTATGCACCTAAGAGTTCCTTTTGTTCTCACTCTACCCCCAATCCCCTCCTGCCTCCATTGTTCCTTTCCATTATCTCTCTAGAGAAGCCCGCTGTTTAGCTCAGTCCAAACCATCTGAACAGAAGCCTGGCTTTGTGCAAACTAGGCCCAAGAACTCAGGGTGGCAGTGCTTGCATATTTGCTCTGCCTTTCCTCCCCAACATGGGACCCCTACTCTCTCAAGACCCCCATAGTCCATACCATGTCACCTGCATGCCTTACTCATTGCTGGGGTATAGTCTAAGGTGTCCTTGGGCCAGATTCTTCACATAGCTTTAACTCAGTATCTGCAGGCCCTTGTTGGTCATCTGCTCCATTTCCCCTGGAGACTGGAGGGAATGGCTGAGAGGCTGTGGCTAGGGATGGTGGGCCAGACTTATGTTCTTTCCTTTCTCTGAAAGCCAAAGACCTGGCTGGAATGCTGTGCATTGCTGACTCTCAGCTTCCCAAGCTCAGGTTCTGGGGAACTTCTTTTCCTGTGTGTGTCTACTTTTAAGCTTTTGTTTTCTGGGTACTGGATGTATGCCTGTCTGAGCCCCAGGCCCATCTGTCCACAGCCCACTTTTCACCATCTCTGGGCACCTCCTGAGATGGTTTCGCGACTATGCCCTGTTGGTTCTCGGGAGAAGGGCCAATGATTATTCCCTCTGCCAGGAAACGCAGGTTCAACTGCTAAGGAAGCTGGAGGGCCAGAGTTTGATGGTTTATCATTTCCTTGTTTCTTATTTGTTTCTGTTTTAGAATTGAAGTGTGGGGGTTTAAATTGCATTTAAACTGCACTCTGTAGCCGGCAGAACCAGGCAGCGTTTATCCAAATAAAGGTTTATCATTGCCCCTTCCACTGTTGGTCTTTTCGTTAGGACTCTGAGAGGCATGTGGTTTGAGAGGAGGATGGAGGATGTGGAGGGCAGAGAGAGGGTCTGAGGACCCTGGGGGTGGGGCCTTAAGTGAGGATGGGGCCTTAGGATCTAAATGGAGAACAGAAAAATCTTGCCATCTGCCTGTTTTCTTCCCTGTGCTCTGGGGCTTGGGAGGAACAGGGCTTGAGTGAAGTCCGCCACCTTGCCCTTTGCAGGGTGCAGCTGCCTTCTTTGTCCCCCGTGAGAAGAGAAGTGCTCTAATTTAGCTGCTTTTCGCTCTTACTCCATCTGCTGCTTTGCGTCTCTGTAGATTGTAGACTTTTGCAGATGGATCAGTGTGGAAAGCGGGATGTTCCTGGTCAAAGCAGTGGCAGCTGCGTGAGGCATGATGTGTGTGGCAGATGCCCCTTGCCGGGTATCTATTTCTGATCATCTCTTGTAGTCGGAGCCAGGGTTGAGCTGTGGCCATCTGTCAATGGAAACACTTCTCTTCCTTGGCGGGCCTAACTGCCAGTACCTATGTCCTCCTCTGGTCTTCGTATGTAGTACACCAAGCCAAGGCCTCGTGAGATGAGCCATGGTTTTCTTCTGTCTTACCTCCACAGTAAGTCAGCCCCATACTCAATCTGGAGGCAGTGTCTCCCCAGGGACCTGGCATTATTTAAAGCTGCTGGCACACTCTGGGTCAGAATCCACTGATTTAGGAGACAGCAACTCTATCCAGGGATTTGGATTAGGGTGCCTTACCTTGGCCAGATTGGTTGATGAGAAGGTAAGTCACTGACTCCCTCCACCTTTCAGTTTGCATCGTTTGGTGAAAGGAAGTTGAAAGAGTACTTTCAAGGGGGTTTTAGGTTTGTGTTGCTAGTGCCACAGCAAGAAAGGGATGCTAAAAATGCCAAAAAAAAAAAAATCTGGTAGACTGGGGAGGATGGTTGTTCCCAGGAAGGTTAGATGATTGGTCCCATGGGCTGGGAAGTCTTTGAAAGCTCCAGGCTTTGAGTTACAGTTCTAGTGCACTTTTTTCCCTGCATGGAGGGTCCCCCAGTGCCTCAATCCCTAAACACACACTAAGAATTTTGGTTAACAGTTTATACTGAGCTTCCACTTAATGTGTGTGTGTGTATGCATGGGTGCATGTTCAGGTGGGTGCACGTGTGCATGGATGCTTGTGAATGTGTGTGCATGCATGTGGCGATCAGAGACCAACTGTGGGTGCCATCCTTCAGGATCTATCCACCCTGTCTTTAGGGCCACTCAATGGCTTGGTAGTAGTCTAGACTGGCTGGGCAGTAAGCTCCAGGGATCCCTTCTGCTTCCCCAGTGCTGGGATTTCAAGAATGTGTCACCATGCCCAGTTTTCCATTGGCTTTAAGGATCCAGCTCAGGTCCTCAGGCTTGCACAATAAACACTTTACAGAGCAATTTCCCTCCCCCTCCCACTAGGAGGCAGTAGGGGTGTGACCTTGACAACTCTCACCCAGCTACAAGCTCCGAGTCTTGAAACTTGGCTTAATTTGCTGATTTATGCTCCTCAGACATAGCCTTCCAGAGGAACAGGGGAGCCAGGCTTTCTTGCAGGTTGCCCATCATAGGGCCTGGAAGAGCTCAGAAACAGCTTTCAGCTAGAGGGAAGGGAAGGGATCCTGTCAACCAGCTTCATCTGCTTTTTTCTTCATCTGCTGGTATGTAGTGAGCCACTGGAGAACTGGGTTTTGGTGTGTTAGATAATTCATGCTGCAGTTTCTCTTTTCCCAGGTCATGAAAGCCCATCTCTATAGTTTCTATCAGGAAAACGCTGTCTGGGACCCAGGACCCACAACAGCCTGCTGCACCTTTACCTATCTTTTAATTGTTGAAGACAAGAGACGTCTAGAAAGCCTGGTGAGGTTCAGATCACACTGGGGCAGAAGAATGTGAATCCATGTGTTTTGCAGGGAAGTTGGCTCCTCTGTACTATAAGACAGAGACCCACCGAGCGGAACTTCAGCTAGCTCTGGAGAGAATGACGTCTTATATTCTATTATACTTACAGTCTTGGAAATCTTGTTTTCCATTAGCAAGTTGTCATGTGTGGGCTGGCTCAACGAGTTAGCCAGTCTGTCTCCTCCACCTGTCAGGCCTTAACAGCTGGTTCTCCACCCCCTTGGCAAACACTAAAGTGTTGCCAGGCAACCTTAGTGCATCCGGGTCAGTCTTAGTCCTTGGTATGACAATTGCTTCCCATTGCCACTGCCCTCCACAGTAGCAGTCGAAATGCTAGGTCCTGGCAGATGGGAAGGACGAGTCAGTCCTTCAGTCTCTTCAGGGCTTTTGGGAAGTGTCGATTTAGTCACATGCCTGAATGAGGTAGGGCCGGGCTGTGTGCCTGGGAGAGCCCAGGCAGCAGAAAATAAGGCAAATGCTTCCCCCAGGAAATGGGTTCTGAGTGGCCCAGAGGTCAGCAGCAATACATCTGCATTCTATGAAAGCGGCTCAGCAGTGGCCACGATGAACCTGGTTCACTGATGCCCTAGGCTCACCCCAACTCATCCCTATACCTGAATTCAAGAATTGTTCCAGGCCCATTGAGGCTTCCCACCAAGTCCGCTGCTGTTTCATGGTAGCTAGACTTACATGTGTAGACAGCACATCCTCATGGAATTCTGTGTATTCACCATATGTACAAATTCCAGTTACCTTTGTGTAAATGTTTTAAGTTTGGGGGAATATTTTAGCTGGTAACAAAACTGCCTCAATTTAAGTGGTCACCTTAAATTAAGGGGTCAAGCTACCTCTAGATATTAGCAGATTGCCTCTCCTCCCCAGCTGCAGTGCTGACCCCAAGCATTGTGATCTGGTCATCACAGCACCGCAAATGACAGAAGCTTGCTGGGTTAAAACCATCCTCACCAGGACAAGGTGGGGTTTGCTGTCCTATAACATGGCCTCCTCTCTGTAGTCTGCATTTTACTCTTAGGCTTAGTGAAACGTGGGGAATGATTCTAGCTGACAAACGCTGCATTTTTGTGTGCATTAGCTATGTTTTTGGTGTTTGCACTTGTTTTAGTGTGAGTAGGCAAGAGGTTCAGAGCCAGAGGACAATGGAGAGGACAGTGGTGGGTCCAGAGGTTTCCCCAAAGCTGTGGATGGGCAACTGATGAGAAGGAACTTCAGATTTCTGCGGTGGCTTCCTGAAAGGAACTGTCTTTCTCCTTTCTCCCAATTGACTGTGGAGGGCTAGGGCATGGCTATATCCTGGGAGCTGTGTGAGGAAGAGGAACCTCCCAGCAGGATGGGAAACCTGATCCCCATTAGGGCTAGCAAGAGCTGAATAGCTCTGACAGGCTGAGAGTCAGAATCCAGAAATCCCATCACAGCTTGCCAGGGCTGAGGCTTCCTGTTCCCCACTCTTTGGTTCTCCTCCCATCTGCTTAGGATCTTGGCTTCTTCCTGCAATCAGTGGGGCTGATGAGTGTGGGAATGGGCTTGGGCTCCAGCTCCCAAAGTGAAGCAGACAAGGTTTCATGTGATTTCTGCCAGCCCATACAAGAGGAGCTGGGGAGACTTTATTCATTTCGGGGAAGAAAGTGAGAAAGGAATGAGACAGAGTGTGTGGTGAAAGGCAAGGGGTAATACTGATACAAAGACAGGGAAAATGACATCTAGGACAACACAGCAGTTGGACAGAGCACAGGGGGTGGATGGTCCATCATCATGGGCCCAGGGCTTGACTATATTCAGACTTAACAAGGAGGCTTGGGACCCCAAAGCACTGAGCACAAAGACCTGCAGCTAACACTGTAGCAGCCCCACCTGCCCGGAGATGCTGGTGGGAGGCTGTGGTACCTGGCGGGGGTTTATCCCTTAGCTCCCACCTACTCCTCCTAGAAATAGCCTTGCCTTTTACACCTCTAGCTTATTGGTTCTCACCTGCACATCCTTGCACTCTTAACACCACTGACAGCATGTCAGGGTGGGGCAAGCATGTGTTAAGCCAGAATTCATTCCAGGCAGGAAAACCAGGTGTACATACACACAGACCTCAGGGCACCCACTACACAGCTATCATTAGACCTATTCCCTTGAGCCAGGAAGTCATCCCAGCTGGAAGGGGATGGGGTGTGATATGACAGAAAGGACTAGACATCAGCCATGGTCAGTTTTCTGAGTCTGCTCCTCAGTACCCGGTCTCTAGGCTTCATCATCGAGTCTGGGGCCAGGGGGCTGCTGCTCTGCCCACTTGGCCATGCCCTCTAAGGATGGGTGGCTGGCATGAGGGAACAGGGGAGCATGGAAATATGAGGCTTTGGAGGGAAAGGACTGGCAGGTAGCTGGGTGGAGAGGAAGGTTATCTGAAGCCAGCTTCCCAGTGTTCTGACCAACACCAAGGAACCTTTGTCCCAGGCCACCTCCCGCAAGGAACTTCCTCTGCCCTCACCTTGACCCTCCTCAGCCAGCAGTCCCCAAGGGTGGGTCGAGAAGCTAAAGGCAGGTGTGAGCCAGGAGGTCTGGGGTCACACCTGCCAGATTCCTGTCCCTCATAGGAAGTGAGATGAAGCGATGCCATGGATGGTGACTAAGGCCCCAAAGTCCCTACCCCTGCCTCTGCCAGCAGCCATCCAGCCAGGCCAGCCCCCAGAAAGCACAGCCTGTGTAAATGGCCCCAGAGGGGAGGGTGAGTTGCTACATACTAACAAGTAAAAAATAAAAAGCACCACGGTGGCCCATGACAGCCTCCACAGGCTGGAGATCCTTAGCTCAGGAGAGGTGAACAGCATGGGGCGGGGAGGAGGGGTATCACACTGGCCATTGGCTGTTCCCCACACCCGGAACAAGTCAGTGCCCCACCCACCTGCTCCCTTCTTTCCCAGGCCACATACCTGACTCCAGATCCCCTTACAGCTCTTTCTCCTATATGTCACATTTTGAAGTTCCCAGAGACATAAAGGGCTACGGATAAGCAGCCACATTCAGATCCAGAAAAGATCTTGTCCAGCCTTGTACCGCTCAAGGTGGGCACGGGAACATGGGGACCACTGCCCTACTTCCTGAACTCTGAGGTGGATCAAATAGTGTTATGCCCCTTTGGGGCTCCAGCCATGGGCCTGGCCAGGGGTACAGCCTGGGGGAAGGCTATGCACTTCCCAGGGACCCTCTGACCCCAGAAGGAACCAGGTGAGACAAGGGACAAAGCAGCCAGGTCCCCATGGTCCTGTGCTGGGTCCCACGGGCCTGGCTCTGGGTCTAGGAGCTGTTGGTGTGATGGGCACTCAGCCTCTGTGTGACAAGATCAGCAGCAAAGGCATCCCTCCTCCTCCTCCCCCTCCTCCCCCTCTCCCTCCTCTTCACTTACAGCCACCATCCATTTCCAGACAGGCAAGAGCTTCACCATTCCATCCCATGGTACCCCCTCTGGTGAGCCAGCAACCACACACATGGTCTCTGTAGGGTGGGGTAAGGGGGATGACACAGGAAACAGGCCCTTTCTGCCTCTGGGAAACTTAAAACTGCCACTTTTCCACTCACAGCGCCACAGGAGTCTCCCCACAACCAGCCTAAGCTCTCTACCCGAGAGGCGGTATTCTCATCTAAAGTGATCATTTCTTGAACTGATGGTTAACTTTTAAAAATTACAATTCATTTTCTAATTCAGAGCTTTGGCCTTAAAAAAAAAAAACCAAAGCAACCCCCCTCCCCACAGACTACCTCTGTCCTGTGGGAACAGTAGAACACAGCAGCCCACTTTAGTGGGGTGTGCTCTTTTCTGGACGCAGTCCCCGCCAGAACTCTTCCTCCTTATCTGCTGGCCCTGCAGGCATTTGAATTCTGTTGCTCTTATCCAAGCCCTCTACCCTCTGCAGCCGCTCCGGCTAACACTGCTTCTCAGGAAAGCCCTTCATGATTATCTCATCCTGCTATCCTGTCACTTAAGCCTCCAGCAACTTGACAAGTACTGTCTGTGCTGCAGGGAATGCAGTCCCCACAGGGCCCCATCCTGCACTGCCTCTCCCACTGTCTCACTTACATTCCCAACTCCTGGGCTGTCTCTCCTCCCCCAGCCCTGACAGCCCCCCTCCACTCCACACTTTCCTATCCTGATCTCTTGCCTGAGGGCTGGGACAGAGGCAACTGCTGCTGCTGCCTGCCTGGTCTCCTCTCTTCCAGTGCCCCACTGATCCGCTCAAGTTGGCCACCACCCCAAACCTAAATGGGCAGCTAAGGAAGGGAAGGTGGGCCTTGGATATAGGCACCCTGGTCTAGTCTTGTTTCCCCAGCAAGGGCTGAGATGATTAGAATGGGAGAGAAGAGCCCACTCACACAACTAGAGGGCCCCATTCAGCTACCCCATCTCCAGGCAGTTCCTCAAGATCATGGTATCCTCAGTGCAGTTCTGGGCTCTCTACGAAGTCCAGCCCTTCTGCAAGGAGTCCCCGGGCTGCAGCAATAGTCAAGACTAGACTGAACCAGTCTAGTGTGCTGGGGGCCAGGAGCTCTTCCCCAACAGTCGTCTCCTAGTTTGCCTATAGCGTAATCCCACACTGGCTATGGTGACAGTGTGTGTATGTGCCTGTGTAAGTGTTGTCTAAAGAGTCACACTGACCCCAGGGCTCTCCTGGGTCATAGGCTTTCACCTTAAGCAGATGTGTCCTCTGCCACGTTCCTCATTTGAGGACTACATGGACCTTTCTCAGGGGGACCCCTACCCTGTTTCCCTTTCCCTGGGTCATGATTCTCCATCCCGACCCCACCCCACCCTCACCCCACAGACTGGCGAGGCTCGCCAGCCTCATCACTGCTGATGGGAGCACCACAGAGCCAGCAAGCCCTCCTCCCCAAGCCACAGAGTGCTCAGAGAGAGCAAGCCTTGCCAGCTACCAGCATATTCATGTGTCTTTCCCTCCAAATACCTTAAGCTTCAGTTGTAGGGTTAAAACTCCAAATGAAATACTAACTGCTTCTTGGCCCAAGGTTAGGGGCTTGGCTCCATGGGAGGGGAAGTCACCTGGGGCTGATCTGCAAGGCATCCTTCCTGCTTCCCACCCCTAGCCCACCCGATCACCAGCCCCTGCCTGAAGGAAGTAGATTCTTTCGTGAGGGTAGGTCAGGGCCTCCAGAAGCAGAGGAGGCCTGGGGGTGCTGGCATCGGCCTCACACCCGGATCTGGTACCCATTGAGGTCTGGCATGGCTTTGGGCTCTGCAGGCTTCTTCTCCCCAGACGGCCTGCAGAAGAGAAACAGGGTTCAGAAGAGGAGCAAGTGGTTCCTAGGGAGATGGAGAAGAGGGAGGGAAGGCTGTCCAGCTGGCTTCCCTTCTCTAAGGGGTCTTTACAGCAGCAGCAGAGGGTATAGGGACTGTTTCTGGAACCGTAGTCAGCCAGCCTGGGGTGTCACAGACAGAGTCCCTTCAGCAAACCGCAGGAGTGCTCAGGGCCTTGTGGGAATGCCACAGAAGCCATCCCCCCTCTTCAGGCCATTCTGCTGTCAGATAACTGAGGGTGTTTTCTTTGGGGGAAATGGCACCACAGTGCTGTAGGCAATGCCAACACACCAACACCTGGACCTGTCATCCCATGTGACTTCTCAAAGAGAAATGGATGGGAAGAAGAAAGGAATGAGGAAGGGCCAGGAAGAGGAGAGAAGCCCCCTTTCTCACCGTCTCTCACTGCGGCTGTTCCTGCGGTGTGGGCTGGACTGGGCTCTCTGTGGGGAGGAA
This sequence comes from Dicrostonyx torquatus, assembly GCA_028555095.1. Lineage (NCBI taxonomy): Eukaryota > Metazoa > Chordata > Mammalia > Rodentia > Cricetidae > Dicrostonyx > Dicrostonyx torquatus. The sequence goes on from JAQHUG010000081.1 coordinate 4,718,076, forward strand.
ACATCCTTCTTCCGGTCCTTGGTGGGAGAGGGAGGGCCTGTCCCCTTGCCAATCTGCATGGGGAGGAAGAAACAAAGGCATGTTCTGGGCCGCCACTCCGCTCTGTCAGGAGCGTCCCTGGAAGCTGCCCTGGGCACTGTGCACTCCAAGCCTCAGGTGGCCTTTGCCTTGTCTCTGGGTTACCCTGGCATTTAAACCACCAGGGCAGTAGATTCTTAGTAGGGCTGTGTACTCCGAGGGTTCTGAACACAGTGCGGGAGCTGTCACTGGGCTGCCATAAGACTGGAAGACATCTTTAAAGAAAGACCTAAGACCTTTCTACCCAGGAGAGGTAGTTGTGCCTGCCAGATGGGGATATGGCAAATGCTCTGGGACAAGTCCTACCAGCCTGATGGTGACACCGACTATCTTAGGCCAATCAGATGCCAGACTGGTAACTGTATCTCTGTTTCAGAAAAACAAAATGAAAAAACAAAAAACCGAATCATCCTTGATGTAGTATGGTCAGCCTGCTTTGAGTTTTCTCTCCCAGAGCTATGGGTAGCTGAAAAAGAAGCAACATGGGGAGTCTAGGGCTGAGCAGGCAGAGTCAAAAGCACTCAAGAAGGAATCTTTAGGCTGCATTTCTGTGTCTTGCTGCTGCCTGAAAACACCAAACCCCAGGGTGCAGGGCCTGGGAGAAGGGAGCGGCTCCAGCACGGACGACTTCTCTGTAATACCCACCTATGGCAGCATCTACCTTAGGGGAAGACAATGTTAAACACGGCGGGGGTTTGAAGGAGCAGGTCATAGTGCATTTGGGCTGTGGAGGCTCACTACCCTATCCCGCCACACTCTCAGATAGGCCAGGCACTGTTTCTTCCATTCAATGCACCCTGGCCCGATGTACCATGTCCCTGTCCTTCACATGTCCAAGCCTGTGCCTGTGCAAAAGCAGCTCACTCCCTTCCTCCTCCTAGAGCAGGGTTCTTGGTTTGCCCACCCCAGGTTCAACTTCAACAGCAGAACTTTTTTGAGTAATGCCTGATACTGAGTCCAAGTAGATACTTCATCCTCAGGCAGCCCCTACTGGTCAGGGCAAGCCAGTGAAAGCATGGAAGCAGCCGTTGACAGTGGCCCCGGGACCACTGCTGATCCTAACCTTGAGACGCATGTCTCTGGCATGACGCTCCAGCTCCTTGCGGAAGTCTTCCCGACCCAGCCTCTCGACGTCCAGCACCGAGTGCTTCCATTCAATCTGTTCCACACTGTGGGGGTCGTGGGATACGCACTGGCCCAGCTTTACCTTCTTCAGCACATGCCAGCAGCGGCCATAGGCCGCCTCGTAGTCCAGCACCAGCTCACTGAGTGTGCGGAAGGCTGGAGGTTTATACATCAGGTCCTCCCTTCGGCTCATGCCCAGGGCTCCATAGCGGCCCCCAAAGTTCACCCCCAGCACAATGTGGCGGAAGTAGTTCCCTGAGAAATAGGTCTTGAAGCTGATGGGGAAACGTTCCAGGGTGGGCATGCTGTTGGTGAGGTAACTGGTGAATCGGTGAGTTATGGAAAGCGCCAGGGCGGGATGGTGTATGAGTGCCAAAGAGTTCCTAAACGGGACAAACGGGCCACAAATACCTGCCTCCCTCCCCAGCCCTGACGGGGGTCCCCGCAGAGGGCTGCTTCTCTGGGGAGACTTGCCAGCCTTCCTAGGTGCTCCCCTGCCCTGGGAGGGGTCTGGGAGAGAAACCCTGTGCATCTTTGCAGGTAGTTCTGTTTCTGAGACCCCATCTGCCTTCTCTACAAATCAGCACCATCTGGACGCGTCAACAGCGGGCCTCCCTCCCGGACTTAGAAACAGCCTGAGTACAACACTGTACCCAGATGTGGCGTGCCAAAACCAGGGTCACCTTGTCTTTGTTGCTATCCAGCAGGCCTGGCAAGGTGGCAAGAGGGAACACTGAGACAACTTCCCCAAGGATCCTCTCTTTTGCAGGGATTGCTCCACTTCGGGAGGCCGCTCCTGGCTAGGGCCCAAGAGAGGCTAGCAAAGGTGAGAACCCCGGCTCCCTAAAGACCCTCCCCTTCCGCAGCAGGCAGCCAAGGCACTCTGAACCACTCTCTCCCAGGCCAGGAGGAAGGATACATTCCCAGGATCACAGCTTCCAGGCATTTGATTGGCAGAGCCTCTTTGGTCATTTCCTTGGCCAGGTCCATCAGCCTATGAGAAAGGGAGGCGGAGCTGTGTGGCGAGCGTCTTCAGCCCCCTCAGGGCTATTTGGTGAGGAGCCAGAAAGACTGGGGCAGAGTCTTGCCCTCCAAGCCGTTATCTTCCCGGGCCTGGTGTTTCCTTCCCCCTCCCAAGTCTAGAGTCTGAGGGGTGACTGGGGGCAGGCCCTGGAGCTCAGGAAGTAGGCCTACTCTCTCTGCACTTCACTCCATTCGCTTCTTCCTCCCTGGCCGGGCTCCTGCTTAGACTTCTGGGAGAGGGGAGCATGAATGGCGGCCCCACGCCGTCTTCGGGCCATGGGGCTGGGGGAAGGGAGAAGCTTAGCATTGATGGTTTTCCTTCCTGAGCACAGCCAGCAAACGTGCCTCATCTTACCCCAGTGGCCCGAAGAACTTGGTAACTGATGGAAAGTACTCTCTGCAGCCTGGATGTAGAATCTCGGGAAGACAGCTGTCCCTGCCTGCCCCTGAACTTGGAATTTAGCGCTCCCCCGCTTTTGTTTTTCTAGACAGGGTTTGTCTGTGTAACCCTGGCTGTCCTATCCTGGAGTTCACTCTGTAGACCAGGCTGGTCTCGAACTCAGAGATCTGCCTGTCTCTGCCTCCCAAGTGCTGGGACTAAAGGTGTAGGCAATTACCACCTGGCAAAAATTAGGCCATTTCAAAACAGCCTATCCTCCAGGTCAGGGGGCCTCAGCTTGGCCAATGGCTTTGCCTGGGACTCCTGTATCCTATGAGAAGATGGAATGGGACACCAGCAGCACACAGCAGCAACTGAAGGACAAGAGTAAAGTCCAGGATCAGAGAAGGTGGGTTTGACCCAAGAATTTCTAGACAGGGCAATTAATTAAATAAGCAACTCAGGGCATCCCTCCGCCACAACTAAGTATATAAGCACCTTAAAACAAACTGTCTAGAACAAGCGATTTGGTCTACATGCTGAGTTTGCATGCTGAGTCACGATAGGCTAGGAAGTGAGAGAAGCAGTCTCTTTCCTGTGGGATCTGATGCTTAGACACTGGACTTTCTACTTCATGACCAGGAGAATCCAGGACAAACTGGGTAAGTATATAGGTCCCACGTGATGCAGAGTGCATGGGAGGCTTCAAGGAAAGAAGATGGAAAGGTTCTTCCCCTGTTCCCACCCCACTCCCGCCCTGCCCACAGCACCTATCTACCCCCAACCAGACAAGCTGGGGAGGGGGGTTACCCTACTAGTTCAGCTGAGCTTTCCTTTCACAAGCCTTAGGTGGCTATCTCATTGGGATTTCCGTTCCCAGGGTAGCGCCCTTCCCCCATCCTATGGCTGGTTTCTCAGGAAAGTCCCTGCCTACCTTCTTAAGCTGTCACTCAAAGGCAAACAACCGAGGTTCCCTAGTGGGATCACACCCAAGGGGAGGGTGGGGGAAAACCTGAGAGCCCGGGCCAGAGGACTGGTACTTACCCTGTCAGAGGTCTGCTCTTCTTAATTTCAAAGAACTGTGTCCCTGTGTGATTGTACCTGGGGACAGTGGTTAAGGGCTTCCTGGCTTGGTCGGGAAGGCCGTCTTTCCCTTGCCTGCTGCCCCAGAGGCCTGGATGGCTACAGGAGGACCCCTTTGCAACATCTGCCACAGAGCACCATACGGGCCACTTAGGACTTGTTCTCTGGGAAGAGGGGCTAGGGTTCAGCATGGGGGTTCTCCTTGCTCTCGCGGTTCTTCTCCCCACTCTTTGCAATCTCCCTCGTTCTCTCCTGCCCTCCTGTCTCAGGACAGGACGCTGAGTGGGCAGCCAGCCCAGCGGGGCTGAGAAAGTAGCCTTAGCTGGGGGCAGCTCCTTGGAGTGCTGGGTTTTCCAAACAGCTAAGAAGGCTGGAAGGGCCACCACCTCCCCTGTGCCGGCTAGTTTTATGTCAGCTAGCACAAGCTAGAGTCATTTGGGAAAGGGGAACCTCAATTGAGAAGACGCCCCTACTAGACTGGCCTGCGGTGAGTTCTCTTAGTTAGTGATTGATGTGGGGAGGGGGCCCAGATCATTGTGTGTGGTGCAACCCCTGGGCTGGTGGTCTTGGATGCTCTAAGAAAGCAAGATGTATGAGCCACAAGGAGCAAGCAAGTAAGGAACACAGAACCTAGGACACATGGCTCCAGGGGCCCAAAGCAGAGACATAAGGGAGCTAGCCTGCTGCCAGGGAAAAAAATGCCAAGAATTGGAAGTAAACTTCAAGATATGGATACTATATCTTGGAGCAAAAAAAAGAGATCCTTTTCCCTCCCCCATCCTCCCAAACCCAGTACTGCAATAGCCCCAAAGAGCTTCTTCCGTCCCTTTGCTGGGACAGGATGAATGACAACTGACACCCCTTTTTCTCATCAAGGTACTTAGGAGGAGGCCCTTTCTCTCCCTACGGGCGCATGTGCATGCACGCACACACGCACGCACACACACATAAACACACATGCAGAGCATGGGAAAACTGGTGCTGGAGAAGCTGGAGCAGGTCCAGCACTCAGACACAGCCTTGGCAGCTCCAGGGAACAGAAATGCCAGTGAATGGCAGCTCTGGAGTTGGGAGGGAGCTGGCCCTGAGGATCCCTATCCAGACCCCAGTTGGTCTTTGGGGCTGTCACTAAGTGGTGGCCACAGCTCTGGACCCAAGAGGATACTGCAGCTCCCTGATGTAGCGCTGCACGGCTTCCAGGCGCTCAGGGATGGGCGTCGTCGGCTGGAAAGTAGGCACACTTGGTATGGGAATCTAGGGACAGATGGAGGAAAAAAGCTCTGTCACATGGATAGGCACACCCTGGAGTCTCCAGCCCCCCCCCAAGAGCAACAGCCAGGGGAGGCTCCCAGTCTGAGCCGCTTTCCCTGGGAACCCTTCTTTCCCAAGCCTCCTCCCAGGCCTCCAGCTTAGCCATCCCTGATACCTGACTGTACTTCTAATGTGGAACTTAGGTTGATCCTGCAATTTTATGCTGTTAAATGATTTTAGAAAAAAACAGGAGGACCAACTGACTATTTTAAATTTAAAATATGCATTAATTGATGCTTAACAAGAATGTCCATATTGGGGCCAATTTGTTTTGGTTTGGGGGTTCACTCTGGTCTTGGCTTAGATGTGGCAAAGGTGTTAAGACCTTTGTCCCTGGGTCGGTTCTAGATAAAAGTATTAGGGTACTGCAGGCACACCCTTGGAAAAGCAGAAGGCAGTTCTCAGGATTGTCATCAAAGGGGTGAAACCAGCTCCTCCTTCTATGGCCTCCTGCTTCCAGTGTGATCTGCCTCCCCATGCTCCTTGTCATGATGCCATCTACTGCCAAAAGACCTTCCCACAGTCTCAACCAACACAGGCTCCTCTAGTCCCCAAAGCTGCAAGCTAAATAAACCTCATTTTTTCCTAAGTGTCCTGCCTCAGGCATTTCATTATCACAATGAGAAAACAGACTAATACACTGTGGCTCGAGCACTAGATCAAAACTGGTTCCTCAGTGTTCCTTTCTACCGGGTGGTACCGTAAACTAGGGGATCTATCCTAGACCGGTGGATATAACATCAGCCAGGGATGTCTGTGGCAGGACATGTCCACGGCAGGACAGGTGTGCCAGGACTTCCAAAGCACCAACCTGAACTGTCAAGGAGTGTGGCAGTGGGGGGAGGGACAATGTGGGGTCTTGCTTCAAAACACCCTTTCCCCACCCACTCCTGTAAGTTCCCATCATTTCCCAGTAGGCTGTCATTGGACCCTCCAAGGCCACACAGAGCTTGCCCATGGTCACCTAGCTGCAAATGTACCAGGAGTCCTAGGTACACTCAGGGTGGGACTGTAGGGTGAGGAAGGACTCATCCTTGGTATGAGAGGCTGGACCCACGGAGGATTTTATAATACTCTCGTTGCTGTGACTGGGCTCTGTTGGGAAGGGAAGTGACACACTGGTTATCGCCAGTCTCTGTCTCTGGGGTGCTTCTGATGGTGGGAGGCCCGCACTGTGTCTCTGGCAGATACTGTTCTGTATAGGGAGGGTGCAGATGCAGGAAGGAAGGGCTCTGGCTCGGAGACAGTCTAGCATGTCTTTCTTCTCTCTTCCCTCCCCACAGTCCTTTGCTTCCTGTCTGGGCAGTCTCCAGCAGCAGATGCCACAGCCTGGGGAGGTTACTTCCCCTTCCACATCGGTACCATCTTCAAACTGGCATTGTCACTTATAGCCACCTGTGGGAGATAAGCTCAGGGTGGGCCCTGCCTTCACCTGTCTGGATCACTCTGCACCAAATGCGAATTTGAACTGTCAGAGGGGCTGGCTGGCCATCCTGGTCAGGGTGTGTGTGTGTGTATGTGTGTGTGGGAGTGGGGAGGTAGGACAGAAATAGTTTAGTAAACTCTGTAAGCAGTTCTGCATCTCCACTCACTTAAGCTGACCTCAGGTGGCACTCAGTGTAGCAAAATCACCCCTCCTTGGTAAATAGGTTCCAAGAACTGGAGCTGTAGCTGTACAATCCAGCTGCTCATGAACCACTCTGGACAGGGAGGAAGCTATGGAAGAACAACTTGCCAGAGCTCAGACAGAGAGATTTGGGAACAGGCTCAAGCCAGGGCCAGGCGGTACCCACAAAAGCATCATGGACACCTGCCTCCATCAAGGACCCATCTATAAGGTTGCCATGCAGGAAGAGTCAAACATGACCTAGGATCCTAAGCATGTCTTAACGACCACTTTCCCAAGGGCAAAGCTTGATCCTGGAACCAGACAGTCCAGTGTTGTAGGACAATCCTACTGAAAGAGTCCCTCAGGCCAACACAACGAGGCGGCTTAGGGGAGGTTGGGAGAGCCTGTGGCTGGACTTGGGAGTGAGTCAGGAAGACTTAGTGATGACCAGAGCGGAACTGGCTCTGTTATGGAATCCAGCTCTGTGATTTCAGCGATGCTCTGAACAGCGGTGCCTCAGAGGGTGAATGAATGTTCCTCACTCATGAAAGTGCAGCCACGGAACCCGCCTGGGGGTATCACTGAGCTGCTGCAAGCAGACACCTCAGGATACTACCCAACAACTGGCTACAGATGTGTGCCAAAGACTGTCTAGCACACTCTGCCCTGGGCTATCTGGCCCTCTAGAGACGCCTGGATGCCCATCTGCAGGTGCTCAGTGGTCAAAGTCACAGCTATATCTTCAGCATCAGGGTTTGGTCAGTGGTTGCTGGACTTTCAAAGGGGATGACAGCTGGAAACAGCTAGAAGAGATTCTCACGAAGGAGCATAGCCTGCTGCCAGCTTCTGGATCCTTCCAGATATTGTTATATTTGGGCTCACTCTCGCAGATACTGCAAGTGCTTGAGGCTTGCTGCATGCCCTTGCTGTGGAGGGGACCTATTAGACGCTCATCTAATGAGGTGTTACACACTTTCCAGTTCATCTCAACATCCCCATGAAGTGGGCATTGCTGCTGATCCACTGACAGCTGGGGATGCTGGGGGGCAAGGATGCTGCACACCTTCCTCTCGTAAGTGGTTATGAGATAGCAAGGGTGCGAAGACATGGTGGCTTCCCTTGCAGAGAACTGCCTTTTACTGCACTGCCCTGCTGCTGTGGATCCAGCTTTCTGCAGAGGCATAGCCTGTAAAACTCAGGGAAAGCAGGTGGGGGCATGGGAAGCTGTAGCAAAATGAGGGAGGGGAAAACACAGCCCAGCCCCTCCTGCCAGCTGCCATAGACTTGCTGTTTCCATATCTCTTCCTTTCCTGTAAAGATGCCAAAAATTTTGGATCATTATGTGAGAAAATCTCCCAATGTTATTGTTTGGCTCAAGCGGTCTGTTAAGACAATGTGTATCTTAAGAAACCATTCCCGGGCCCATCGAGAACAGTGTGACCTCTGCAGCAGGCCACTAGGGAGGGGACAGACCAGGCTCAGGCCTTTCTACAGTTCACAGTATGACACCCAATATTTGCTGCTCTTCTCCACAGCCTCTAGGGCTCCTCCACATCCGCTAGACCAAGTTCCCAGTTGAGCTTCATGCTTCCTCACTTTCTGGATCTGAGACGCTTTCCCAAAAGGCTTGATTATGTTTTCAGAATTCTCTCTGACTTGCTACACTCCTGACTCCATACTTTCTTCTCTAACAAACTTTCCCATCAAACCTGTCCTTCCTACCTGAGCATGAGCCCTGAAGACCACTGTTGAAGACACTGATGGATTGAGTCCTCCAAAGCAGTGACCATTCTGCCACTATCCTCTGGTCCAATCCGGACAGAACCAGGAGGGCTGGATGCTGTGGGGGATGTGTGTAGCTCTGGCCTCATCAGACAGATACTTTGGGTGGCCTCTTGTCTCCCTCCTCACAATAGTCCCGGTTTCTCATTTCACCCTCTCCACCACCAATCCATTTTACAGATAAGAAAACTGTGGCTCAAGCAGGTTGGAGGGGATTACCTTGAGCTCAAATGGGCAGGCAGGTGATCCGAAACAATACCTAAATCCCGCGATGTCACACTTTCTTGTTCAGGAATTTGTCCCAAGGTCAAAAATCAAAGCAGGATCCCAAAATTTGTGTTTTAGAATGTTCGACACAGTGTTCATTTTAAGGATAAGACAGTGGAAACAATGTCCAGTTCAGATTAGCTAAATAGATGAGAGGACGATGATGTAACTATTCCAAGTCACTCTAGCTTATTCCCCTGGGAAACATTAGGCACTAGTAGCTCAACCTTCAACCTCAGATTAGCTTTTCCCCAAACAGTTTTCTGACAGCTATGCCAATAACCCAGCGAAAGCAACACAGGCCTGGTCCCCAGGCATCAGGAACTCCATTCAGGACTAAGCTAGAGGTCTGATTTCTGACCAATGGCCTCACTACATGGAACAGTGCTTCCTTAGACAAAACATAAACATTAGCGCGCGCGCGCGCACACACACACACACACACACACACACACACACACACACACTATAGCACTGCACAGCACAACCCAAATGCCCTTTCATTTAGCAAACACACATAAGCGCCCGCCCTGTGCCAGGCACACAGGAGACCTCAAGAAGACAAAGATGAATGAGACAGAGCCTCCCCTTCCTCAGCAGCACCATGGAGGCGCTGTTGTGGTAGAGGAGCTCTGGTCAATGCAGGAGAACACTTTGCTCCTCTCTTCCCACAGGGTCACTGCTATGCCCCTGAATCTGGTACCCAACAGAGCTGAGCATCTGGAGCCCTAAGACCTGGTGCTGAATCCCAGCTCTGCCAATTCCCACGTACCTTTTGAGTTTCTCATCTTAAAAGGGAGCCCAAACTACTTCCTTTGGAATGTTGCTGGTCAGATTCAGTAGATAACATATGAAAATATTTTTCATCATACAAAGTCCTACACTTCCCAATCATTTCTCATTAGTCTCATTGTTTTCTAGCTTGTCAAGTGTCCTGAGCCAAAAAAGATGCCAAGCCACATCGGTTCCTCAGTTCATGTGTGGTTCTACTCAGAAAGCCATGGGAGACGGCCTCCTGGAGATGGGCACTGAGCCTCCCTCATCAGATGACCCCAAAAGCACTGGAAAGAAAGTTCTGGGCAGGTGCCACCTACCTATATTTTTTAAAAAAATGTTACCTTACCAATGGTCCCCTACTGTTTCCATCAGAAGCAAGATCTAAGTGGGTTATTTTCTTAGCTTCAAGGTCAATAAAACCCATCCTCATTGTGCCTGCGGCCTCCATGTCTTACCTTGGGAAGGTCTGTGGCCCCACGTATCCGCAGGGCCACCTTCTCTCCATCCGGGTGGATCTTGGCCACATGCTTCCACATCCTTTCCCAGGTGGCTTCGTCCACTGGCAGTCCACCTCGGTTGATGAAGAAAGGGACACCTCCATCTCGTAGGTCCTCGTCCCCTTCCTCCTCTGGTTCCTCATCTCTCTGTGCTGAGGCCCCTTCGCTGGTCTCCAGACGTTTAATGCCAGAGTGGGAGGCGGCAGCTGCAGCAGCAGCAGCAGCAGCGCTGGCGGCGGCTGCATTCGGGGAGGCACCGCTGCTGCCACTCGGGATCACCTTCTTTCCCCCTGGCATCCCTAAATCCTCGATGGGGGTGGGAGGATATATCAGGAGGTGGGAAAACTAAGTGCCTCACAGGAGGCTTCCCACATATCCGCTATAAAGATAACACATGGCCAAATAGTGCCGGGCGCCTTTAAGAAACCAGGGCGTGGCTCCTATACAATAAAATACTATTTGGTAAGAAAGAATCAGCGCAGCAGCCTGGAGTGATGGCCAGGTGGGTTGCCCAGGGTCCGCCTTAGAAGCCCTGTTTTGTTTGAAAAACGGGATGAAGAGAACACACCCCAACTTGGCAGCCTGTACAAAGCACCCCCATTTGGCAGCAAGAACAATGACCCGCAGCGATCTAGGATGGCTGAGAGGAGAAAAGTGGGGGTCCAGGGGTGGGGAAACTGAGGCCAGACAGTTCTAGCGGCAATGCTGAAAAGGAGGCTCAAGGCACCGGTACCCACTCCCCGTTTTGGAGAGAAGAAATTCCTCTACGGAATCCTTGCACACTCACACTGGCGCGAGCGGAGGGGGCCCGCGTGAGCTCCCAGTTTGGACCCCAGGGATCCCGGACGCAGAGGGGGAACGCGGCGCCGGGGGCGACTTCTCTGTCGCGATCCTTCCAGGAGCCAAGACTCGCAGCTGGCGGGGCGGGGAGGGGGCGCGCGCCGCCGCACACATTCCACGCCCGCCTCCCGCACAAAGTGGGGCTTTGTCTAGATCCCCTAGCCCCTAGCCCCGGGGAACAGCAGCAAAGAGGGCGGAGGGGAAGGGCGCGGCGGGGAGGCGAGGGCTCGGGAAGCTCGGGCCCTGCGATCCCCGGCCAGGAGCTGATTAGCGGGGATACCGGGGGCACCTGGCGCGGCTCGGTCCCAGCTGAGCCAAAGCGGGACTCGGGGCCCCAGGCTCAGCCATTGTGGGGAGCGGCTCAGGCGATTCGCGGGGGACCAGGCTGAGGTCGCTGAGCGGCAGCCTTGCCGCTCGCCACCAGCTGCAGCATGAGCAGTCGGAGGATGCTACACTGGGGTTCCCACGGCCAGGCTGAGCCGGGCAGGGCGCGCGGGGTGCGAGGACAGGTCCGTAGGCTCCGCCCGAGGCGGAGAGTGACAAAGCCCTGGAGGATGTCGGTGCACCGATCTCCAGGGAACAGCAGCCTATGAAGGTGCAGCCCACTGGCCGATGGCGGCGGCCCGGCTTGGCGAAGCATAGGCCACCGCTGCCGCCGGCCGGGTCCCGGCGCCTCCCGCCGCCCACCAGGCTCGACTCAGACCCGCGCCGCGCATGCGCTCCGTCCCCCCCTTAAAGGGCCAGCGTGTTCCCTCCGGGTCCTCCTCCTGCTGCCGCCACCCCACTATCCCATAGCTACAAGTTATTGCAGGAGTGTCCTGGACGTTCTCGCCTTCTCACCTCTCTCTTAGGGCGTTGAGAAGTGGGTGCAGAGCTGCGGAGGAAGTTTACACCCCGCCACATAGAGCGCAAACTCCTGGGGGATTCCAGGCGCGGAAGGAATTGTGGCGATCGGTCGGGAATTTCCTGAAGGACAAGACACATCGAGGAGGGGCGGCCCTCGGCTATAGAATCAAAATTGCTGACCTGGAAATCTCGAGTTCTAGACGGTGTTCATGCCCATTTTCCTCTGGGACGTTTTGTAAATCTCTTCTCTTTGCAGACTTCAGTTTCCCCATCCTTCATGCTGGATGAACTCTGCTCTTCTGACAATGCTCCTCAAGGGAGAATTTGTAGGGATTGAGAGTTGTTCTGTTTTATTCAGTTACTTGCATGGGATCCTGGGAGTGTGCCCCTGGTTCTGGCTTTGGATGTCCCAGTCCCTGGCACCTGGCTGGAGACAAGAGCTTTCCCAATCATGGGACCAAGACAGCAACAAAAGGGTGGGAAGCAGTGTTTGGGGAGAGTTGACCTGCCCAGATATGCACCCTTGAGGGTTGTCTGTGGCATGTGGATGCTGTAGACCCAACACACCCTCTCCTTTCCCTGTAGCACAGATCTGCATGTAACTCCCAAACTAAGAACTTTACCAGACTTCTACAGCTAAGCGGTGTAAGACTTTCTTTCCCCTGCCAGTAGTTGGTATGAAGAGCCATCATCTGGGAGAAATGTTCCTCACAGATATAGTTTGGATATTGAAGGTCTCCCAGAGACCAATGTGTCCCCAGATGGTGCTATTCGGAGGTATCAGAACCTGGGGGGGGGGCGCTTTGTGTGTGTGTGTGTGTGTGTGTGTGTGTGTGTGTGTAGATGGCTGAAGGTATCGTCTCCATCCTAATGCCATCGCTGTTACTATGATAAGACACTGACCAAAAACAATTTAGGTTGGAAGGGATTTATTTTGGTCTATACTTCCAGGTCACAGTTCATCACTGAGGGGTGGAATTCAAGGCAAAACCCATGAGGAATGCTGCTTACTGACTTATTCAATCATGTTAAGCTATTTATTTATTTATAGGTGAGATCTCGTTATGTAGCACCGATTGATCTGGAACTTGATAAGCAGACCGGTTTGGTCCCAGACTCACAGAGATCTGCTTGTCTCTGCCTCTGAAGTGCTGGGATTAAAGGTGTGCACCCACATCAAGAGTAGAGAGACCTGAAGAGTCCCCACGCCCTTAATGCTTCTCCATGGGCTCCTAAAAGTTCCTCCTGGTGTTGAATCTTTCTGAGCTTCAGTCACAACCTTTTGTCGCCTCCAGTGTCAAGAACCAGGCATGGTCAAGTGCTAGGGATGTTTCCAGATGGCCACGTTCTTCCTAAACTCACTCTCTAGAAGAGTCAGGGCATGCAAATGGCACCACAGATCAACAGCTGCTTCCTTCTTATTGTGTAAATGGGGAAGCCTGACTCTCGAGTGCACCCCAAGCCCACGCAGGAACAAGCCGCAGAACCAGACTGAGAGCAGAAGGCCTCCTTGCGACACTGCCTCTCGGCCTAATAGTGCCTGTCTCTCGTGCTCACGGTGAATTTACAGGATGTTTACAAGTTCTCTGCCCTCTCTTTGTGAATATTGGAGTCTGATTTCCCTTCTTCTGAACGTATGCTAAGCTCAAGGGCTCTAAAGAATAAAGGAGGTGGATGCGCTGAGACCCTTCAAGGCTGGGTCACAGAAATGAGATGCTGTCTTCAGAAGACACCAGCTGCCATGTTGTGAGGAAGCACAAGTAATCCAGATGTCGCCATGAGGGCTCCCAGTAGATCCATGGCCAACAGAGACAATCAATACAGGTGGTAAACTGAGTCTTCAGAAGATTCAGTCCCTGGCGCTTGGGTCTTCCACCCAAGGTCTCAGATGTGGAGCAGAGGCAAGCCAACTGCATGCACCCTGTCCGAATTTTTCTCCTACGGAAATAGAAATAACAAGTATTTAAAAAAAAAAGAAAGAAAGCAGGTAAGTTTGAGCTGTAATTTGTGACATAGCATAATTTGTGGCATAGCATTAGCACAGCCGGTTTCCTAAAATGAAATAGATTTGTGGTTTTCATAATACATATTAAATAGATGTAGGTTATTCACTGAAACCTTCTAATTGTGTAAGCATTAGGGAACATCTACACTGGTAGCTGCCACTGTGGATACAATGTGAACAAAAAGGACGTGGTCTTTGTCCCAACAGAACTCATGGTCTACTAATGGAGGAGAAGGCTGGACGCAATTCCCACAAAGTCCTCTGCCAGAGAGTAGTGCAGCCACTTGTGAGAGTGCATATGCTAGGTAACTTCCCAGGAATGTGGAAGCTGGAAAAGGAAGAGAGGGTTACAAGCCTGCAGGATCTACTCTGGGGATTGGCTGGCTTGTGCCAGTAGAAATAGGAGGAGATATGCATCCAGCAAGGGAGATGCAAAAATACCAGGCAATGGAGAACCTGGAAAGGGATGTGTGTCAGTCTCTGGCAAAAGCCCAGAGAAGACAAGTGTCTTGCCTATCATTGTACAGCTTGTTAACTGGGACCAGATCCTGACTTCTTATCTAACCCTCCCAGGACTCCTCCAGACTTGTGCCCTGAGAACAACATCTATAAGAGACACGGGTGACTCCTTACTTTTGTTCAAAGTGACCACGATCTCCTTTGCTATCCATACCAAATCTCCAGAAGAAGGGGTGGGGGTGTTGTTCTTTAAAGAGTACTTGTCTAGCATGTCTGGAACTCTGAGTTCAATCCCCAGCATTACATAAACCAGTTGTGGTAGTGTGCACATGTAACACCAGCTCTTGGGAGGTGGAGGCAGGGGGATCAGAAGTTCAAGGCTCTCCTCAGATATATAGTGAACTCAAGGTCAGTCTCGGTTGCGCAAGACTCTGTCTCAAAACAGGACTGGAAGAAGGTAGGATGAGCATGGTTTCCATGGTGCAGATGAAGAAAGGCTGCATGGATTATGTCTCTAGTAGAGGCGCTGGCACATCAGAGCTTCTGGATACCTGTGATTTTGATGATGAAGATAAAGTTCATATTATACACATCACAGTTGCTATCACATTCTGGACTATAGTTCTAGAGACGAATATGAAGGGTCTTAGGACATCAGAACTCATAGAAATCTTCTCTGATTAACGTTTTTGTTTGCTTGTTTGAGACAGTCTCACTATGTAGTCCTGGCTGGCCTGGAACTCGATGTGTAGACCAAGCTGGCCTCGATTTAGAGACCTGCCTGCCTCTGCCTCCTGGGTGCTGTGATTAGAGGCATACACACACCACTACCCTGGCTCTTATTTTCTATTTCTGACACTATATCTAGAGTCAGAGTCCCAGAGAGGAGCGTCTGACTTAGCTGGGGTCTTGGACCCATCGCCTGTCTGAACTGCAGTAAAATCTTAGCAGTTGTCTAGCTATGGCCATAGACAGTGGGGACAGAAGGCCACCCTAAAAGTAATGGGGTGCTGCTAGTAAAAGAGAGGCATAAAAGTACACAGGCATAGATAGCGTTTAAAACTAACTTGTCGGGGACCATCGCCCCAACATAGAAACTGGTGCTTTGCCCTAAGTGTGTTCTCGGAGGCGCGTGGAAGAATCAGACTCTTTACACCATCTTTGTCGTTCAAGGGCAGCTCAGGATTTCCCATCCTTCCAGCTTGACCCGCGTTTATTGTCTCCCCTCCAGCTCTGAATGCTCTCTCAACTCTTGAGTAATTCCCTATTCATATCCCTTTTCCGGGGCATCTCCTCTTAGCCACACACCTGCATACCTCACCAGCTTTGGAGCCAGCAACCTCTTCCTGGGCAATCTACAAGTCAATGAAGGCCAGAGCCAAGCCTTTCACCTTTTGTCTTTCTAAATTGCTAGCTTTCCAGTTACCAAGCTGTATTCAAGCCATGGCCATTGCCAGGCTGGCGGATATCAGAGCCCACAATCCACTCTCCTTTAATAACTTTAAAAATCCCTGTGCTTCTGCAAACAGGACAGAATGACCATGCCTGTATTAGATAAAGTTATCCACCTTTACCCAAATTTTCCCGTCATTGGAAAACAAGCATCCTCAGCCTGTAACCTGTCTTAGGCATTTGGGAGGGCATTCACTTTAAATCTGTCATTGACTGCTGGTCTCTGTAAAGAAAAAAAGATTAGTGAAAAGAAATATACTATTAAGCTCTGTGTCTCAAAAGCCAGACCTTTTTTGTCAGGCACCATCATAATGTTTTATGAGTAAATATGCTCCCAAAGACTATAGTCTCCTGTATTAAAGGACAGTAGAATTGCCCAAGTTGAAAAATACTTTTCTCTGCTGGTTAGGAACACCACTCAGATCTACCATTCTCAGCATAAGCATTAACTCTCATACATTTACCATGTCACACAACCACTTTTCAGTAATTGCCAACCGTGACAAATCAAAATCATAACTTCTTTTCTCATAATCTGTCAATACTGAATCTCCCGTTATCTTTTTGTATACCACATTGCATGTACCTCGTAACCACATCCGGCTCAGAGCTACTGTGATGAGCAGCTGAGGCTGCAGAACCTTCCACCACCACGGAGACTCTGCTAGTCAGTGCTCTTCCAGTTCCACTCAGAAGTCAATTTTTCTGTCCTTTATTTCCTCCTCCCTCTCTCCCTTTGACAATCACGTGCGTCGGACTGTTGTCAAACTCACTATACAGCCGTGGCTGACCTTGAACTCCTGATCTTCCTGCCTCTACCTGGTTGTAGAGAGTTATAGGAAGGTGCCACCCCACCCGGTAACTTTTTCTTTCACCTCATTAGTTACAAATATGGAAACAACTAAAGAGGTGAGTCATGATCTTCACTCACATATACACCAAGTCTATGCTATTGTCTGCTTCCAGGAAGGAGCCTGGAAGTAAATCACAGGACCACAGGCTCCAGGGACACCTGGGAAGAACCTTAGAACTCTTTTAGCAAAGTAAATATCAGGTTAGACTCACCCAGGGAGCTCTCAGAATTACTGATAACCTGAGCTCCAGCCAGCAGTCTTGTAAGGCGCATGTGACAGACACCAGCTTCCAGACAAGCAGACCGAGAGCCACAGTTGCTGAGAGTTGTGACTTGTCTATGATCACATGGCTAGGATTCCAGCTCCAGTGTGTCCTGTTTCTCACTCACTGTCCCATAACCGAGAGTGCAGAGCCAGGGGCCAGGCTTGCAACTTCACTTTGCCCTGGGTCCCCCTAGGGAAGGCTCTGTGTAGGTGAGGTGCAGCCTGCTGTGCATGTCTGCAGAAACCCCAAGGCTAAGGCAATCTGGACAGTTGTCACCTGTCCTCAGCAAGAGTCCCAGAATTATGAAAGGAAGGGGGATTTCAAGGTATGTGGGGTAAGAGGTTAGGGGTGGATTCCTTGTCTTGGGAATTTGGCACAGGCAGCTGAGAACACTGCTGTGCCTGGAGTGGCTTTTGCTCTAGGCACTCTGTAGTTATGGTTCATGCTTGATGGATGCAATATCTACCCTTGGCTTGGAGGCCTGTGAGATGGTGGACTGTCTCTGTCACCATGTATCTCTGCAATCTGAGCTCCTATCCAGGTACTTACTTCCTGGGCAACACAGCCTGGTCTCCAGGGGCCCGGAAGAAGTAGAACACATTGTGTTCCACTACAAAGGACTCTACCTGCTGCTGTCCTCAGAACCACCTCCTACAATAAGAGATCTATGCCTTTAGATGACATCAAGGGACAGACTTAAAAATGGATCAGTTCTTGTCTGCCTGTCATTCAACAGGTCTACATAGGTGCAAAGCAATGACTAGTGATAGAATGAGTGATGTCATTGCTGGAAGTACCTTACAAAAGCTCCCTGTCCTGCCCTCGATTCACAGATGGGAGCCGAGGCTTGGCAAGGTGGCAAGATGTCTTTCGGACTGTGTAGACAGGTAGGGTAAGGAAGGAGCCAGGTGGTGCACACCTGTTTCAGTACTTGGAGGCAGGAGGATTTGAAGTTCAAGGTCATTCTCAGCTGCATAGCAAATTCAGAGCCATCCTGCATGGCATGAGATCCCATCTCAGAAACAAAGAGCAGCAAGATGGTTCTGCAGGTGAGGCACCTGCTGCCAAGCCTGACTCCTTAAGTTCGACCCCTGGGGTTCACACGGCAAAGGGAGGGAATGAACTTCACAACTGTTCTCTGACCTCTGTGTGTACATCCCCACTATGAAGAAATAAAACGTAATAAAAGCAAGCAAACAAAAACTAACCAAAACCTGTACCGTAAACAAACCTATGGATGTTAGTGGTAGGACGCATACTGGGACTCTGGGCCCTGCTCTATTCCTGGCTCAGTCTGCCCTTCTTTCCCAAGGTGATCTTTAGCAGCAGAGAGGCTGGCTCTAGGAGAACCCTTGAGAGCTTGGCAGGAGCAATGAACAAAGGAGGTTTGTGTCCAGGTATGACTGAGCTGTGTGAAGCAGGGGTGGGTAAGAAAAGTCCTCTCCAGTGGTTCAGGGGATAGGGTGGCCTGTAGCTGCCCCAGGGCCAGGGCTGCTAAGGGATTACAAGGTTTGCTTTCCTTTCATTTCTTTTGCTGTGATGAAAATAGCTGACAAAAGCAACTTGGGAAAGAAAGGGTTTGTTTGATTTATTTGGTATTATTTAAATTTAGTATTCACTTATTTTTATTTTATGTACATGCGTTTTGTTTATTTTATGTGTTTTGCCTGCATGTATGTCTGTGCACCATGTGCATGCCTAGTGCCTTTGGAGACACTGGAGACACTGGAGTCGGTGTCAGATCTCCTGGATCTAGAGCCACAGGTAGTTGTGAGCTGTCCTGTTAGTGCCAAGAACCAAGCCCAGATCCTCAGCAAGAGCAGCAAGTGTTCTTAACTTCTGAGCCATCTCTCCAGCTCCAAAAGGGTTTGTGTTAGCGACAGTTCCAGGTTATAGTTTGCCACTGTGGGGAAGTCACGACGGCAGGAGCTTGAGGGAATCGGTCATATCGCATCCGTAACCAAGACCAGAAAGCAATGAGTGCATGCATGCAGGCTAGCGCTCAGTTCACTTTCTCCACATACAGAGTTCAGTAGTCCCTGCTGAGTGAATGGTGCTACCCATAGTGGGTGGGACCTTCCACTTCCATTAAGGGAATTAAGATAATCCACCACAGACATGACCATAGGCCAACTCGATCTAAGCAATTGAGACTCTCTTTCCAGGTGATTTCATACCGTGGCAAGCTGGCAACCAAAGCTAACCATCACAGCTCCACCCTTGTCAAGTTGACACGTCACTATTAATCCATAACTTTCTGTCCTTTATTCCCAAAGTCTTACGTTTATCTCATAATGTAAAATAGAGTCCAACTTTAGGAGTCCCTAGTCTTTAAAAATTCCAATACATTGCAAGTCCAAAAGTCTCTTAACTGTGAGTTCCCATAATCCAATGAAACAAATTACACACTCCCAATGTACAGTAACATATTCTTATTTCAAAATGAAAGATCCAGGGCATAGCAAGGAATAATCACACCAAAGAGAAATGAGTCAACAGGGAAAACACCAAATTCAGTCTCTCCATGTTCATCGTCTGGGGCTTGTGCAATCTTACCCCTCTAGCCCTGCTACTTACAGCACATACAGCTTCTCTCTTAGGCCTAGGCTCCACTCCACACCTACAGCTCTCCTTAGCAGACAGCCTTTCGTCTCTGGTGTCTCTAGAGCTGGGGTCTCCATGGCAGCTTAGGCTTCTCCTTCAGAGCTTCTCATGTTTTCCCAGGCCCTCTGTACAGAGACTTCAGTCATGCCACACATCATCTGGCCTCAGCTGCGTGTCATGAGCCACTCAATCTTGCATCTTTTATGCCTATAAAACCAATACCACATGGACAATGCCTACGACATTGCCAACTCTGCTGCCAGCTTGAGATGTAGCCTGGATCCTTGAATGAGCTTCTGTGTTCTGACTCCAGGGAACTTTCCTCTAAGCGGTTGCTTTTGAGGATCAGTGAAGCCTTTTAGCTTAGATTTTTTTCTTTTAAATGAATTTGGATATTTAAAAGATGGAGTGTTCTCTGAGATATAGGATTTCGCCCAGAGGATAGTTTGCCCATCTTTCCAGGGTAGCACAGGATGGTTCTACTCAGTCATACTGATCTCTATCGGCTGCTTCTTCAGCACCAGCCTTAGGACAGCCAGAATGTGAATGCTCCCCATAGGCTCACATGTTCTAATACTTGGTCCTGAGCTGGTGGAACTGTTTGGAAAGGATTAGTGGGTGTGGCCTTGTTGGAGGAGGTGTGTCACTGGGAGCATGCCTTGAAGTTTCAAAAGATTTACTCTCTTCTCTGGCATTTCTTTCTCCTCTCTCTTCTTTCCCTTCCTCCCTCCCCTCCTCTCCCCCTCTTGCTTGCTGATTAAGGTATGAATTCTCAGGTGTTCTTGCCACCAGGCCTTCACTCTATCATCATGAATTCTTACCCTCTGAAACCATAAGCCCCAAACTAAACATTTTCTTTTCTAAGTGCCCTTGGTCGCAGTATTTTGTCACAGCAGTGAAAAGTGACTAAGACATTATCCCACCTTGAAATTTCCTCTGCCAGACAAATCAGTTCATCACCATCAAGCTCGCATTTTCAGGACACAGATAGAATGCAGCAAGACTCTTGGTTGCAATATCACACGAATGGTCCCATCCCAGTCCCCTACAGAATCCTTGTTCTCAGAATCCTTAAGTTCTGCTCAAGGCATGCATTAGCTTTTCTTGGTACAAAATTCCATTTTTTCCTACATTTCTCCTACATGGTCAGGTTTAATCACAACAAAAACAACTTTGGGCACCAAATTCTGTTTTAGCTTAGTTTCTGTTGCGTGGTAAAATACCCAGACAGAAGCTACTTAGGAGGGAAATGGTTTATTTTAGCTCACAGTTCCAGTCCATCGCTGGGTGGACTTGGCTGTACTGCATCCACAATCAGGAGCAGAGGGCACTGAATGTGCGCATGCTCGCTTATTTGCTTGCTTGTGCTCATTCTCCAGGCATACGGTTCAGAATCCCCTGCCTAGGGAATGATGCCATCCACAGTGGACAGGTCTTTCAGGTAATTAGGATAATCCCCCACAGGCATGCCCTTGCAAAATGTGGTCTAGACAATTCTTCAGTAAGATTCTCATCCCAGATGACTCTAGTAGTCCTTCCTCACCCTTCCTAATGTTGTGACCATTTAATATAGCTCTTCATGTTGTGGTGACTCCCAGCCATAAATTATTTTCATTGCTACTTCATAACTGTAGGCTTGCTACTGTTATGAATCATAATGTAAATATCTGTGTTTCAATGGTTTTAGGCAACCCCTGTGAAGGGGTTGTTCAACTCCAAAGGGGTCACAACCCATAAGTTGAGAACCACTGCCCTATGTAGTGAAGTTGACAATTGAAACTATCATAGCCTCTCTGTACTCCCTCAATCCCTGGCCCTGTGAGATCAGCCTGTGCTCCAAGTCCTTCCCCTTTCTAGGCCCTTTTAGTGAATACACTTTATCATGAACAATGGCCACCAGCTACTGATGCTCACCCAGCCCTGTTGGGAGCGCTTTTCTGATGACAGCTTTGTTACGATGAGGTCTGGAGTTCTCACTGCACTCAGAAGGAGGTCTTCTCGACATCTTCTACACTGGAGAGTATGGGGATTAGAAGAAGCGTGCCACAAGCCCAAGTTCCCAGCCTTGCTGGGTGTGGCAGAGAGACAGGATTTGAATACAGACCAGCTAAGCACTTTTTAAAACTCACTGTGCTTTGCTGGCTTCCCAGAATGCCCTTTCCCAGTGTGCTGCCCTCTGGCATGTATTGGCTCTCATGATGAAGGCACAGGAGGCCTATGGCAAGCAGCTGGTTCCAGCAGGCTTGGCAGGTTGGGTCATTGGGTGGGAGGTAGTTGTGCCAAGGAAGGGGACACAGTTTCTAGTGGCTCCTTTCCCACTATCTGGTATTTATACAGCTTGTTCTGCAGTCAGGGAGGGCTTCCTGGGAACAGGGCAGAGTGCCCAGGCAGGCAAATGGGTGGCATATGTGCTCCAGTCCAACACACAATGGGCTTGTGATTATACATCTGCACAAAGTGAAATAACAGTCTATTATTGCAGGATGCAGAGAATAATCACAGTGTGTGGGAATGGGCCCCGAGACCATCTGTATCCCTTCTCCCTGGGCACATGGCCCCTGTGGGGAAATTCATAACGAAGGGGGAGGTGATGGGCCCTCTCAGGGTCAGAGTAGCAGATGGCAACAGGTGGATGACAGGTACGTAAATAGCAGATGACCCCTTCAAAGAAACTTTGACACTCTAGTTTGTCAAGTTCACATATGACCTTTATTTACTTAACTGTGGGGAGAGACATAGGCGTGAGCTACAGGATAAACTGTCAGTCCCTGGAGATGAGAAGGAAGGATAACTGGCCTGCCCCTGCCCATCATTGGCAGGCTATGTTGAAGACCATATGACCATTAGGTTCCAAGGTTTTATTTAACTGAATCAAGGCTAAAGTATCATCATGCCAGTGTTTGGTGTGTGAGGTCACATATCTTCATGTTGAGTGCATTCCAGAGAAAGCTATAGGCTTCTCACAACACGGATGGCTGGACTTTGCCCTACAACCGCTCATCCAAGTCTGGGTGAGACCCTCCATTTCTGACAAGCTCTTGCTGGCCTTTGACTGGCCCAAGACTGCCCTGTGAAAATTATGCTAAAGTATAATTTTCGAAAAGGTAGACCTGGGCAAAGGAAATGACTCAGCAAGTAAAGGTGCTTGAGGCCAAACCTGATGACCCGAGTTTGATCCCTGGGACCTACATAGTGAGAGGAGAGAAATGACTCCCACAAGTTGCCCTCTGACCTCATGAGCATGTGCTCAGGCACACATACACAAGATAAAACAAATAGAAAGTTTTAAAAGGAGGCAAGAGGCTGGGACATGGGTCCGTAGTTAAGAGCACTTGTCATGCTCCCAGAGGACCCACGTGACAGTTCACAGCTGTCTAGAACTCCAGTTCCAGGAGATCCGATGTCCTCTTCTGGCCTCTGCAGGGACCAGTTTCACATATGATGTACGGACACACATGTTGATAAAATACCTATGCACATCAAATAAAAATGAAGAAACTTTAAGGAAAGGGGGAACAACAAAACCATGGAGGTTTAAAATAAATATCTGTTAAAATTTTGTTTAATTTAATTAGTGAGTGAACTAGAGAGTTGTTAAAACCTGGCAAATTTAAATATATATATATATATATATAGCGCCAAGGAGACAGCTTAGTCATTAAATTGCTTGCCTGTCAAACATGAGGACCTGAGTTCAGTTCCTCAGAATCCACATAAACATCTGGATACAGTGGTACATGCTTGTTATCCTAGAGCTGATGCAGTGGATACAGGCAGATCCCTAGAATCGGGGGCCAGACAGCCTAAGAGCATCAGTGAGTTCAAGACCAGCATAGGCCCTTGTATCAAAATCAAGAGAAAAAAAAACTGTCTAAAGATGACAGTTGAGGTTGTCTTCTTGACTCCTCCATGAAACTATGCACACGAGAGAGAGAGAGAGAGAGAGAGAGAGAGAGAGAGAGAGAGAGAGAGAGAGAGAGAGAGAGAGAGAATTTGCCAATGAACATAAAATGACTTAGCTTCCTATGACCTGAAGTGGGATTTATCTTTTATAAAGGTACTTCTGTGTCTACTGAGTACAATTCACTTGTGTAGAGCTATAGCTTGGGCCTTGAGTGGCCAAGGACTTCTGTCTGAAAGACTAACCATCACAGTGGTGCTAGTGGGAACTTATGGAACTTCAAGAGGTAGGGTCTGGTCAAAGGTCCTGAGGACAATTAGGGTGTGTCCTCAAAGGATTCTGTGGAACTCTTACCCCCCTTCTTCCTTCCTATCCATAAGCTGAGCAATTCTGCTCTGCCATGCCCCACGGCATGCAGCCTGCTACAGGTCCCAAAGCAATAGGCCAACCAATCAACAGCTACCACAGCCAGCCAAAGTGTGAGTCAAAAAACCCTGCTCATCAGTGGGTTACGTCAGGTATTTCATTATATTACCTGAAAGTCGATGAGCAGATATATCTATGGGATAACATAATTTACATTATTATCAGCTTTCTATAATCTAACTTCTATCCTTACAGGATAAATAGAATAGTTCACTGTAAGTATGTGCCTCTGTAGGGTCAGTCGGATTAGAGAGCCCCGAAGTCAGCTGTAGAGCTTGTTAGACACAAATTACTGGGCCTCAATCCCAGACTCATTGCTACTTTGATCAATTAGAGACCCAAGGAGCTAGAATCTGTTTCTTATCATGTTAACTTCCCCAAGACTCATTCTTTGCCATTTTCTTCTCCATGTCACTGGAGCAAGAAAAAAGATGAGAGCCAGGTCGTGTGTGACTGACAAGCTGGGCAGGGGGAAGGAGGGCACTGGAAGGCTTGGCAGGGATGGGAGTCACCAGTTCAGATCCAGAGACATCAAATGTTAGAGAAGTCCTTCACCAAGGACTGTTTCTGGGAAGCAACAAAGTCTTGCCTTCATCCTCCAGCAGCTGAGGATTCCTGTGAATATCCAAGCACCTCGAGGGCTTGACCCTCCGCTGGATGGTAGAAGCACCCGCTTCTCAGCAGCAGTTTGGGAAGCGCTTCTCACTCTACAAGTGAGACCTTGTAGAGATGCAAGGGTAATGATGGTTCTCCTCCCAAGGCCATCTAGTGGCTGTTGGATTAAAAAGCATCCAGATAGAAAATGCGTAGCGTTTATTCCAGGCCAGTAAATGAATTCTCCTCCTGCTCACCAGTGTGACTTACTGGTTGTGTAGCCTCTGCGTCTTGACTGATCAGTAGTCACTGAGTGTTTTTCACTTTTCAAAATGATGTGCTTAGTGATGTTGGTGAGAAAAGCCTCAAATTCATAGAATGTTTTCCATTTCGCAAAGTATTTCTCCAGACATTATCTCATTCAATTTCTGTTAATGATTGTCTATTACAACACACACCAATATAACATACACCACACACCACATACAACATACCTCACATACAATACACACCATATACAACACACACTGCATACAACACATACCTCATACAACACACACTACATACAACACACACCACATACAACACATACCACATACAACAACACACCACACACAACAACACACACCACATATAACATACACCACACACCACATACAACATACCCCACATACAATACACACCATATACAACACACACCGCATACAACACATACTTCATACAACACACACTACATGCAACAACACACACCACATACAACAACACACACCACACACAACAAAGCACTTTGTCATCATTTTGGTCTGGGTGTCTCCCCAATATCCCCCTAGTGTGTTGAAGGTTCGGTCACCAGTCTGTGGTGCTACTGGGAGGTTGTGGGACCTTCAGGAGGGATGAGTTCTAGTGGGCATACCGGTACCCCAGCCTCCTCTTTCTGTTCACCAGTCTCCAGAAGGTGAACAGGCTGCCTCTGCCATGCGTTCCACCAGGATGTACTGCCAAATGATCATGGGGTGAAACCTCTGGGACCAGAAGCCAAAATAAAGCTCCTTCCTTTAAGTTATTGACCTCAGGGGTTTTGCCATAGTGATAAAAAGTTAACATAGGTCTGTCAATTCAAATTGCAATGACTGCCAATGAAAAAGACAGTCACTGTCTGTCTATTGCTTATGGTTACTGTTGCTGCGATGATACACCATGAGCAGAAGCAGTTTGGCGAGGAAAGGGTTTATTTCACTCACACGTCCATAGAACAGTTCAGCAGCAGCAGTGAGGGCAGGAACTCAAGCAGGGCGGGAACCTGGAGGCAGGGGCTCATGCAGGGGCCTTGGAGGGGGGCTGCTTACTGACTTGCTCCCCATGGTTTGCTCAGCCTGCTTTCTTATAGAACCCAGGACCACCTGCCCAGGGATGGCACCAACCCCGTGGGCTGGGCCCTCCCACGTTAGTCACTAATTAAGAAAATGCCTATAGCCTATAGCCCGTTCTTATGGAGGCCTTTTCTCAGCTGAGACTTCCTCCTTGCTAATGACTCTAGTTTGTGTCAAATTCACATAAAACTACCAAGCACACAGCTCCAGCTCCTTGGAAGGCTCGAAGAGAGCCATGCACTCTCTGGCTCTGTCTGCCTGCCCTTTGAGCCTTGTCCTCAATCACACTCTCCAAACCTTTTGGACACTTTGAGTGACTTGAGTCTTAGTGGATTTCCATGATTCCGTTTCATGGCTGAGGCTCAGGACAGCCAGGGCTCTTAGATGGTGAGACTCCCTGACACACACTCTTTGGGCGTCCACTGCTCCTGACTTTCAGGACCTTGATTCAGTATCTGTCTTTCCAGCACCATGGGACTGGGAACTGCCTATGTGATGTGTTTCTAGGTAAATGCTCAGTCATCATCTGACTATATTAACATATAGACAACTGTATAAATTAATGATACCTGTTTGGGAGTCTGATTCTGTAGTATCAGACCCATCAAGTCTTACTTAACTCTGCCTTTGGCAAAGATTGCCTGTTTATGATGTATTTGGTTTCATGTCTGAAATTCTGGGAAGGGCTGGCCTAGTGCCTTTCCACCGTCCCCCAAACCTGTCCTCCTTGTCCAAATGCATGTCAGACCGGATGAGAGAATGCGGCAGGAACAAGACCAGCCCTTCCCCACCCCTGGAAATCAGACCAGAGTAGATTGACAGCATCATTGTTGTATGTGAAGAATCAGACAGACCCATTCTCATGGCTCCCTGGTCCTGAAAACCAGAGGTTTGTTCTTGCTGGTTGGTCCTAGCAGGAAGCCCTCTGGTGGGCAAAACCACAAATGCCAAACTTAAGATTGCTGGAGGATCCTGTCCCCAGAGCCGTGGCTCTCAACCTTCCTGATGCTGTGGCCTTTTAATATATTATGGTGGCCACCAACCATGACAACATTACTTTCGTTGTTACTTCATAACTAAATTTGTTATGAATCGTAATGTAAATATCTGTTTTCTGAAGGTCATAGGCACCCCCTGTGAAAGGATCATTTGATCCCGAAGGGGTTACTGCCACAGGTTGAGAACCACTGCCCGAAAGGCTGCATTTGTTCCCAGTTTTGTGTGCTGACATTGCATCAATGGGCCATTTACAGGTAGCAATTTCTTTTTTTTTTTTTGGTTTTTCGAGACAGGGTTTCTCTGTGGCTTTGGAACCTGCGCTGGAACTAGCTCTTGTAGACCAGGCTGGTCTCGAACTCACAGAGATCTGCCTGCCTCTGCCTCCCGAGTGCTGGGATTAAAGGCATGTGCCACCACCACCCAGCTACATGTAGTAATTTCAAAGGTATTTTGTTATAATAAAAGAATTTCTGGTATTGAGAAATTAGAAAATGAAGGTAGAGGTGGGAAATGAAATAAAAACTAGGTGCTCCTAGCACACAGACTTCACACATGTCCAACAGGCAGGAAAGCACAGAGTTCTAGGTCCACAGATTGATTTTGTTTTCTTAACAGTGGAGAAAAGGAATGTTGACATTGACGTATGATAATGACTCTAACAAGGTGTACCACACCGCACATGCTCAGAGCTCTGGGAAGGACTGCAGCCCTTAGGCGTGACCATCCTCAGCGTTGTGCTGATGCCATCACAGAATAGAATTGTCTGCTGTTGTGCAAAAGTGCCTAACGCTCATAAAACGTCATAATGTGGCTCCGTACAAGCAGCCAGTTCTAACAACTGTGTGCTAATGATTCCAGTTTCCTAGTATGTATACACACTCGTTCATGCCCGTGGTTACTTTTATATCATTTTTACAAGATGGCATTGTATTTGCAGTTTTTAAATGATTTTTAACTGCACAATATGTTTCCGTGTCTATCTATATTAATGAATGCATTTAGATTTTAAAATCACACTTATTTAGTGTGTGTGTGTGTGTGTGTGTGTGTGTGTGTGTGTGTGTGTGTGAGAGTGAGAGAGAGAGAGAGAGAGAGAGAGAGAGAGAGAGAGAGAGAGAGAGAGAGAGAGACCATGGTGCACATGAGGAGATCAGAGGACAACTTGTGGCTACCTGCTCCTTCCTTCCACCATATGGGTTCTCGGGGTCAAATTCAGGTGCCGGGCTTGGTGGCAGACAGTTTCATCTCTGGATAAATGTTTTTCTTTGATGTTTTATTTTTCATCATAAAAGCAACATATACAGCCTCCTTCTGAATGCCCTCATGCTGTTCCAATGAGTATTATAATGCACATAACTAACTTGTTTGTGGTATTCCTGGACTTTTTTTGTGATAAATGATTGTCACCTGGACACTGTGTTAGTAAAATCAGCTCTTTGTCCAGCACTGTCTCCTTAGGCCAGATTTCTAGATGTGTAATTTTGAAATTTGATGCTGAATGAGTTAAGTACATGCCACTGCCTGAAGATGCTACGCTGGCATGCTGGCTTTTTGGAACACAGCAGGCTGGAGATGGGCCTCTAGCTGTGGTACTGCTTCCACACTCAAAGGCAGTGGGAAGGGAGAGCAGGGGGGCGGGGGGAACCTGTGTGGAAAAGGCCCTCTCTTTGCCAGAAGGAGAGGAACATTCCTACCATCAAGGGCAGGAAGCAGGAGAAACTATCTTCTCTCTCTCTCTCTCTCTCTTTTTCCAGGCATTGTCTTTCATTGGCCTAGGGCTGACTAGTCAGGCGAGGATTAAAATACTAAGGGCTGTTCCTACTATTCCTGCTCAGGCCCCAAATAAAAGGTATAGGGTCCTGATATCCAGTGAGTTCCAGGGATCCCCCGTCTCTGTCTCTCCAGCACTGTCAGTCACCATCTTTGACTTTTTTCTGTGGGTTCTGAGAATCAAACTCAAATTTTCATGCTTCTTCAGTAGGTTCTTCATGTCACTAATGGCCATCTTTCCTGCCCTGAGCCTCGCAAATTAAATGGACATAAAACATACGCATAGAGCTGGGCGGTGCTGGAGCATGCCTTTAATCCCACAACTCCAGAGGTAGAGTCAGGCGGATCTCTGTGAGTTCGAGGCCAGCCTGGTCTACAGAGTGAGTTCCAGGACAGGCTCTAAAGTTACAGAGAAACCCTGTCTTGAAAAAAACAAAACAAACCCCACCCCCAAAACAAAATACCTCCTGCACAGAGACAGGCATGCAGACTTATTTCATGCAACGTTTACATGACCTGGGAGTCTTCATGAGGGAAGAAAAGACCCCAGAATGCAGCTCGAGTTGAACATGTATGCATCAAACTGGACAGAGAGTATCCAAGTCCTGAAGAAACAAGTTACATGGGGAGGATCAGGGGAGGTGAGGGTTAGCATAACCCAGTCTGCACAGAGCCGCCCCAATGCTGGCTAGCTCCCCATCGCTACCCCACTCCCTGCCCTTTCTTTTTCAACAGGTTGTCCTGTAGCACAGGCTGGCTTCCAGCTTGCTGGGTAGCTGAGGATAACCTAGAACTCCTGCTCCTCCTGCCTCTGCTTCCTGAGTGGCGGGACTGTAGGCCTGCATTGCTACTGTGAACTTCCACTGTTGATGAAAATACCACGGAAGGATATAGTGAGGGCCCCGGTCATGTGGAAATGTCACCTCATGCTTCAAGAAACAGAAGGAAGTTTTGGGCACCTCCTTATTTGACTTCACAGGTGTCTCTGACTGAAAATGGTTGCTGCAGCCAGGTGGTCGATTTTATGTGGCATGCTCTTAACTCCTTCTGTGGGAAGGAAACAGCAGGAAACAATGTCTGATTTTTTTGAGGGGAAACCTTGTGTTTCCTCAAGCCTTTGTTTTGGGTTTGTTTTGACTGCACCTGCGTTTCTTATAGTTTTTCACAAAGAAACTTTCTTTTTGAGAGTCATAATATTTCAACTCATGTTCTTCCCCCGGCAGGGAGATGCTGGCAAGCTCAGCCTTTGTTAGCCCACCGACATTGTTTCGCTGACATTGATTGAAATAGTCATTTCCTTTGGGAAGCCTTTACCATGGAAACAAACTGGGGGCTCGGATTCAAATGTCTGAGTGAGAAGGAGTCCTCCTATGCTACAGCTTCTAATGGCTGCCAGTCTTTTGTCGTAGAGCTATCGAAGTTAGGATCTGCAGGACGGGGTAGAGGACTGAGTTCCCGCTGGCCTGGCTGATGCTAAGGGGCGAGGCAGAACAGTGTCGGGACACAGAGCCTTCCCAGATGGGAGGCCTGGGTTTCCAAGCCTCCCTCTGCTACTGCAAGCTGGCCCTCTGAGACTACTACAGAATGGGGGTGACAGCACCGCTTACTTCCTAGGATTGTTGTAATTACTAACTAGCACGCTAAGTGGCACGTACAGATGGCTAGCTGCCAATAAAGGCTGTAGTTTAGTGATAGCGATATCCAGGTAAATTCTTTACCCATGAACTACATACGGACTACAGTTGCAGCTTTGTGAACATTTAGTGTCTATATAGGGTCATTCAAATTGTTATATGGCAAAATACCCAAGGCTGGATAATGTACGAAGAACAGAAATTTAATTTTTTGTGCTGTGGTTGTAGAGCAGGTGTCATCCGTGGGGGAAGGCAGGAAAGGGGTGCACGAGAACTCGCAGTATTTCTGGAATTACTTGAGTACAAAGCACCCAGAAGACTTCAATTTGATCATGTGATCCTTTGGACAAAGGCATTTCCAGGAGCCTATGAGACTCTCTTTGGCACCTACCCCATTGTCTGATCTATCCTAGGCTTACAACACGTTTTTTTGCATAATGAATAAAGAAAGAAATTGGGAGGAGACAGAGGCAGGCAGATCTCTGTGCGTTTGAGACCAGCCTGGCCTACAGAGTGATTTCCAGGACAGCCAAAGCTACACAGAGAAACCCTGTCTCAACAACAACAACAAAATAAATAAAAGAATGAATGAATGAATGAATGAATGAAGTTGGAATTCTGAAGGTAGCCACCAAAAGCCAAAGCAGAAAAAGAGAGACGAATTGGTCCTGTGTTTGGGGATGGGAAGAAAAAGGCAAGAAAAAGTTGATATACTAACTTTTTTGTTTTTCAAGACAAGGTTTCTCTGTGCAACAGTCCTGGCTATCCTGAAACTCACTCTAGACTAGGCTGGCCTTGGACTCACAAAGATCTGCCTGCCTCTGCCTCCCAAGCACTGGGATTATAGGCGTGTGCCACCACCGCCAGGCAATGTACCAACTTTTGATAGAATTCTCAATAAACACACACAAATGCCCTATCCTCGTGCATGTTAGGGAAGAGGTGGAGTCCAGTAGCATGGTTGTTGCATAAGGGGCACTGGCAATACAGGCAGGAAGGAAGGATGATCCTTGGACCCAGCAGATACAGCTCCACAGCACAGAACCAGAGGAAACCACACAACCACGGACTGATCCCTGTCACTTGGACCTGGGATCCAGCTGGCTGTCGATCAGCAACCTTGTCTCATTCTCCAGTGCTAAAATGCGACAATGGCTTTAACGCAGGTTGTAGCCCAAGGAATGTTGGGATGTCACTGCTGGGAAAGAATAATTTTGGTGTCCCACAAAAGCACTCACTGTCATAGGGAAGGAATCTTGCCAGGTGATTTCTTTTTGTAAACAAGGGTGTGCCAGAATGCAAACTGGGCTAGCAAGCAGCACGCTTGGCCAAAATGGGCTCTGCCTTTCATCCCTGATGTTGGTTAATACTGCATCTCATCCCAGTGGTTCGAACTTGACTTCACAATCTGATGCAATTAGCTAACTGGCACAAAGGGAAAGGGGGTTCAGAAAAATACAGCCCTTGTCGGGCTATCTATCTTTGATAGAAACCATTTTCACACTCCCTATTTTGCTGGCACCTAGTGGCCAAGCTCGGGAGTAAAGTCAGACTATGTGAAGTGACAGGTGTGTCAGGATTTATGCTGACAACTCTGTTTATGGTGTGAAATGTGCTAGAAATCAAGAGATGGCTTGCTGTGTTTGTAACTTGAGAAAGACAAAAGGTTCCGGTTTGAATTGGGTTTGTATGTTACGTGAAGCCAGTTCATCAGAAAGGCGGCAGTTCCTAGAGTGTCTCCTAGCTATGAAAGGCCGTCTGTGGACAGCTTTCAGGATTTGCTTCTCTCCTGTTATCTTGCTACCTTGTGAGATCCAGAAATAGAATTCCAGTTGTCAGGCATGCACATAGCACCCCTGGCTTATACACAGCACCCTGGCCTGCACACAAGCGACCCTGGTCTGTGCACAAGCGACCCCTGGGCTGTACACAAGTGCCCCTGGGCTGCGCACAAGCACCACTGGCCTGCATACAAGTGCCCCTGGGCTGCATGCAAGTGCCCCTGGGCTGCACACAAGTGCCCCTGGGCTGTACACAAGTGCCCCTGGGCTGCGCACAAGCACCCCTGGCCTGCATACAAGCGCCCCTGGGCTGCGACAAGTGCCCCTGGGCTGCACACAAGTGCCCCTAGGCTGGACACAAGTGCCCCTGGGCTGTATATAAGCACCTCTACCAGACTCCACCTCACCCTTAGCCACCTTGCAGGCTTATTTTTGTTTTGGACATGTTTTTCTTATTTATTATTTTATTAATTTGAGTATCAGAATCTGTCCTGCTCTCCAGCTCACTCCCATTCTTGGGGGACCCCTTTTCTTCTTTAATAAACTGCCTTTATTTCTATCACTTAAAATTTAAAAAATGCATTCATTGCGATAAATGCAAATAGTACAGAAAAATACGGGGAAAAGGAAAACCAGGCACAATATCTGTGGGAAGAGGTAATCACTTTGATAATCTTACATGTAAACTGGACATAGAGATGCTTTTCTGCAAAAGGGGAATTTAAATAACACACTGTCAATACCTTGTTAATTATTGTGATCTAGAAAAGTCTTGTCATTACATGTAGATCAAGGAGATTACCCTCGCTGACTTCATCATATTCGTTCTATGTACACGATGTAAATTCAATCCCTGCTGGCAAACGTTTGAGGCATGTCTAATCCATTAATGTTACAGTAACAAAATACCCCAAGACTGGGTAAAGAACAGAAAGTAATTCTTACAGTTCAGGAGGCTGGGAAGCCCAAGAGCAAGACATCAAAATCCATTTCTGGTGAAGGAGTTCTTGCTCCACACTCACGTGGCAGAAGGGAGAAGAACAAAAGGAAGCAACACTGTGTGAAGTCTTCTATAATCCATTAAGTGCTCTCGTGGATGACGAGCCCCATCACATGGTCCTCGCCTAAGGCCCCACTGTTTAATAAAATAACATTGGCAAGGGAATCTCAACATGAATTTCGAAGGGGTCACAACCATTTAAACCGTAACGTTCCATCTCTGCCCCACTTCAACCATGTCCTT
Source organism: Dicrostonyx torquatus (assembly GCA_028555095.1). Taxonomy (NCBI): domain Eukaryota; kingdom Metazoa; phylum Chordata; class Mammalia; order Rodentia; family Cricetidae; genus Dicrostonyx; species Dicrostonyx torquatus. The sequence continues at coordinate 4,751,050 of JAQHUG010000081.1, forward strand.
CTTACACACATGAACACTTAATTCCATCCCATTAGCTTCCTAAACCCTAAACTGGTTCAGTATCAACTCCAAACTCTAAGACAGGGTCACTGTGTATGCCGGGGAGTCTCCTGTCTCCACCTCCAATTTCACTGTAGGAGTGCTTGGGTTCTAGATGTGTTACTGACTCCAGCAGTGATATAGATTCCAGTGATCCAAATTCAGGTCCTCATGGTCATAAGCAAGTGCTTTACCAAGTAAGCATCTCTCCAGCTCTCTCCCCAGCTCTATCTATCTATCTATCTATCTATCTATCTATCTATCTATCTATCTATCTATCTAGTTGATATTTTGAGATGAAGTCTTGCCATCTCTGTCCTAGAACTTGCTATGTAGATCAGGCTGGCCTCAAACTCACAGAGATCTATTTGCCTCTGAGTTCCCAGTGCCAACACTAAAAACCTGGGCACTACACCTGACTCTGTGGTTGGTTTTGAGGTTTGTTGTAGATTTGTTGTAGATGGATTTTTCTTGGGCCTCAAGCTCACAAAAATGACTTATTAATTATGAAAACTTGACTTATAAGCTTAGGCTTATCTGGCTAGCTCTTATAACCTAAATTAACCCATTTATATTAATCTACATTTTGCCTCATGACTTTTTATCTCTCTTCCATCTTGCACCTCCTGTTTCCTCTCTGTATCCTGTGGCGTCTCTCCAGTGCCTAGCTTTATCTCTTGTCCCTCTGCCCGAAAGTCCTGCCTAATCCCTTCCTGCCTAGCCATTAGCCATTCAGGTCTTTATTGAATCAATCAGAAGGCACCTTGGCAAAGACACATCTTCACAGTGTACAGGAAGATTATTCTACAACAGCTTGTGTTCAGTAGACTGTGGGAAAGAGCTGACTCTAGTGTCCCTCAGCTGACGTGCCAGGACTGGGCCAGTTTAAAGCTGAAGACTGAACACTGTCTTCCTCAAATGCATGTTGGTGCCTCATGGTTCTTCACTCAGAGGTCTCCGCTAATCTAAATTTTCAGAGCTGCAAAGAAGAGAGACAGAAAATGTCCTCCCGAGCCCTGTTGACAGGTCCCAGGCAAGAGTTCAGAATCTGAAGAGTGTGGAGGCCCCAGACACCATAAAACATCAACTAGTGACCCACTTCCTCCATCACTTCCTGCCCTGGGAAGGGAGGAGAAGCCCGCACAATGCTGGCCAGCCTCTGCCTTCTCCTTTACCCTCTTCTCCTAAGTTCTGCATCTTTCTTCTTGGAAGGGCGCTTCTTCCCTCACTTTGCAGCCTGGTCCTCCTGGTCAGTGACAAGGAAGACTGGGACCTGCTACATGGAAGACAAGGAACAGTGATGAGGTCAGGCAAGGTCATGTTTGGGTCTCCTCAGCAATCTGAGAGGGAGGGATGATGTGTGTGCTTCTCTGCACTTCCCAGGGCAGGCTCAGCCTACCCTGTTGCTTTTCTGACCACTCTGTTCCTGGGCAAGGGAGTCAGAACACAGCCTTGTCCAATCTGCCACGCTGGCAGTCAGGACCAGTTTGAGCTAAAGGCACTCCAGAAACAACAGCTGCAAGCAGGGCATTCTCTGCTTTGTCCCTTTCTGTAAGCAGGAGATAAAATCTCTCATGTGGAAGATGTCCCCATCGCCAGCAGAAAAGAAGCAGTCTGTGAGTCACTCAGACAACTGTTTGTTCACAGAGAAAAACGGTGCTGGCATTTTTAAAAAGTTTCCCTCACTCCTCCATCCTGTGCTCAGGATCACATTTTGTTAAGGGCCAAAGAGAGAACAATTTTTTTCCTTCCTCTCCAGACCAGAATTCTTTGAAGAGCTGGGTGTCCCCATTTTTCTAGTAGCAGTTCCCAGCCCTGGCCAGCAGAGGAGGAAGGAATCTCTATCTTCTGGACCTTCAGTTCTGGTGTCTGCAGGACCAGCTCCTCAGGAGTTGTTTTAGAGTTTCACTGTCTGAATGGTGCCAAGACCCTTATAGTTCTGGTTCTAGGGTGTTGGTATTGGTCATCGAACTCCCCTGAACCGTCCTTTGATTTTGTCCGTATAGCCCTGGGTAGTTATGGAGGCCACTCTGTTGTTTCATGTCAGAGCCCTCTGAGCCCCCGGAGGGTACCAGATACGCAGGGGTCTTCTGTGGGCATCCTGGAACTTTCCCCCAAGCAGGACGCAGCCTTTTGGGGCCCATCTTTTTGTTGCTGTTGTTCCAGCCTCTCTTCTCTAATTCTAACCTAGATTTTTTTTTTGGTCTAGATTTTTAATTTTTCTTAGATTATTTGGTTTTCTCCCTCCTCTCTTGTTTCTCTTTTCTTCACACGTGTGTGGACCTCAGGGCTCGGAAGTTGGGAGCTCTTGCAGGCTAGAGGAAAGAACACGGAGGCCAGCATCTGCTTAAAAGAGGCAGAAGGCAAAAATAAGGAATGCACTAAGCAGAAGTGACCTCAGTCCTGAGCACTTGTCACGTGGCACAGTGCTGGTGTTCAGCAAAGACCGCTAGAGACTCATCAAGTGAGCAGGGAAATGGGGAAAGCAGGACCCTGGCTCAGATGAGGTCCAATCTCAGGCACTGGCTGACCTCCCTCCAATGACCTAATCCCTTGAGGAAGGAGCGATGAGGTCATTTCTGGGACCCTCTCCAGACCTGACTCTGGGTTTTGCATCTGCAAAGAGAAAGTAGACGATTTATGCTGTTTCTCCACTGAACTTAAGCAGGGAGGAAACACCCCCGAGTCGGGTGGGGGGGGTGTCAGGCTCCACCGTGGCATTGCATCCCAATGTATTCCCTCTTGTCAGAAGCTGTTTAAAACACCAGAGAAGACTGTTGGGGAGCCCCAGATGGGTTTTCTCTGGTTGCAGCAAAGGAAGTCACTAGGTCCTCAGAGCCTCAGCAGCATCCCAGTGTAGGAGAGGAAAGATGGAATCTGTGAAACACAGCTGCAAAGTGACTTTTAGTGTGGATAGAGCCCGCCCTGCTAGGGCCGATGAGGAGTGTGGCTGGTGAGGGAGCTGAGTGGGGATTTCCATCTGAGGGTGTCGAGGAATTCTGGTGTAGCTGTTTTTGGATGCTCTCAATAGAGGAGATGGCGTGTCGTCTTCCTGGGATGAACCAATTCTTGTCTTCCAGGACAAACATCTTCTGGAATCACAGTAGCTGTTTTCATGAAGATGGTAGAATAAAGTCACACGAGTGAGCCAGGAAGGGTTTGGTTCTTAGCCAAAGCTATCCTGTCGTCTGTCTGAAAGACAGTGATGCCTTCCTTCTGTTCTGGTCCCTAGAGGCTGACACAGTTGGGTAGGTACATCACTCCTTGTGAGCACCCATGGTCTACCTGGGTTTGGCCGATGGTGGCGGGAAGGAGAAGAGGCCAGGACACTCATTCCTATGTTCTCCCCCTTGGCTACCGTACTGGTGGCTTCCTTTATTTCAGCCCCTAGCTCAGGCCAGGAGCCTCAGACCCTCCCCCTTGAGCTGGACTCCTGCCTTTGTGCTTTCACCTTAGGGGACTCGGGCTACTGTCCTGATAGTCCCATCGCTTCCTGAGGACGTCCTGATCAGCTGTGTTGTCTGTGTGAGAGCATGTGTGTATATGAGTGTAGTTGTCTGTGGAGGCAGAAGAGGGCAGCAAATGTGAGCTGAAGTCATAGGCAATTGTGAGCTGCCTAGTATGGGTGTTGGTCTGAACTTGCACCCTCGGCAAGAGCAGTACATGGCTTAGTTACTGGGCCATCTCTCCAGACCCCTCCTTACCTTTTAAAAGTCAGTTGTGGATGAATACAGTCAGGACCCAAAGGAGAACCTGAAGATAAGCATAAGCAACCACTGTGCATCAACACATTTTTAAACTAGGGACACAAACTGAACCTGCTAAGGATCTCACTTTGCTATGGGGAATGAAAAGCTGCTGAGCTGTTACAAGCAGCTCAGGTGAGAAATCAGAGTTGCACAAAGGCACGGAGTGCGGCCACAGTGAAATTAACTTTCAAATAGAGACACCCTTGACTTGCAATGGGGTTACATCTTGACAAATCCATCACACGTTGAAAACGCATTCTCTGTATCTCACCTATGAGCCCAGACTGCCTCGAACCTGCTGAGACACTCCGGTCAGCCCAGAGAGTGCCATAGTCATCAGCACAAAGGGTGCTTTCTAACAAACAATTAGACGCCTCTGTAGTTTATTGAACACTGGTACTGAAAATAAAAAGGCAGAATGGCCGTGCAGACATAGGACATAGAGATGGGCAGTTTGCAGATGCGAAAATCACAAATCACAATGTTCTAGCTCACTTTCCAAACCCTACGATTCAGAGCAACTTAGGGGAAGAGAGGGTTAATTTCAGCTTACCCCTCCAGGTCACAGGCCATTAATGGAAGAAAGTTGGGATGGGAACTCAAGGCAGGAACCTGGAGCAGCAGAAACCATAAAGGAAAGCTACATACTGCCTGACTCGCTGGCTGGCTCACGCTTTCTTGACTGTTTATACAGCCCAGGCCCACCTACCCAGGCATGGTACCTACTGCCCATAGTGGCACATCAATCAGCATTTAAGGAAATGCCTCTGACACATGCCCACAGGCCAATCTGATGGAGACAGTTCTGCAGCTGAGGTTCCCTCATTCCAGGTGTGGTGATTTGAATAAGAATGTCCCTCCCACCTCCCCCAGCTCATATATTTGAATACTTGGTGCCCAGCTGGTGGATGTGTTTGGCAAGGATTAGAAGTGTGGCCTTGTTGGGGGAGGTAGGCTTTAAGGTCTCTCTGTCTGTCTGTCTGCCTCTTACCTGCAGATAAGGGTATAAGATCATATCTAGTCCTCTAGCGCCATGCCTCCCTGCTTGCTGCTCTGCTCCCCACCATTACAGTCATAGACTCACCCTCCAGAACTGGAGCCTGGTGTGGGACAATTCTGTATTCTGTCAATTATGTTTTAAATAAACGGTGATTGGTTAGTAGCCAGGCAGGAAGTATAGGCAGGACAACCAGACAGGAAGTAGAGGCCGGTAAAAGAGAACAGGAGAATTCTGGGAAGGAGGAAGCCCATTCCTCCCCAGTCCTGTCCAGACACCGAAGAAGCAGGATGTGATCTGTCCTGCTGAAAAAGGTACTGAGCCATGTGGCTAACATAGATAAGAATAATGGGTTAATATAAGTTATAAGAGCTAATAAGAAGCCTAAGCTAATGGACCAATCAGTTTATAACTTATGTAGGCCTCTGTGATTTTCTTTGGGATATACCAGCTGTGGGAAATGGGCAGGACAGAAACTCCAACAAGCAGGCCCTCATGTTACAGAAGTCGAATAAACCCTTTCTTCTGTAAGTTGTCTTGGCTATGGTGTCTCATCATAGCAGCAGAGAAGTAACAAAGACATCAGGAGACTCTAGGTTGTGTTAAATTGAAACTAAAAGCCAAGTGGGACACACACACTATCCAAACCACGTCAGCAGCACAGTATTCTGCAGGGTCACGTGTTTTCTCACAAGGCCTCGTCGCTGACCAGGAGGCTGCAGCATCCTGGGGGACAGTGTCATGGGAGAACACCTTACTGCATCATGCAAGCCCAGGAAAAGACCACCGTTCAAAATTCAAGGTATGGTTTTGAGCGAGCGTGTGTGGCTTTCACATCACTGATAAAATAAGAAATCTGAAGTTTAAGAGCTGGAAACGTAGTTCAACTGGTAGAAATTTGGCTTTGAATTCCTGCCCCAGCTACCATACACAAGGCCGAGGCTTTCATTTCCCAGCACCCCAAAAGCCAGGTGTAGTGGTATGTGCCTGCAATTCTAGCACTTGGGAGGTAGGAGAATCAGAGTTTTGAGGTTATCCTTGTCTATATAGTTAGTTGGAGGCTACCTGGGCCAGGCTTAGGTAGCCTGGGATACCCTATGTAAAAAACAAACAACCCCCCCCCAAGCAAAACAAAACAAACCAGTGTAAGTCTGGAACAGACTGTAGAAGATGGTCTGTTCTCTTGGGGAGTGGAAAAGGAAGTCAGCTGAACCTCCACAGGGCAAAATTGATGCATGTGCCTTGAAACAAAAAATGACCTGCCCCACTCTGGGAAATCTGCAGTTACTGATGGGCAAAGCAGCTCAATGGCAATGAAAGCCCCCAGAGCCCCCCCAGCATCCAATCGGGTACCCTGGAAGGCTGTGCTTCAGCAGTGGAGCTTTCAAGTGAACTGGGAGTCTCCCTACACCACGTTCACCAAGCTCTTAATACTCACAGGCAGCAATTCAGCACCTGGGCGCTGATAATCTACTTGGGGATTTAAGAGAGAGAGAGAGCTAAGTGGGTTCCTTCCAGCTGTCTGATTGATGGGCATGTACTAGATTTTTCCCCCACGACATAGATTTATTTGGAAATTGAGTCCCTTTGTAAAGTTTCCCTCTTTGGGAAAAGCCAAAAGTTTCCACTGTTTTAACAAGTCTGAAAGCCACTAAGCCACATCCAGCAGCTTCATTTTACAGAAAACCTAAGAATCAGATTTGGGGCATGAGCTGGTCCTGCGCCTGCTGCTTGCTCATTGATCTCTGGTTGGAAGACTGTCTGACTTTGAAGCCAAGACGGTGTTCCTCTTCGGCTATATTAGGTGACACAGAGGGCTTTCCTGGAAGGACGGACTTAGGAAGCAGACTGTGACAGATGGCTTTCATCGCTTGTGTGCTGGAGATCTGTTCTCCTCCCTAATTGGATGCCGGGAGTTGTAAGCAAACAGGGATCTATATTAAATCATGGTTCGCTGTCCCTAATTAGACCTTGGAATTTGGCTAAGCGCATCGTAGAGGATGTTCATTTGTTGTGTCGACAGGGACACTCAGCGTTAACAAAATTTTTTGCGGTAACTTGAGTCCCAGCATCAGTCTGGTGCTGTGGCAGCAGGTTCCCTCAGAGCTGAAAGACGTTTGCAGGAGGTGGAGATTGGCTGGCTGTGAACTGTTTTTCCAGTGTCCCTGCTTGAATGCAAAGGTCTAAAGTCTCTGTTTTCATCAAATCAAGGAAGCCCTTTGTGGAGTTACAATCAGGGTTCAGGTCCCCAAAGTCAGAGCCACGTGCCCAGCCAGTCTTCGTCTCCTATCTCTTGGCCGTGGTGCAGTCAAACCTCATATTGGCAAGATCAGTTGCAAGGGAAGCTTTGTCTCCAAAAACAGAACGTGGTTCCAATTGGCCTCGCCACCAACAGCCTCGGGATTCCAGATGGAAAAAGCGTTCAAGCGTCCCAGCTTGTAGCCCCCACCGTGGTTTCTTTAATCACCACCAGCGGCCCCTAATGGTCAGCAGAGTCCGTAAAGGGGCAGAAAGACTGCGGAACAGCTCATCTTTTCTTCCGCCTTAACCCTGTGTCATGTGAACGGAACACATCCCTGCATCTGGCTGGGTGGGTGTAAGAGGCCAAGGGCAAAGAGGCTGGGAGGCTCAGCTTTATCTAAGATGATGTCAGGAAGGAGGCAATTTTAGCTGCCAAGGAAAATTATAACTTTTCATTGCGAACATAGCTAGTCACTGTCTTATTAACCCCCCCACACACACACACTTTCAAAAGACATCCTTAAGGAAGTCCACATATTTGGCAGCAATTCTCTGACGGGGGTGGGGGACGGCAGTTTTCCAGAAGGTTGAAACAGAGCCTATTGTATTTTCCATGTGGGTCTGGAGGGAGAGGGTCGTAAAGGGAATGGAGGTGCTTGTCTTTCAACCACATCCTCAATGTCCTGTCTCTGGAGAAAGGGAGGGAGAGAACAGGATGGGAGATTTCTGAATTTGTTAAGCTAAGTTTTAGCTGTCACAGGTCACATGGTGGGACTGGGGATACGGCATGGCCGGCGAAGGGTAGAGTGCTTGCTTGGCAAGGAAGAAAACCCAAGTGTGAGTTTTCCGCACATATACAAAAGGAAGGCATGTGTCTGCTTCTTAGTGCCAGGGAGGCAGAGTCCGGAGAATCTTTGGGCTTTCTAACCAACCAGGTTAGCCAATTGGTGGGCTTCAGGTTCAGTGAGAGACCATGTCTCAAAAAGTAAAATAGAGGATTTGGAGAGATGGATCAGTGATTAAAAACACTGGTTGCTTTTCCAGAGGACCTGGGTTTGATTCTCAGGACCTCAATTATCTGTAACTCAGGTCCAGGGGATCTGACACTCTTTTTTGGCATCTGCAGACACCAGGAATGAAGGTGGTGCATAGACATGCACACATAAAATGTATTATAATAAAATAAAAAAAACTTAAAGCAAGGTGGAAAGTGATGAGCAAGACATCCAAGCCGACCCCTGGTGTGTGCACACTTTTGTACACGTGCATACACACATATGTATACTGATGTACACACAAAGGTCATATGGCAAGACAGCCTCAGCTTCTACACCATCCCATTCTGCCTAGAACCCTGAGGGTAGTCTCTTAGGCGGCCCCCCTCCCTGGAATCTTCCAGAGCCCTCACTCTCCATATCCACCTGCAGCCAGCCCAGAGGAGTCCAGTGTCTGAGTAACCTCTTGTTGGCCATGTTGGACTTCATTTGCTTCCTCTGCTTCTAAGCAGGCAGGGAGATTGCAAAGGAGTGGGCTGGCTCCGCACATACAGCACACTTCGCTCCAAAGTGACACTCAGCTATTCCTCTTCCGCTGTCCCTCAAGTCCTTCTATATAACGCCAGTCTCCCTTCTCCCTCTCCCAGAAACTTCCCAACTACCATTGATCGAATATCCTTTTCGTTGAGTGCATTTCTTTCATTTCTCCCAGGAGTCTGTCATATAATAAACTATTAGTCCTTTGGAATGAAGAAGTGGAATTAGTTTTTTTTTTTTTTTTTTTAAGGTGTGCACAAGACCTAGTTAATGGAGGAAAGTGGCAATGTTGGGATGTCTGGGAGTAGATCTTCCTGCAGTGGTTACCCTTTATGTCCTCAGAAGCAGCGTGAACCCGCTGTGTGCATGTGTGGCAGGGTCAGAGCAGGTGAAGAGGGAGGCCGGAGAATCTCCTGCCCCTGGGGAGACCTGGTTTTGCCCGGTCCAAAAGCTCCCTTGTTTGGAGATCAACAGGCTAAAGGCCTTGGACTTCCCAGTCAGACTAGTTCTCTCAGTGACTGTGGCTGCCGCCAGGACAGCTGTGTGTGGGTACAGATATGCCATTTGTCAGAGGTTGTTCCCAGAGGCCATGGAGACAGCCACCTTTGTTGAGGTCTGCTAGAGGAAGCCAGCTTTTCAAAGTGGGGAAGGCTTTTGGCTCATTAAATGGAAAGGGACAAGGAGCTCTTTAGTCCTTACTACGAGAGACCCGGAGAGTTCAGGATTAAAAATGTTGTTTTAAAGAACACAGATAAATAGCAATGGCCACTAGTTCAAACGAGAGGAAACACATCTCAGCACCCAGATGGAACGCCACAGCTTGTCTGCTGTTTTGTTTTTGTTTTATGGTTTTTTGTTTTGTTTTGTTTTTTGTTTTGGCAGGGTTTCTCTGTTGCTTTGGAGTCTGTCCTAGAACTCACTCTTGTAGACCAGGCTGACCTTGAACTCACAGAAATCCACCTGCTCTGCCCCCCCCCAGGATTAAAGGCGTGCACCACCACCGCCAGGCTTGTCTACTGTTTTTGTTTTTATATATTAAGCTTCCATTGTACCTTTTACAATCCAATGGTGGTGTGGATTTGGGACTTTTCATTTAACATTTTGCTGTATGGCTATGTGTGTGTGTACATATATGTGCATGTAGGGATGTGTGTTCACGTGCTTGTGGAGGTCATTCCTCAATTGCTCTTCACCTTATTTTTTGAGATGATATAATGATATCTATAATTCTAGTAGGCTAATGGTAATATTTATTTTTATTATTTTTATGGGGCCTGTCAGTGTACCTGGAGCTCTTCATTTAACTAGACTTGCTGGCCAGTGAACCCCCAGATCCTTCCCAGAGCTGGGAAACATGTTACAAACATGAGCTGCTGGATCCAGCTGTTTCTGTTTGTTTTGTTTCAGTTTTGGGTTTTGGAGACAGGGTTTTTCTGTTTAACAGCTCCTGGCTGTCCTGAAGCTCATTCTCTAGAGTAGGCTGGTCTCAGACTGAGAGCTCCACCTGCATCTGCCTCCCAAGTGCTGGGATCAAAGGCAGGCGCCACCACGGCTCGGCAGCACTCAACTTTTGATATGGGTGCTGAATTTAGGATCCTCATGCTTGTGCACCAAGCTCTTTACTGATTGCGCCATCGCCTTAGACCCAAAGAAGATTTATAGTTGACTCTTCCTGGATATTAGATATCCAGTAGTGTCTTTTAACTTGGCCATAGTAGATAATGCTCAATTAGTACCCATGAATGGTGTGGGATGTCCTTCTGTACACTGTGAACACATGTTGCTTTTATTGGTTGATGAATAAAGCTACTTTGGCCTATGGCAGGGAAGAATATACCTAGGTGGGAAAGCCAATACAGGGAGAAAGAAGGTGGAGTCTGGGAAATGCCAGCAGCAGCCAGAGAAGCAAGATGTGAGGTAACAAGCCATGAGCCTTGTGGTAAAATATAAACCAATAGAAATGGGTTAATTTAAGATGTAAAAGCTAGCTAGTAATAAGTCTGAGCCATCAGCCAAACAGTTTGTAATTAATATTAAGCCTCAAAGTGTTTATTGTTTATGTAAAGCATTTTGATATTAACCTCATTATACTAGAAATTATAATTGAAAATTCAAACACCTATTAAGATGTTTTGAAATAATTCAACTATATATAAGTTATATACATATAAGTGTAAAACTCCATCACTTACACATTTATTTGAACAATAACTGCATTTTTCACAATAGAGACTCACATCAATGTTTATATTGTTTTACCCTTTTGAAAACCTCTTTAATATATGGCTTATAGATTTTTATATCAATCTCTTGTGGTAAATTGTTTTGATTAAAGTATGTGAAGATATTCTGTTCCTGTATGGATAGATAATATGACTAGAAAAGGAAGAGAGTATTCTGAGGGATCTTGTGTGTGTGTATATGTGTGTGTGTGTGTGTGTGTGTGTGTGCATGCACACACGTAGGCCAGAGGTTGATATCTGGGGTCTTTTTCTATTGCTCCCCACTGTAGCTTTTGAGACAGGGTCTCTCTCTGAACCTGGAGTTCACAGATTGACCAGAGGCCCAGCCACCCTCTTGTGCCTCTAGCTAGGCCCAGGATTATAGGCACACCAGGCTGTTTCCATGGATGCTGAATCTGAACTCAGGTCCTCTTGCTTAAGCAGCAAACACTTTAGCCACTGAGTCATCTCCCCAGCCCCTCTGCTAAGTATTTCTTAATTGTATTTTTCACTTAGAAATTTAGAGGATGGTATGAATTCAACCCTCTCTGCCCACGATGATGTTTTATTATAGATCCTCCCATGAGTAAGATAGCCAGACGGGCCCAGGAATCAAGTTCCTAGCTGAAGACACCCCGCCCTTTGCAAAGCCTGTAATTTACTTTCACCAGCTTGGTGCTTTAAAACATGTTTTTTTTAAAAATTTAATTACATGTTTGTGGGGGAGGGGGTGTTGAGCAGAAGCCCAATAAGGAACCCCAGACTTCAAGTTGCTATCTAGCTAAGGACTAAGCAGTCCACACAGACCTCCAAGACAGCTGTGGGTGTGGCTCAGCCATCTCTGGGATTCTCCAGGCCTGCCTGTTCGAGCTCAGGCGGGGTCGCAGACATCTTAGCTGTGCACTGCATTCTTCCGAAACCGAGCGCACATACATCCTCTCTGTCGGGGGGTTTGGGGGCAGTTTACTTATTTATTTATTTTTCCCAGAAGCACGGTGAAATAACAGAAAATGGAACCGGCCAGGGAGAACTTGTAAAACTTATAAACTGACTTTGGGCACTGTCTTCCATAAATGTGGGGTTTGGCAGAATAAAAACAAAAAACAGAACGGAAACACCCCACTCAGGGTTTAAACGAGTTTGAGACTTTGGTAAAGGCGAACAATTTTCTACAGTCTGAAGAGAAACAAGAGTCTGGGTCTTTTGGAAAGCTAGACTAATGGTTGGGAATCCTTTCTCTATTAATTAAATTGAACAAGTTGGGGGAATAAAGCAGGAAGCCCGCCATCTGGTGATAGATATATGTATTGCTCTTTTCCGCGCATTTTCTTTCACCCCACCTTCCTTAAAAGGGGGCTTTCACCACGCCGCCCCGCCCGCCGTTACAACAATTGTTTTACTTAGATAACACCAAGAAAAGGGAACACATTTCCGATTTAGCTAACAAAAGGAAAAGGCGGGGCTTAGAGAGGAGCAGAGACGCTCTTGCACGCAGAGCGAATTGCTCCAAAATTCTGCCTGTAGCTTTGTCAGGCCCTCAGTGGGCACTTTGGGGTAAAATGGTTAGCTGCCCATTAGCTCCTGTCTCTGCCTTTAGACTTCAGGTTGCAAGGAGGGAGGCTAACAGGAGCACTTTCTTCGAGCATATGGTAAAAAGGGGGGTGGATTGTGGGAGCTTTCCATGTTGCCCATTGAGTCTTAGGCACTGTACTGAGATGGGTGGTAAGCCGCCTGGAAGCCTGGGTTTCAGGTCAAGCAGTCTCCCGGAATTTCCACGGTTAGGCAGCCTCTGGAGCGGGGAGCAGCCCTTCTTACCCAGGTTAACCAAGTTCTGATGACCCCACCCCCTTCACCGCTGCACTCTGCATAAAGGCAGCCAACCTGTGTATTGGAAGTGTGGTCCCTTCAGCCTGCGGGATGGGGGCGGGGCACAGGTGCTCTGTAGGGGTACAGTTTCTCTCCTATCTCTTTACTCCCCACCTAGGGAGGCTGCCGTGCTCCAGAAGGATGATCTAGAGCAGGGATTTCAGCCCTAGCTGTATTAATCTTACTACAATGTCTTGCTCCCATTTATTCGCACATTAGGAGCGAATTGCACGGAAATGCTTCATTACAAGGATAACACGCGGCTGCATGAGGCCAGCTTCATTATAAGGACAAGGCTGCGTGAGACCAGCCTCACTGTGGGCGCGCTGACGCGTTTGCAACCAATCCCAGTGCTTGACTCTGCTTTCTCAGAACCCTGGGGCGTGGCCTCAGATCACGCAATGAGTTCTCTGGTTCTTACCACTGCCAAGCTATTGGCGGCTTTGTCCTTTCTGTTTCCAAGTCCAACGTGCCAACTAAACTGGTCGGTACCTTATCATTCATTTAATTTCGATCGAAATCAGTCTAGGCCCAGGTGTTCCTTTCTTGACTTTCTGAATTGCTACGACTTCTCCCATGACGATGGATGGAAGCTATGATAGCTGACATATGCATCTGGTTCTGACATTAAAGGGCTGTGTCGCAAAGAACATCTTTAATGCAAGGTTAAATCGGGGCTGTTGAGACGACTCATTGGATCAAAGTGCTTGCTGCCAATCCTGACAACTTGAATTCAGTCCTGGGTCCCGTGTAGTGAAAAGAACCAACTCTTGCAAGATGTCCTCTAACCTCTTCATGTATATACCACAGCGTGCACGAAGCTATACACACACAGGCATACACACAAAAAATTTCAAAATTAAGGATAACGCATAAAAATTATTACTATGTGTCGTTGGTAAATCTAAATGATGGCCTCTTGGGATAAAGAAATACACAAAATATTACTGTCTTTCAATTTTCGTTCAGTTTGGTTTGGGCCCTTATCTTCTTATTTTTAGAATTCAGTAGTGTCTCCATGTCTGTGTCTCTGTGTGTGCATGTGCATATGTGTGTTTCCATGTGCTGTTAGTGCTGAGGGGAAAAGTTGTAGGGAGGAAAAGGATATTCAAAGGCTAAGACCCCATCTCCTACACAAAGGCCAGTCTCAGGGGAGCTGGTGGGGGCAGCACTAGAGAGATTCATGGCTTCCTCATCCTCCTACCTTGTATTTCAGTCCTCTTTGATCCCCTACTCTGCATAGCTGGTTACCCACAGGCTCTCTCTTGGAATTCTTTCTTTCTTTCTTTCTTTCTTTTTTTGTAGCTGCTACCTAGAGACTCAAGCATACTAAGTGAGCACTCTATATCCCCAGGACTATATCCCCAGGACTTTTTGCTTGCTCTCTCTCCTCTCTCTCCCTTCTGTCCCTACCTCTCTCATCGTTTCCTTTCTTCCTTCCTTCCTTCCTTCCTTCCTTCCTTCCTTCCTTCCTTCCTTCTTTTTCCAAGACAGGGTTTCTCTGTGTAGCCCTGGCTGTCCTGGAACTTACTCTGTAGACCAGGCTGGCCTTGAACTTAGAGATCCACTTGCCTCTGCCTCCTGAGTGCTTGGATTAAGGCATGCATAGCCATCCCTAGCTTGTTTTCTTGTCTTGTATCTTATTGTCAAAAGCAAATCTCCTTTAAGATGTTGGTTGGGAAGTAAAGTACTCCAGCAAGAACACAGAAAAGCCTGTAAGAATCAAGAAATAAGACTCCAGGGTGCTATTTTAGGGTTAAAAATGGATAAATGCAAGATAGAATAAAAGAGGATTTCACTTTTAGTTTCTAGGTAATTCGATGAGAATTGTGTCCATCTTCCCATAAAGCAATGACTGTTCATCCAAAATGCTTCCCAGTCCCATCAGGCTTTCTTCACATAGATACAATTTATCTCTTGGAGATAGTGGAGCTCTGCTCTCTAGCATTTGTAACAAAGAGCGATGATCACCACACTCAGGGAGCTTCAAGTCCCACAAGGAGTGCTTATCACCCCTTTCCTTGAGTGTGTGTGTGTTTAATCTTCGGTGAGTCAATTCCTGCACACTGCTGAAGTGGATCATCTACTGTTCAAGGGTATATGGTGATGATGCTGCTGATGCTGGTGATGACGATGATGCTGGTGATGATGGTGATGATGATGATGATGGTGATGGTGATGATGATGATGGTGATG